>CM035161.1:26818076-27418076 GCA_020205615.1 Panax quinquefolius
TAATGAATACTTTATACCCCTCGCTTTATTTTGAAAAAAAATTTCATATATCACCTTAACTTTAACTTTTATCAATTTAACCAATTCTTGAATAGAAAATTGAATACTTTTATTTCATAAAATTCGGGGTCTTCTAATAGACGCCTTTATTCCTCGTCAAGATCCTCGCCTTCTTCTTCATCAACCTCATCTTCAGGGGATAGATCACCGGGGTACGCAGACAATGGGGAAATTGGTAGGAGCAATTTGGATTCATTCGGTCAAACATCTCTAGGAATCTTCGCACTACATTTCGATACATCTCTGCTTGTTGTCGAAGCTAGGTTATATCTCGATTTCTTTCAACCCATCAAAACCCCTGTTGAACTCTAGTAGCCACCATGTCAATCCTTCTAGTTTGATTTCTTAATTCTCGTGAATATCTTCAAAAAAAAATTTGGTGGTGGCCCTAGAACTTCCAAATTGCAGGAGGATTATCGTGTAATTGTTGATTAGGCTCTACCGCAGACTCTGGGAGGCACGATAATGAACCCTAACCCTCTCGGGTGTGGTATACCCCACCCCATACCTTGTACTTCTTAATAAGCGAGTGGTCAATCGTTTGCTAAAGGAGGTTGTCTAGCTTCTTCTTGCATCCCATTTGACACCAAACTTGTTGACATAGTCCAATTGATCAAAGATGGGTAAGGTAATCCACCGAGGTCCCTCCTCAATTGCTTTGTCAATTGAATCATGATAATATGACCCACATATATAGTTTTTCCTTGTGGTAATGCGTAAAAGCAACACCGCCCATTGATTTATAAATCACTCATATGCCTACCTGCATCAACTTGGAACAAATAAAAGACATGCCATGCTTTCCCATAATCGCTTAGTGCGGATCACAGGAACAAAATGACTTCTTGTTGATCCGTTAATTTCCATGTTGTTCTGTACACACAAAGATTGAATGATCTCACTATAGTCTAACTCGTGCTCTAAATATTGCATGTAACCATTATTGGGTATTTTGTTCAAGCCAGTAGTAAGCATTTATTGTCCTAAAACCGACCTCCACCGATTTTTCGTGAACCCAAATTATGTTACCAACAACATCTTTTGATTGGCATAGAATTCTTAACAATTTTAATGACCGATGAATCCGGTTGGGATGTAAAGTTACCCCATCTTCTACTTCCAATCATTTGTAATAACTCCCATCTTACGCCTCCGCAATAATCCACGCCAGAAATAGCATTTTACTAGAAAGCACATTGTAATATCTTTCGGACGCACTAGCACTTATAAATCTCTTTTTGTCATACTTAGTCGAAGTTCTCGAAGTCTCGCCTCTTTGCCTTTTAGTAGCCATGAGTCTTGTGTGTGAATTTCTTGCCCAATAGATGATGTTCAGAGGCTTAGTATGGGCCAATCCTCTTTGTGACAATATATCGAACACTTAGTGTGCACAAATTTTGAACACTATTGGTAGGCACTCCCCCAAACTTAATTTTCACCAAATTTTTCAATAACTAAGCACACTAGTCGTCCAATGAAATACAAGCAACAATGAAAAGTACCCAAATCCACTTGAGCCAACACAATGAAAGAACCAACTTCAACTTACTACCTTAGCTACTATCCAAGCAAATCCAAATAATTTGCAATAAAATCTTGTGCACTTATTTGGTTATAGCCAGATATGATGTTCCAATCAAAGTTGTAGGAACAATATTTTTGAGGTTTGAGCACTTACTTCCGGATATATGGATTTGAGATGACAATTGATGCCCGAATTGGTGATAAAGGTTGACCATATTGGAGATGAAGTTGCCTGGAGTCTAATTGGTAGGAGATTGAGTGTTTGATTATGCTTATACAAGAAAAAGTTTGATTATCATGGGCTAAATTAGAGGAGGGTGTGATTTGAGTGAGTTTGAGTTGGAGTAGGAGAAGCAAGAGAATGTTTGATTTGGGTTTGGAAGAGTGTGTGCCCGATTAGGGCTTATAAAACCTTTTTTCGTTAGTAGTATGAGCGCCTAGGTGCTTGGGTATTACAGCTAGTGTGACCGCCAGTGCTTGGGGCAGAGAATGCGTTGAAGCTTATGAGCGCCAGCGCTGGTATTGCTTGGTTGGGGCTTAGGTAGGAGCGCTTATGGGCGCTTGGGGCGCGTTAGGCATCGACTTGGAGCACCCAGGCGTTTGGTTATCGTGGCTTCGACTTGGGCGCTTAGGCTCTTATGCCTAAACTTATTGTCTTCGCTTGGTTTTTTTATGCTTCTTTTTGTGATCCCAACTGTGCATACCTTCAACCTTAAATTAAGACTTCAATTAAAAGATAAAATGTATATTTAATTAAACTAACAACTAAAATTAAAAGAAACTAACTAAAATTAAAGATTGCCTAAAGTATAAATAAAAATAAATAAATAAATAAATAATTAATAACCACTTAAAATGAATAACGTGATAAAAATGAGAATTTGGAAATGGATTAGAAATAAGATCATTTGTTTGCTTTTAATGGTCCGCCCCTTCTTACATCACCGGGAGCGAGACCCCAATCGGGTAGTCGAGTGGCCATTAGTGAACCCGCCAAATATGAATTCATGTTTCCTATCCTCAAATCAATTAAAGATCGTGTTAGAGAATATAAGGTGTACAAAACCTAAATTATAAAAGTTTAACCACTAAATAAACTAACAATAAGCAAATTAACAAAATAGAAAGTAAAAAAATAGAAAATAACAATAAAATTCCCAGGTTGCCTCCCAATTAGCGCTTGGTTTATAGTCTTCAGCCTGACTTTCTTCTCTGTTCTAATTAGCAAGGTTGACCGATGTCCTTTCACGATCAACACAACCCCCATAGTAGTGTTTCAATCTCTAACCGTTGACTTTGAAATTACGTTTAGCATCCGGTCTTCCACCTCCACAGTCCATGAGGATAAACTTTTGTAATGATAAATGGCCCCCGACCAACGGATTTCAACTTTCCGGAAACAATTTAAGCCTTGAATTGTATAATAGCCTTTGCTTTTCCCTACTTCAAACTTTCTTTCCAGAATTTTCTCATCATGCCACCTCTTAACCTTTTCTTTATATAACTTCACGTTCTCGTATGATTGGAGTCTGAATTCATCCATTTGGTTTAATTGTAAGAGGCACTTCTCTCCCGCAGCAGACATATCAAAGTTTAACTTCCGAATTGCCCAATAACCATTGTGTTCTAGTTCAACTGGAAGATGGCAGGCCTTCCCATATACTAATCTGTACGAAGACATCCCTATCGGAGTTTCGTAAGCTGTACGATATGCCCATAAAGCATCATCCAACTTACTAGCCCAGTCTTTCTGACTAGGGTTCACTATCTTCTCGAGGATTCGCTTCACTTCTCGGTTAGATACCTCGGCTTGACCACTTATTTGTGGATGGTAAGCAATAGCTATCTTATGAGTGACTCCGTACTTAGCGAGAATAACTGAGAACTGCTTATTATAGAAGTGCGTGCCTTCATCACTAATGATTGCACGAGGAGTGCCGAATCTAGAGAAAATAGTCTTCTGAATGAACTTAACCACAATCTTAGCATCATTGGTTGGCGATGCTATAGCTTCTACCCACTTCGAAACGTAGTCCACCGCTAGAAGTATATAGGAGTTGCTAAAAGATGATGGAAATGGTCCCATGAAGTCGATGCCCCAAACATCAAACAATTCGACTTCTAAGATCATGTTTAGTGGCATCTCTTGTTGCTTTGATATATTACCCACTCTTTGGCATCTGTCACATTTCAATGAAAACACACGGCATCCTTAAAGAGTGTTGGCGGAAGAATCCACATTGAAGCACCTTAGTTTGCCGTTCTTTCTCCGCAAGAAATGTCCACCATAGTTAGATGCATGACATTGGTTGAGAATATTTTCCATTTCAACTTCCGAACACACCTTCTTATTACTTGATCTCCACATTGTTTAAATAAAAACGGCTCATCCCATAAATCTTGTTTCACATCATGGAGAAATTTCTTCTTCGTTGACTTGTTAAATCAAGCGGAAACACCTTACTCACAATGAAATTTACATAATCGCATACCATGGAGTATCCATCCTTACGAAAAACAGGTTGTTCATCCGGGGAAAAATTCATTGATCACTGTTGTGTCATCTTTTTTTAGTTCTGCATTCTCTAATCGTGATAAATGATCAGCAACCTGATTGTCTGTTCCTTTTTGGTCCCGGATCTCCAAGTCAAACTCTTGTAGCAATAATACCCATCTAATTAATCTCGGCTTCGCATCCTTCTTTGCTATTAAGTACTTAATTGCCAAATGATCTGTAAACACGATCACTTTTGTCCCAATCAAATATGATCGAAATTTATCAAATGCATAAACAACTGCTAATAGCTCCTTCTCGGTAGTGGTATAATTCAATTGGGCATCCGTTAATGTCTTACTAGCATAGTATATAAAGATGAAAAATTTTATCCTTTCGATTCACAAGAATCGCGCCAATCGCAAAGTCGCTAGCATCACACATTAATTCGAATGAGATACTCCAATCTGGCGCTATGATTACAAAAAGCGGAACAAGTTTCTTCTTCAACACATCAAAAGCTTCAGGCATGCTTGATCAAAGTTGAATGGGACATCCTTCCCCAAAAGATTGCAAAGTGGTTTCGTGATTTTGGAGAAGTCTTTTATAAATCGTCTATAGAAACCGGCGTGTCCCAAAAAAAAACTTGAATACCCTTTTATGAAATAGGTGGTGGCAAAGCTCGATGGTTTTTGATCTTAGCTCTATCAACTTCAATTCCTTTTGATGACCTTTCCAAGATTATTCCTCTCGCACCATAAAATGACATTCTCCCGGTTTAAAACCAAATTCGTTTCCATACACCGCTTTGAGCACGAGAGTGAGATTTTCCAAACAATAATAAAATGAATCCCCAAAAACTAAAAAATCATCCATAAATACCTCGAGATTTTGTTCAACCATATCGAGAGAAAATAGCCATCATACACCGTTAAAATGTCGCCAAGCATTACATAATCCAAAAGACATTTCGCGAAAAGCAAAGGTACCATATGGGCATGTGAATGTCGTCTTCTCCCGATCCTCGAGTGCAATGGCAACTGGTTATAACTCGAGTATCCATCCAAAAAACAATAATACTCATGCCCCGCAAGTTCGCCCAACATCCGATCTATGAATGGTAGAGGAAAATGGTCCTTACGAGTGGCATTGTTCAACTTTCTATAATCCATACACACCCGCCAACCCGTGAATCGCTTCGAGTCGGGATCAATTCATTATGCTCATTTGCAACTCACCGCCATTCCCCTTTCTTTTGGCACACACAATGAATCGGACTTACCCATGAGCTATCTCGAGATAGGGTAGATAATTCCCGCATCCAACCATTTAATGATTTCCTTTTTACAACTTCCTTCACGATGGGATTGAGTCTTCGTTGTTGTTCAATAATCGATTTCGCTTCATCTTCCAATAGAATCTTTCATCTTCCAATAGAATCTTAAGAGCATGCAAATTGATGGGCTTATTCTTCAAAAACCTTATAGTGTTCAAATAATTTTAGAAGAAGAAACTTATATACCGTAGATGGTTGCAATGGCTTAAGTTCCAAGGTGGGGCGGTTTCTAAAGATGATCTAACATTTGAACCCATTCAAAAATCCAGAGGTTGAATCATCAAATAAATTTTCGGTCATTGAATCTAACATTTGAAGCCATTCACTTTCATCAAATAAATTTTTACTAACCAATGCAGTTTCAAGAGGGTCTTCATTCACAAATTCACTAAATACTCTCTAGTTGCTTTTTCAATCGATCAACTCTAAAAGCTCTTCCTCTCCCTTCGGAATTTTTATAAATTTTGAAAACATTAAACGTTACTTCTTCATCTTGGACTCTCATCGTTAACTCTCCCTTTTGTACATCAATTAATGTCCTTCCAGTGGCTAAAAATTGTCTTGCAAGGATAATGGATATGTCTTTATCCTCTTCGTAGTCCAACACAATGAAGTCGCCTGGAAATATGAATTTGTCCACCTTCACTAATATGTCTTCCACAATGCCCCTGTGGTATGTCAACGATCTATCTCATGAGTCAGTAAAGAGATATTTGTTGGCTTTGATGCTGGTAATCCCAACTGAGTATAGATCGAAAGAGGCATCAAGTTAATACTCTCACCCAAATCACACAAACATCTGTTAAAGAACTGGGGCCCAATCGTGCACGGTATGGTGAAGCTACCCGGATCCTTCAACTTCGGTGGTAACTTTCTTTGTATAATTACGCTACATTCTTCTGTCAACGCTATAGTTTCAAACTCCCCTAGCTTCCTCTTTCTTGCTAAAATATCTTTCATGAATTTTGCATAGCTAGGAATTTGTTCTAAAGCATCTGCGAATGGAATGTTGATTTGCAGCTTTTTGAACACTTCTAAAATTTTTGAAAATTGTCTATCTAATTTCTGCTTTTGAAATCTTTGAGGAAACGACACAGGTGGTACGAGTGTTGTTTGCTTATCTTCTTGTTTTTCACAACATTTTCCCCAGATTTACTTTCTGAATTTCCACTCTCTTTTTCACCATCCTCGGCGTGAAATTATTTTCTTTTTGTCCGCCTAAATCAGAGTCAACTCCTTCCCTTTTCGGTGTCCTCGCAGAAAGTCATTTCCATCATTCCTTGGATTTTTTCTAAATTCACTAAATTTGAACATGGAGTTCTAGTATTCAAAGCACTAGTGTAACAATTTGGTTCTCAGATTCTTTATCGCGGTGATTGGTTTTCATTATTCCAAACCGATTTGCCAATCTTGCCAACAATTCTTCCATTTGTGATAGCTTACACGGTTGATGAGGTTGTGGGTATTGTTGAGATTAAAGAAAGTAGTATGCACCTAAAGCGATCATGTGTTTGATGATAAATAATCTTATTCATTTATTAATAAAAAAGTATTAATTTATTAAAGGCTTTTAATTATCTACATGATGTTGTTTTTATAATATGTGATAAACCCATAGTTTTAAGCAATGCTTTTAGAATAATGATGATGATCATTCTAATGAGATCTAAATTTTAGAAAGCTTAAAACTAAAATAGTTCCCAATCATTGGATTACTAAATTGGGGATTAGTGAATCCGGATAGATTGGTACATACGTTGCTTGCTCATTGGATGAGGATGATTGATCTCATGATCATTTGTGTGGAGACACTAAAGCAAGTATGTAGGTGCTTATTAGAGAATAAGTTCATCGAACGTGGCTCGCTAAGGAATACCTAATGGAGTTTTACTTGCTCGTCAATAGGAATTTCAGAGTGATAGTAGTACAAGTAATCCTTGGACTTGAGATCATCATAGTATCTTGTGTATGATGAGTTATACTTTGACTTATTCCTTAAGACCCTTAGGGTATATCAAAGGGTATGCTTGGGTATATAAGTTTGTATATGGAGATAATGTATGATCAATAAAGAATCTACCACTTCTATTAAAAGAAGAGAAATGTCCTATGTGATTCGATAAATGACAACCAAAGAGTCCTTGGTTAAGGCGTAATGAAATTAGAAAGGAGTTTCTAATTTGCATTATTTGGTGTTGTGCATTTAAGGATCGAAATACATATAATTAAATAAAATAAGACTTGACGGAAGAATTCCCATGCCTTATATTTAATTGGGACATTATATGGTGGAAGGATTGAATTGTACGCAGAACTATTTACTCAAAGGTTCTTTAATGATTAATGTTGAAATCTATATTATCCGGAAAGTCGTTGATCGCTAGGAGGCTTATCCCTATTGTAGAATAAATATTATTTATTTAAATAAATTAATTGTTTAATTTATTTATTTAAATAAGATTAGAATTGTTCTAATTGATTTATTCACAACCTATTTAATATGGAGAACCTAAAGGGTCACACCATAAAAGGAAGAATAATTATTTAAGAAGTTAATGGCATAATCGTAATAATATAGTTATGTATATTTAATTTAATCTATGGTGATAGAATAAATTAAATAGCTTAATATTTATTATTTAATATTTTAGAAATATTAAATATAAATTAATAAGAGGAGTCTTATTAATATTATTACAATTATTATTATTTTAATTTCTAAAAGAGTTTAGGAATTAATTTAATATAAGTACTTTCATTTATTCCTAATTGGATTAGGAAGGAAAATTAGTTAAAGGAGTTTAATTAATTATCCCTAATAAGATTAGGAGCTTAATTAATTAAAAGAATTTAATTAATTAAATAAATCCCAATTCCTTAATTGTTAAGGTGGGTTGCCCACATCTATAAATAAGAGGAGTCTTATTATGGGTGTGGGGGTTGTTGATTTTTTTTCAACATACTGACATAATTCCAATTTGTTGGAGAGTACGCTCTTTTCTATAGAGATAGAAAACTAGGGTTCGAGCCAAATACCCATTTCTTGAATCTTTATTATTCTTGGTGGATCACCTCAGAGGCCAAACACTGGGTGGCTAACGTTGATCAAAGGAAGGAACCAAACCCGGTGGATTCAAGTTGAACGCGAAAAAAGGATTGGAGGTGAACTTGTACCGAGGAAGCTCGATCTTCAAGGGTATGATTCTCATTCGTTATCTTTTTCGCTTAATTAATAATTGTGCATAAAGGGTGATCCGTATATGGTTTGTAAAATTTTTAAACTCGATTTTTCCACGCTTTTCGCATTATTTTGCAATTTGATCAAGGTTTTTGAATATTACAAACCTAATAAAGGTATCGAGCCAAACTTTTATGCTAATTATTAATTATTTTAATTTAGTATGTATATTGATATGTGTTTAGAACAATTTAATTGGGCATAATTTTATCAGATAAAATTTATTAAAAAAAAAAAAAAAAAAAAAAGGATGCCGATTATAATTTTTCAATCCGTGATTCTTTCGAATCCTCCAAAGGAATAACGATCTTTTTATATATTCAAGAACTATTCAAGAACGCAATATAAAAACCATCAGAGGTTATTTTTATATTATATATAAAACCGTTCTTGAATATTATATATATATATATATATATATAATATATTATGGAAGTTTGATTTAAAAAAAAAAAAATTCTCTTGCTTTTTATATATATATATATATATATATATATATATATATTATATATATATATATATATATATAATAGTTATATATATATATATATATATATATATATATTATTTTTAATTATTTTATAATTAAAATAAAAGTTTATTTTAATTTTAAAATAAAAGGTTTATCTTTAATCTTAAAATAAAAGTTTATTTTAATTTTAAAATTAAAATTCATGCTAACTAATTAGAGTTGGAATTGGATTCCATGATAACTAATTGGAGTTGAAATTGGATTCCATGTTTCCTAAAATAAAGGAGTTTATTTGTGAATCAGGAAAGAGAATCCTAATTTCCTTAAATAAAGGAGTTTATTTAAATATGAAATAAGATTTCATATTATTCAAAATAAAGGAGTTTATTTGTGAATAGGAAAATAAAAATCCGTGTTTCCTTAAATAAAGGAGTTTATTTAAATATGAAATAAGATTTCATATTATTCAAAATAAAGAAGTTTATTTGTGAATATGAAAAGAATAAAGTGTTTCCTTTAATAAATTTTTTTTTTTTACATGGAATTGGATTCCGTAATTAATTAAAATAAAGGAGTTTATTTTGATTAAAGATTTTGATTAAAATAAAATAGTTTATTTTATTCAAAATTGGATAAATTAAAATAAAATAGTTTTATTTTGATTTAAATTTGGATTAAAATAAAGGAGTTTATTTTGATTCAAAATTAGATTTTATACTAACTAAATTTGCCCATTAAATGATATCAATATATATATTAAATGTTTATTATTCATAAGATGAATGTTATTTATCGATGCATATGGTGATGTGTATGATAATAAATGGGATTGATTATGGACTATCGACCAATGTGATTGGATTTTATTTTAGTTGGATGCATTGAATGTATGGGTTTTATTAAATGGGGTCTCACAGACTGCCTTCTCTAATTTTTTTCTTAATGTAAATTCTATCTCCTCCTATGTATTTCCCTCGATCACGATCAAGGTTTCTATTTATTTTAAATAGTTTTGTAATAGGAATAGTTAGAATTAATTTTAAAAATTGGAGATCAAGGAGCAAGGAGCGCTTAGAAGACCCGTTTGTAATGGAGCCCGGGTTTAAATGTAATAGTTATATTTAAATATTATTTTTCGCACCCCTTGGGGAGTTTGACCTTTTGGTTCACTTGGTGGCTCTAGTGAACCAAACTAGAATAAAAGTCCATAATCAATTCGAGTAGAATATAGTATTCTATATGTGCATGCTTATACTATATATATTATATATTATGCAAACATGCTTCAGATGTTCATTAATACGACGCGTATTTTATATATATATATGTGCATGCTACGCTAAACAAGATGAGACAAATTAATAACAAACCCCTCAATTTTTATATTAAGTCCTAAGCGCTCAAAGATATTTGGAATATCGAACGTCGCTTTCTAGCATGATAAAATTAATAGAGTATTAAATATTTAATATGAGTTTGTTGTGTCACCACAAGGCAAGTATTAAGTATTTAAGATGTTAATTTATCACATTTGATGCTTATAAAGAAAATTGAACAATATTGTTTTGTTGTGTCACCACAAGGATGATATTTTTCTTTTTGAATATATGGAGTGCTAGGTCGGACTTAACTTGGATAATTTTGATTCTGGATGTGCCACCACTGATCAAAATAATCTAAGAGCAAAAAGAAAAGGAGTCAGATAGTTGATGTAATTGACAAAAGTTGTCTCACCTATTTATTTATATATAGTTTGTTGTGTCACCACAAGGCTATATACATTTGAAATGGGATCCTTATTCTCACTAGCAAATCTTTAATTAGATTTTGCCGAACTATATAAGTGAGGGTAATATAGTTTGAAGAAAATAGTGGGAGATACCAATTTAAAACAAGACCTAATTTATTTTGGTAATTAATAAAAGAATGTATGTTAAAATGTTGTTAATTACAAATTCATTTATAGAATTTTACAATGTCTAAAATTACTATCATCATGAAGCATATTAGATGCTAAATTAACCGCATCAATTAAACGGATTGGTTAAGGAATTTGAGAATAGTTCTCATAAATGAAAAGCTATCTTATGTCCTTAATACGCCTATCCCTCGCAATGGTTGCGCATAATGCCTCCGAGGAAGACATTGCTACTTTTAGAAAGTGGCAAGATGATGCACACATTGGCTCAACGCATCATGCTCGCATCCATTAGTAACGAGCTTCAGCCACAAGATGAAACTATGGATGCTCCTACTATATTCCCGCACATCAAGTAGTTGATGGTGAGGAAAGTAGGACCGATAGATATCGACATATCTAAGGAGCTCTTCCGATCTAGAATGGCCAATGGCACTATAGTATGCATAAAAAGTTCTTAACATAATCAATTTGATTGATCATTTAGGACAACCGGTTTTGTCATGGATGGAGAGTTGAGCCAAGATTTGATCTTGCACTCACTCCCGGACTCCTTTCACAATTGTTGTGAATTTTCATATGAACAAGCTAGATATCACCCTCCGATTTGCTTAACATATTGAAAAATGTTGAGAGTCACTTTCCAAACCAAGAAAGATCAAGTCTTATCGGTAGGGGCCAAAGGATCTTCCAAAAGAAGAACGATTCAAAGAAGGTAAATAGAAAGGCATAAACAAAAGATAATAAGAACAAAACCGACACGGATAAGAAAGGAGCTTGCTTCCACCGCAATAAGCCCGACACCGGAAAGAAACTCACGAGAAGTATCTTGCAGAGGCTAACCAAAGAAGCTTAGTGAAGTTTCTACATAATACGCTTTTTGTTCATGATTGAAATAAATTTTTCTTTAAGTCAAGGTTCTACTTGGGTATTGGATATCGACTTTGGTTATCATAAATATAGATTTATGAAGGGACCAAGGTAAGTAGAAAGCTAAACAAATATAAGTAATCCTATGTATGGGAAATGTAGCAAAGGTTGCCATATTAGCCATAGAAACTTATAGTTTAGCAATGCCTACGGCAAATCTATTAAGTCAATAAGTTGTTATTGTATTCCATTCTTGTTAAAAAATATTATTTCCATTTTATTGTTGGACAATGAAATCTTTGGTATTATAATTAAGAACAATTGTTGTTCTATTTATAATAATAATGTTTCGTATAGAAATCGAAAGATTATTTAATGGATTTTGTATACTTGACTTACATGAAAAATTATTTTGTAAATTGAACAAACTAGTATAAGAAAAGGAGATGATCATTCAAAGAGTTGAATGTATGTATTTGTTGAATACAAGTGTGAATTATTTGAAAGGTTCAAAGAATTCGTAAGTGAAACAAATTGGCAAAGTATTAAGATTCTTTGATTAGATCAAGGAATAAATACTTGTGCAATAAGTTTCTAGATCATCTCAAATGGTTTTTTCTCATAATGGACACCTCATGATACGTAATAATTGATTGATGTATCCGAAAGGAAAAATCATACATTGTTGAACATGGTACGGTCCAAAATGATTTTACCGACATTCCAAAGATCCTTTCAGATCATGTCCTAGAAATGGATCGTATATCATTTAAAAGGTAACCTCAAATCTCAGCCCCAAGACTCCATAAAAGTTATGGATGGGGAGGATTCCTAATCTTAAGTATGTTAAGATAAGGGGTTGTTCAACTTATGTGAAAAGGTTTCAAAGGATAAGCTTGGGACAAGATTTGATATGCATGATTTGTGGGACATCCTAAAGTAAGTTTAGGGTATATGTTCTATAATCCTACTTAGCAAAAGGTGTTTGTTATGAAACACGCCGCTTTCTAAGATAAATGTGTTTATTATTGAAGGGCTAGTGGAGGATAATAGATCTTGAAGAGTTCAAGAACCACAAAATACTATAAGTCAAATAAGAGGAACTCAGAGATAGACCTATTGTACCACAAACCGAATCGTAAATCGAATAGTAATCAAGATACCCAGAGGTATGGATTCATCATGGATGATGATGATGAGGTACGATCATAGAAGATGATGATCCAGAGTTACATGCGATGATGTAAGACTTCTAGTGTGTACAAAAGGGTCAGTGGGAGCGCCGTGAAATTTCTAGTATTATATGTTGATATACTACGGATGAGGAATAACATACCAATGCTACAATCAGTAAAGATAAAGTTGTTCAAACATTCCTCCATGAATGATTTGGGAAGAGTATCTTAATTGGGGATATAAATCTATATAGATAGATTTAAGAGGATGCTCGACTTAACCCAAGGAACGATATTCATTTGATGCTAAAGTCGTTTAGCATGGCAAATTCCAAGAGATGTCTCATGTCGATGAGCTATGGAGTGTATCTCTCTTAATAGTCCCCACAGACTCTCAAAAAAGAGAGAGGTCGCATGAGTGACAATCATGTATGCAATGAAATGTACGAGACCGATGTCGATCGGTCATATTATGGAGAAGTTCACTATAAGTCGTTGAAAACATCTTAAAGTGCTTAACCCAAGACCAAGGATGTGATCATATTAATGGTGGGTCTAAATTAAAACTAGAGGGCTTAATGCACTCAAGTTTTTCGATGCACCAAGACGACAGAAAAATCCACTTTAAGGTAAAGGGTTACCTTGAACAATTGGTGCGTTGAATGGAAAGGTTCCAAACAACAAAAGAGTTCTTTGGTTTAGTGATAAAGACAAAGTATATAGCTATAAATGAAGTCGCAAGTTGATTGTTTGGATGATAAGTTCATTACTGTAACTAGGAATAGTTCCTAAGTCTCATCTTGGATCTAAACATGTGTTGTGGCACTTTCATTTGATTATTAGAATCATTGAAAGATGGGAAATCACTATAGAGATAGTGGACTCTCATGAACAACATTACATATCCATTAACTAAAGCTTATCCAACAAAGCAGGATAATCGCATCACTTAGAGAAGAAGAGTATGAGATACCATGACGATTGGCTTTAGTGCAAGTGGGAGATTGAAAGTAGTATGCACACAAGCCAATCATGTTTGATGATAAAGCATATACTTTATAACAATCTTATTCATTTATTAATAAAAAGTATTAATTTATTAAAGGCTTTTAATTATCTACATGATGTTGCTTTTTATAATATGTGATAAACCCATAGTTTTAAACAATGCTTTTAGAATAATGATGATGATCATTCTAATGAGATCTAAATTCTTTGAAAGCTTAAAACTAAAATAGTTCCCAATCGTTGGATTACTAAATTGGGGATTAGTAAATCCGGATAGATAGGTACATACGTTGTTTGCTCATTGGACGAGGATCTCATGATCATTTGTGTGGAGACACTAAAGCAAGTATGTAGGTGCTTATTAGAGAATAAGTTCACTGAACGTGGCTCGCTAAGGAATACCTAATGGAGTTTTATTTTTCGTCAATAGGAATTCTCAGTAGTGATAGTAGACAAGTAATCCTTGGACTTGAGATCATCATAGTATCTTGTGTATGATGAGTTATACTTTGACTTATTCCTTAAGACCCTTAGGGTATATCAAAGGGTATGCTTGGGTATAATAAGTGTATACATGGAGATAATGTATGATCAATAAAGAATCTACCACTTCTTATTAAAAGAAGAGAAATGTCCTATGTGATTCGATAAATGACAACCCAAAGAGTCCTTGGTTAAGGCGTAATGAAATTAGAAAGGAGTTTCTAATTTGCATTATTTGGTGTTGTGCATTTAAGGATCGAAATATATATAATTAAATAAAATAAGACTCGACAAGAATTCCATGTCTTATATTTAATTGGGACATCAGTATGGTGGAAGGATTGAATTGATTTCAGAACTATTTACTCAAAGGTTCTTTAATGATTAATGTTAAAATCTATATTATCCGGAAAGTCGTTGATCGCTAGGGAGGCTTATCCCTATTGTAGAATAAATATTATTTATTTAAATAAATTAATTATTTAATTTATTTATTTAAATAAGATTAGAATTGTTCTAATTGATTTATTCACAATAGGTTTAATATGGAGAACCTAAAGGGTCACACCATAAAAGGAAGAATAATTATTTAAGAAGTTAATGGCATAATCGTAATAATATAAGTTATGTATATTTAATTTAATCTATGGTGATAGAATAAATTAAATAGCTTAATATTTATTATTTAATATTTTAGAAATATTAAATATAAATTAATAAGAGGAGTCTTATTAATATTATTACAATTATTATTATTTTAATTTCTAAAAGAGTTTAGGAATTAATTTAATATAAGTATTCTCATTTATTCCTAATTTGATTAGAAGGAAAATTAGTTAAAGGAGTTTAATTAATTATCCCTAATAAGATTAGGGAGCTTAATTAATTAAAAGAATTTAATTAATTAAATAAATTCCAATTCCTTAATTGTTAAGGTGGGTTGCCCACATCTATAAATAAGAGGAGTCTTATTATGGGTGTGGGGTTGTTGATTTTTCAACATACGTACATAATTCCAATTTATTGGAGAGTACGCTTTTCTATAGAGATAGAAAACTAGGGTTTGAGCCAAATACACCCATTTCTTAAATCTTTATTATTCCTTGGTGGATCACCCCAGAGGCCAAACACTTGGGTGGCTAACGCCGATCAAAGGAAGGAACCAAACCCGGTGGATTCAAGTTGAACGCGAAAAGGATTGGAGGTGAACTTGTACTCGATCGAGGAAGCTTCGATCTTCAAGGGTATAATTCTCATTCGTTATCTTTTTCGTTTAATTAATAATTGATTGCATAAAGGGTGATCCTAGGTATATGGTTTGTAAAATTTTAAACTCGATTTTTCCATCGTTTCGCATTATTTTGCAATTTGATTGCGTTTTTGAATATTACAAACCTAACATGTTGATGTGAGGTTATGGGTGTCAAATGTTGATGTGGATATGATTGCGCCTTGGAGCTTGGGCTCGAGCATGTATTGATTATTACTCCAAGAAAAATTGAGTTGTTTCTCACCCCGGATTGTAAATGTTTGGATAATCGCCTCACGCGCGTTATAACTGGAAACAAACTGGACTGACTCAAGATTTATTGCACATCGATCACTTGAGTGGCTACCCGCACATATTTCACAAATAGTTTCCATTTTCAGAACTGGTTGTACCCCAAGTGCATCTATCTTCTTTGTAAGAGTAGAAATCTGAGCTGAAACTTGAGCTAATAATGTTGTCATCGTGATCCACTTCATAAACCAATTCATCGTCCTCGGTCGAGTCGTTTCTTCTGTTACTCGATAATTATTAGTTGCCATGGTTTCAAGCAATTGATACCCCTCATCACAATTCTTGGCCATAATAGCTCCTCCCATTGCAAAGATCTATACTCGATCTCACCGTCTTTGAATAAACCGTTATAAAAAGTTTGCACCTGAAGCCATTTAGGAATCCCATGGTGTGGACATTTTCTCAATGAGTCTTTAAATCTCTCTCATGCTTCATATAGTGATTCTGAATCGTGCTGAACGAAAGAGAAGATATCGTTCGCAACTTTTGTTGTTTTTTTGCGGTGGAAAAAAACTTTGCAAGAAATTTCGGGCCAGGTCGTTCCATGTAGTAATCGAGCCCGGTGGTAGTGAATGGAGCCAACTCTTAGCCTTATCTCCGAGAGTAAATGGAAACAAATTTTAGCCTTATTGCATCCTCGACACATTATTATACTTGAAAGTATCGCAGATTTCTATAAAGTCGACTATGTGATCGCTCGGATCATCATTCGTAACCTCCAAACCGATATGAATTTTGAATCATCTCAGATTGTCCCCGGCTTTTATCTCAAAACTTGTAAGAAGAATGGCGTGCCTCGTAATACTCGATCGAATTTCAAGAACCCATGCCACGTAGCATAATCCCATGAGTGCTTTTTGCTCTTCTTCACCATAGATCTTTCTTATCAAGTGCCTCTTTGGTTTCTTTTAACCCACTTACGCAAATCAATGAAACCTTTTGTCGATGTCCCTCGTCGAAGGAAATAAATCTAGCTTCTTCGATCGCGTTTGCATACACTAGTCAAGAACACCTGAATAGAACAGAAAAAAGAAAAGTTTAAATTAAGATTAACGCTATAAAAATCAATAATGACAAAATAATAAACTAATTTCCCCGGCAACGGCGCCAAAAACTTGTTGCCTAATTTTTAATAGCACTTTACCACGCAAGTATAATGCTGCTCAATTATAATATTCAAAGAAGCAAGGATATCGTTCCCATGAGGAAATAGACTAATATTTATCAATTACTAATTCTAATGCAATTAATCCTATTTTAAACTACTTAAATTTTGTTTTTGATTTGAAATTTAAACTTAACAAAACTAATGATTAAAAATCAAAATTTCACAAGAATAACTGCAGATTTAATAGGT
The DNA here is from genome assembly GCA_020205615.1 of Panax quinquefolius. Lineage (NCBI taxonomy): Eukaryota > Viridiplantae > Streptophyta > Magnoliopsida > Apiales > Araliaceae > Panax > Panax quinquefolius. The sequence goes on from CM035161.1 coordinate 26,835,573, forward strand.
TAAGATTACAACTTCCCTTGGTATTTCATTTAAATCATTTCACTTCCCATTTAAAGCAATTAATTAATATGAATCATTATCCAAGAATGATTTATAAAATTCACACACTTTTTCCAAAACACGTGAACAAATCCTCCTAACTCCGATCCTTAAGACACAAAATTACAAGGAACACCCTACTCAATTAATTCACTATATTCCTATGTGAATCAAGTTAATTAGGGTTTACGATATAAATTCTTTCAAAGGATACAAAAAGACACATAGGTATATTTTTATCCTACATGCTAATCATATTAACCCTATTTAGATTATATGAGCAGATGTTATCTTATCCAGATCTCAATCTATACTCCATCTTCCAATTTTATATAGATTATCACAATAATTGTTGGCCAAACAATTAATCAATAAGCAAAAGATATAATAAACAATTCAATAAAACCAACTTTCATTTAATGGGAAGGTTCAATTTAAACTACATACCAAGTTTCGTTTGCAATCTTAATGAAAATTTAGTTCATGCTAATAATAAAGAAAAACATCATCCAAATTAATAATCCAAACATCCGAGATAATTACAAAAGATAAAACTAGAGAAAAGAGGAAGAAACTCAATTTTCTCCAATACTCTCTCTTTGATCTTCAAATTTTGCAATTTTCCTTCAGATTTTTTTCTTCGTTGTTCTCTCTCGCGAATCCCTTGAAAAATCGAGTTCCTCTTTTCTAAAGTCTCCTCCTATTTGTATTAGTCTCCCACCTCATTCAGATTCCTTTTCGCTTCAAAACCCACTTAGCAAAGAGAAAATCCTCCTTGTTGCGCATACGAGCGCTTTCAGCGCTCAACACAAGCCATTTCAAGCGCCTCTAGGTGCTTGACCAGACCACGTAATTACAAAAATGCCACTCAAACTCTAATTTTAATGATTTTTTGACCTTTTCTTCTCTCGAAATGACCAATTTGTCCCTCCGCTCCAATCTACAAGAAATAAAACACAAAACAGATAAAAAGATACTAAAAACAATTAAATATAGCAATAATTAAGTTTAATAATATCGGATTCATAGGTATAAAACCTACTCATCATATCACGACCACAATTATTCATACGCACTACGGGCCAAGAATATTTGTGTATTCATTAATAGTCATGATCATGCCAACAATCGTCCATCAATGCACTACAGGCCACTAAGGATTTTACCACATCATTTGTAACATTACTACCATGATTACACCGAATAGTCTCTCGTCATAATCATACCAAGTCCATCTATGCACTACAAAGCCACATATAACTTTCAACATAATATAAACATGAGGATGATAACAATGATATAAGAATTCAATAAAACAAGTTCAAGAATTAATTTATCTAGGAACCAATAACATCCAAATCACAACATGACATCGCTTTGTAGAGTAAAATTCAAGAATACTCGAGAAGAATATTTCCATGAAAGGATATTTGGATGAAGCGCAAATATCAAGGATATTCCACTAATTTCATGGAGTATAAGTCAAATTTTTAACCAACTGGGTATAATAAAGAATGAAATAACAAAAGAAATCACCATAAATCGCGATAATCAAGACAGGTGAGTTATTCCAATGTAATAATAATAAATAACAGTCCGGTCGGCAAAAACGCATGCATGTGATATTCCAATGAGAATAATAAAGAATGGAACCAGTCGGCGTAGAAACACATGAGATGTGATGTTCCAATGTAATAATAATAAAAAGAGCGGAACCAAGTCAGGTGTAAAACACATGCATGTGATGTTCCAATAGAATATTAATAAAGATTTAAACCAGTCCGGCGTAGAAACGCATGCATGTGATGTTCCAATAGAATAATAATAAAGAGGCGGAACAAGGTCCCGGCAAAAACGCATATGCACAAGATGTTCCAATAGAATAATAATAAAGACGGAACCGGTCAGGTGTAAAACACACGATGGATGTTCAAATAGAATAATGTATTTAATGTCACCAAGTATAGGGTAAACCACGATACAAAAGTTATTCCAATGTAATAATAAGCAATGGAATAACAACAGTTTCTCTTCATGAATAAGAAAGAATAACACCCCTTACTTTTAGTAGGAGATTGAATCATCGCGAGTAGTGTAGTAACAAAATACTCTTCTTCTCTCTTATTCTCTCTATACTTTCTCTCTCTATAGCTTGAATGAATTCGTGAAAAATAATGAAGCACTAGGCCTCTATTTATAGAAGATTTCTAGCTTAGCACCTGCCATGTGAAAAGGCAAGTGGCTTGACGACTGGTGATGTGAAAAGAAAAGTGGTTTGACGCTTGTAATGTGAAACGACAAGTGGTTCGACGCCTGTAATGTGAAACGACAAGTGGTTCGACGCCTGTAATGTGAAACGACAAGTGGTTCGACGCCTGTAATATGAAACGGCAAGTGGTTTGACGTCTGGTAAAGGTAATTACTATTGACGAAGGTAATTACTATTGACGAAGGTAATTACTATTGACGAAGAGACTCTTAGATGATGACATATGGCCCCCATAAAATAATCAAACTTACCACAAACGTCTCATAATGTAATCTTTATATACATCAAGGATTGAATAAATATTACCACAAATCATTTTATTTTTAATCAACACATATTTAATCTTTCAACAATTATTATTTATAACTTGTCATCTCAATTATTGATTTAATACTATAACATATTATCTGAGATGATATTGTGACAATAATTGAATCAATAATATAAGAGATATGATGCAAAGAATTATCAGTAGTAATAATTGAAAGCATAGGTGAGTGACTTTCACGTAAAGATCAATAATTAATATCGTGCTACTTATACAACTATCGTATTCATGTACTTTTACTAAGGGTAGTTCAACAGCTTTTAACGGTAACACCTCGTCGTTATTTTTATAGAAAGATAATTTTGTCGTTTTTAACTACTTACAATACTTTCCAATTAGGGGTCCACTAATGATTGAGCCAGTCGTATTTAATATTCCCCACCAAACTAATATTTTATAACAACTTGCTTACTTTTGCAAAATTTATAAATATTACCCACAACTATAACATTATATCAAATTTATTTCATAATATTCAAAAATAATATTTATAGAAAAATTCATCTTTATTTATAAAAGTTGGGGTCTTACAACCTCCCTTCTTATGAAATTTTGCCCTCAAAATTAGGGTACGCACGGTATGTCGAAGAGGTAAGGATACCTTGATTTCATTTCGATTCTAACTCCCAAGTCATTTCTTCAACATCGTGGTTCCTCCACAAAACTTCGACTTGAGGTATAACTCGAGCGTAGAATATGTTCCTTCTTATCCAAGATTTGAATAGAACCTCTTCATACGTCAAATCTTCCGCTATTTCGTCCGGTTCTAACTCAATAATGTGGTTCGGGTCTTTCACGATTTACGTAACATGGATATGTGAAAATATTATGAACACGAGAGACATACTTAAGCAGAAAGCGAGTCTATAGGTCGCGAGTTCCTACTCGATCGAGGATTAAAATGGACCGATGAATCGAGGATTAAGTTTTCCTCTCTTTCCAAATCTTGTAACTCCTTTCCATGTAAAGAACTCTTAACAACACATGATCTCCTATATCGAATTCCACGCCCTTTCGATGAAGATCAAGATAACTCTTTTGTCGATTTTGTGAGGTTTTTATACGTTGTCGGATCGTTTGAATCTTTTCCGTAGTCATACGCATTCAACTCCGATCCCAACAACGTTGCTTCACCCACCTCATCCCAAAGATAATCGAGAACGACACTTTCTTCCATACAACGCTCGAATGGAGCCATGCCAATACTTGCTTGATAATTGTTGTTGTAGGAAAACTCCACCAATGGTAAGAACTTGTCCCAACTTCCTTGAAATCAAGGACACGTAGTCTTAATAAATCTTCAAGAGTTTGAATAGTCCTCTCCGATCGTCCGTCCGTCTCGAGGATGATATGCCGAAGCTAAATCGTAAGTCTGTGCCCATAGCTTTTGCAAACTAACCCAAAATCGTGAAGTGAATCTTGGGTCTCGATCGAGACTATGGATACCCCAAGATACCATGCAATCTTACAATCTCGTTTATGTACATCTGAGCAAGACGTTCAAGTGTATAAGTTTCTCGATCGGAAGAAAATGAGCGACTTGGTCAATCTATCAACAATGACCCAAATCGCATCTATATGCTTCGAGAAACCTTAGGAAGACCCCAGAACGAAATCCATGGTAATGTGCTCCCACCTCCATTCGGAATTTCAAGTGGTTGCAATGGACCTTTTGGTACTTGATGCTCCGCTTTAACTCGTTGACAAGTTAGACACCTTGAGATAAAACGCTATCTCTCTCTCTTCATATTGCTCCACCAAAATGTATGGCGATTTAATATCATGATACATTTTGGTACTCCTGTGATGGATTGCAAATGGTGTGTCAGGCGCCTCCATCATGATATTATACTTTAAATCGTGGTCGTTAAGAACACAAAGTCCGGAGTTGACTCAAGTATTCCTTCTTCATCGATTCTTGCTTCCTAAGATAGCACCTTCTTGCACTTTCTTCCTCATACGATCGCCTTCCGTGTCCAGTAGCTGAAAGCAGCCTTTAACTTTATCGATTAAAGTCTGTTCTCTACTCAGATACTCGCTTATCATCACATGCGTCCTCGAGTCTTTAAATCTATCTCCATCCTTTGCAAGTCACACAAATGGGCCTTTGCGTTGACAATATCGCACTCTCGATTTCTGCATATGATCTTCTACTCAATGCAATCGTCACTACCACGCTCGCTTTTTCCGTGATGGTATTGGATGGTATGATCATAATCTTTCAACAGCTTCAAGCCAACGTCGTTGTCGCATGTTGAGTTCCTTTTGAGTGAAGAAATATTTGAGGCTTTTATGATCCGTAAAGATCTCCACTTTCTCCCCATACAAGTAATGCCTCCAAATTTTAAGTGCTGAAGACAACAAACCGCCAACTCTAGATCATGAGTAGGATAATTCCTCTCATATTCTTTGAGTTGTCGCGAGGCATAAAGCTATAACTTTTCCATGTTGCATGAGAACACATCCCAACCTTTTGCTCAAGCATCATGTGAGATGACAAATCCTCCGAGCCGATGGTATTGTCGTAAGTCTTTGAAATAAGTCTCCTCTCGAGTTCTTGAAAACTCTTCTCACATTCTTCGCTTCCAACCGAACTTTGTATCTTTCCGAGTCAATTTGAGTCAATGAAGTAGAGATTCGAGAAAATCCTTACACGAATCTCCGATAATAACCAACTAAACCGAGAAAGCTACGATTTTGGCCATCGATTTAGGTTGTTCCAGCTTTGAATAGCTTCAATCTTTGTTGGGTCAACAGATATTCCATGACTTGATACCACGTGCCCAAGGAATGCTACTTCTTCAAGACGTAACTCGCATTTCTTCAACTGGCATAAAGCTTATATTCACGAAGCTTTTGGAGTGTCACCTCAAGTGTTGCTTTCATGATCTTCACGGCTTTTGGAATAAATAAGGATGTCATCAATAAAGACGACCATAAAGTGATCCAAATATTCCTTGAATACTTGGTTCATCAAATCCATGAAGCGCAAAGGAGCATTAGTCAATCCAAAGGACATGACTAGAATTCATAATGCCCGCATCTAGGAGTTAAAGCCGCCTTTGGAATGGCAATGGTTCTAATCTTCAATTGGTGATATCCAGGAACTAAGATCAATCTTTGAAAAGAATTTGGCTCCTTCAGAATCGGGTCAAACAAGTCATCAATACGTGGCAATGGATACCTATTTTTGATGGTGACATGATTCAACTCCCGATAATCAATACAAAGTCGCATACTCACATCTTTCTTCTTCACGAATAGAACAGGAGCACCCCAAGGAGACGTCTTGGGGACGAATAAAGCCAATGTCTAACAATTCCTGCAGTTGGGTCTTTAACTCGAAGTTCAATAGAGCTATTCGATATGGGGCTTTGAAATAGGTTTTGTATAGGGTTCAAGGTCGATACAAAATTCAATTTCACGCTACGGGGTAGGCCGGGGAAGTTCTTCGGGGAATACGCCAGAAATTTATTAACAATAGAAATATCGTTCAAAACTGACGTATTTTTGTTTAAATCTGTGACATGAGCTAAGAAAGCTTGACATCTGTTTTTCAATAAACGAATAGCTTTATGGCTTGAGATGACCATGATTGATTTTAATGGTTTGGTCGCTTGAATTCGCATAAAAGGTTGGATAAGAATATGAAAGCTAACAACCTTACAAAAACAATCAATTTTTGCATGATAAGTAGTTAACCAATCAATCCCTAGAATCACGTCAAATGCAAGTATTTTTAATGAAATAAGATCGACAGGTAATGTGAGGGTACCGATTTGAACCAAACAAGACTTATAAATAGTGGATGTAATGAAGGTTTCTCCCAACCGGAGTTTCCACAGATAAGTCAAAGTCTAATTTCTCCGAGTCAAATTTAATCGATGAGCGCAAAGTAGGAGAAATAAAAGAATGGGTAGAATCGGTATCAAATAAAGTATAGACTTCATTAGAGTTTATGATAAGCTTACCCGTGATGACCTCATTCGGGTTCCTTCGCTTCTCTGGGAGGTCACACAAACGCCTCCTCTTGCACTACCGGTTTTAACTTTTCTGGGACTACTTTGGTGCCTCCATCCTAAATTGAATTTGTCTTGATGTGAAACCACAAAATTGAGCTAATTGACCTTCTCTTCCACAATTATAACATGCTTTTGACTACAGCATGGCGCAGCTTTTGATCGATGTGTCCTCTCCTCCGCATTTGAAGCATATGATAGGTGGTCTTTCTCCTTCCTTAACAACGGGTGCTAGTCTTCGACGTCTTTCCATCATTGTTGAATCTCCTTTCTTGAAATGTCCATTCTTATTGTTTTGGTACGACACACACCAAGTGGTTACCATATTTGGCCCGTTGATTCCTCCACGCTTGTTGTCACCGCTCGATGACTACTCACCGGTATTATAATTTTGTCACCGCTTCTTTTAGTTCGTTGACTCGTTATCGCGCGCTCCACTAATCGAGCCCTATTTACAACATCCGAATACAAAACACGCTTTATGAGAAATAAGATGTTGACGTATTCCCGACTTCAAACCTCTTAAAACATTCGCTACCATTCTTTCTTCATTATCCACCAAGTGGGACGTAAACCGTGATAACTCCGCAAATTTTGCCTCAGACAATGCGATACTGGCCATATTGTTTTGTTTCAACTTGATAAACTCCACCTCCTTTCATGTGGCAAATACTTTCAGAAAGTATTTGTCGTTGAACAACTCTCGAACTTCTCCCAAGATATCTTCAAGACAAAGAAGTCGAGTACGCTTTTACCGATTCCCACCAAGAATGTCGCCTCTCCGCGCAACATAAAGGCGTGAAAGGGAACCTTTTGCTTCCTCGGAGCATCCCAAGACATCAAATATCTTGGTAATCTGCTTTATCCATGCTTCCGCTGTAAGTGGTTTTTGCTCTCCTTAAACTCGGTGGTCCCGGCTCCTTGAATTGTTTAAGCGGTGACCGCCGAGAGTTTTCATGTTTCCACCCACGTTTTGGACAGAGTCGCGCTCTCATTGCTTTGTTGCATGAATTGCATAAAGCCTCTGAACATTTGATCATTCATCATTTGGTCAGTGTTGTTGTTTGCATGAGGATTGTCGCCTTCCTAATGCACATTATCCTAATTATTGATATGTGGTGAATCAACGATCGCCTGTGCTCCATTGCTATTCTCAACATTCTCAGATGTCATTTTCAGATACTGCCACAAAACAAAAGGTTAATTGACATGTAACATATTATCCCTATATTCTGACCGATCAATAAAATAGCACATAAACTTAGGTAGGTCATACTAGCGAAGGTATTCCCCGTCTCTCCCCTCCTAGTATTATTCTCACATCTTAGCCAGGGATCATATCCCTAAGCTCTGATACTAACTATGATGCCCCCAAAAAATAGGTATACATCACCCATCTTGGGTAGTCAGATACATGGTACAGAATTTAAATACAACTTACTAATATAATCATGTGGGTACAATACGACATAAACCGTGAGTTTGAATACAATATTGTCTACTAGAGATCATACAAACTCAAAAGGAGTCCTCATTATAATTATTATCACACTATTTCACGTAATAGTGAGGACTACTAATGTTATCCTCCGGACCATTACTCCGCTCCCCGACTCGTCCCAAATTTATATTCTCATTTTCAAGAGAACGGTGAAAGAAAGGGTGAGCTCAACTAGCTCAAGAAGAAATATTATGACTAAAATAATGCGTAATAAATTATCATTAGCCTTCCAACAAAGTTGTTAAACCGATAAAATATAATGAACATCAAGTTTAACTACATTGAACCAAAGAATCCATTAAAAGAGTCAAGTAGAAAATAAAATCTACTATCTTTTATGATTTTAAAAGGTTTTTTATCACTGTTATAGCTGAGACTCAGCTTTAATAAATATTCCACATCATCGAATCACCCCTGCACTACGGCCAAGGATATTCTTTAGTATCACGACCACAATTATTCATGCACTACGGGCCAAGAATATTTGTGTATTCATTAATGGTCATGATCATGCCAACAACTGTCCATCAATGCACTACGGGCCACTGAGGATTTTTACCACATCATTTGTAACATTACGGTCATGATTACACCGAATAGTCTCTGGTCATAATCATACCAAGTCCATCTATGCACTACATGCCACTGATGACTTTCAACATAATATAAACATGAGGATGATGACAATGATATAAGAATTCAATAAAACAAGTTCAAGAATTAATTTATCTAGGAACCAATAACATCCAAACTGTCAACATGATCATCGCTTGTAGAGTAAAATTCAAGAATATCGAGAAGAATATTTCCATGAAAGGATATTGGATGAAGCTTAAATATCAAGGATATTCCACTAATTTCATGGAGTATAGAAGTCAAAGTTTTAACCAACCGGGTATAATAAAGAATGGAATAACAAAAGAAATCACCATGCATGCGATAGATCACGCACAGTGCAAAAGTTATTCCAATGTAATAATAAATAACGGAATTCAGTCCCAGGCGTGAAAACGCATGCATGTGATATTCCAACAGAATAATAAAGAATGGAACCAGTCCCACAGTAAAACACATGTACAAGATGTTCCAATGTAATAATAATAAAGATTTTAACCAAGTCCGGTGTAAAAACACATGCATGTGATGTTCCAATAGAATAATAATAAAAGATTTTAACTGTGTCCCGTAGAAACGCATGCATGTGATGTTCCAATAGAATAATAATAAAAGATTTTAACCAGTCCTGTAAAACGCATGCATGTGATGTTCCAATAGAATAATAGAAGAATGTCACCAAGTATAGTGGTAAACCACGATACAAAGTTATTCCAATGTAATAATAAGCAATGGAATAACAACAGATTCTCTTCATGAATAAGAAAGAATAACACCCCTTACTTTTAGTAGGAGATTGAATCTTCGCAGTAGTGTAAGAACAAAATACTCTTCTTCTTCTCTCTCTTATTCTCTCTATACTTTCTCTCTATAGCTTGAATGAATTCGTGAAAAATAATGAAGCACTAGCCTCTATTTATAGAAGATTTCTAGCTTAAGACCGCCACGTGAAAAGGCAAGTGGCTCGATTTAATCGGTGATGTGAAAAGAAAAGTGGTTTCGACGCTCAGTAATGTGAAACGACAAGTGGTTCGACGCCTATAATATGAAACGGCAAGTGGTTCGACGTCTGGTAAAGGTAATTACTATCGACGAAGGTAATTACTTATTCATAAAGGTAATTACAATCGACGAAGGTAATTACTATCGACGAAGAGACTCTTAGATGATGACATATGGGCCCCCATAAAATAATCAAACTTACCACAAACGCCCTCATAATGATTCTTTATATACATCAAGGATTGAATAAATATTACCACAAATTATTTTATTTTTAATCAACACTTATTTAATCTTTCAATAATTATTATTTATAACTTGTCGCCTCAATTATTGATTTAATACTATAACATATTATATGATGATGATATTGTGACAATAATTGAATCAATAATATAAGAGATATGATGCAAAGAATTATTGTAGCAATAATTGAAGCATACCGAGTGACTTCTCACGTAAAGATCAATAATCAATATCGTGCTACTTATACAACTACCAGACATCGTGTTTTTACTACCGGTAGTTCAATGCTTTAATTCGGTAACACCTCTGTCGTTATTTTTATAGAAAGATAATTTTGTCGCTTTTAACTACTTAATAATACTTCCGTTGTGGGGTCCACTAATGATCGAGTAAAGTCGCATCTAATATTCCAAACAAAAAGAATATTCCCCACCAAACGTAATATTTTATAACAACTTGCTTACTTTGCAAAATTTATAAATATTACCCACAACTATAATATTATATCAAATTTATTCCATAATATTCAAAAATAATATTTATAGAAAAATTCATCTTTATTTATAAAAGTTGGGGTCTTACAGTTTCGTCTTGGTATTGATACTTAAAACTCATGTTGCACTCTTGATCTAGTGTATCATAGTTAGTGTTTATTTCGATCTTTGTAGAAAGTACATGTTAATATTTTTGGAGATTTTATGTTGATAATTCATTTTAGTTTAACATGTACACGAACCCCTTTGTGTTGATATTATCTCGCATGTGTTATGACATTATATCTTTGTTAAAATACCGTAGGGTACACCTGAGCTATAACCACCTGTGGGGGTACCACATACATGTCCTCTTGGCACCGAGGCATGACACTTTACGTGGCAATGTGATCAGTCCACGATGTCTCCGTTTTGTGTTCCTGTAGGAGTTGGCCATTTAGTGTTATATTGTGGGAGGTGTATGGTTAAACCCTAATTTTCTGTTCTGTTATGCGGATTGGTGATATTTGTGCCAAAATTCCAATTTTACATATATTTAGATTCGCGGGCCAATGTGTGTGACTTGCCTGTGTGGCATTATTTGATTTGCATGTGTGACAATATTTAATTTGCCGGTGTGACAAGGTATATTTCTGTTTTGTTTTGAGCTCAGTATGAAATAACCCCAGCCATTTGCTTCAGCCTATTATTTTGTTGTATTAATTTTGTTCGTTACAATTCAATTCATTAAATTGAGTTAGTTATCTCAGTTCTTTAGTTTGTACTCTATATCCGTACTGGACATTTGGATCATGATGTGTTTTTCTTCCGGCAGGTAATCAGGGAATCAAGGGCAAGTGTGATGAGAGCTCTATTCATTCCAATAGTTTAGAAATATTCTGTTTAGGCTTGATATGTCAGTTTATTTGGAATTGTAATAATTATTTTAGATTGTGGTTTGAATCAGTGTGACATTTAATATGATTTATCTTATGACATTTAATTATTATGATATTATTCTTTTGTGAATTAGAGTCTTGTTATATATTCGTATGTTGTATTTTGAATAACCTCTCTTTCTATTTTAAAAAGAGTGTTACAGAGACGTCTGTCCAGTTTTCTTTCTTGTTTTTATTGCACCAAACTCTAATGATAATAATATTTTGTAAAACTATTTTGTAATGATAATAATATTTTGTACCACTACTACGTTTTTCAAAATTAAAGGACGAGGTTTATTATGTTGACAAACATTAGAGAATTCCGAGAATATTTTCCCGAAAGAAACATACAGAGCCTACCATTCAAGTTAATTTGCAAGCTTAACCAAGGATAATAATGAATACAATTATTCATTTTCACCCTCCTTAAAACTGAATTATTTATTTTATAAACAGTGGGTGTATCATATATTTTTAAGATAAAAGTCCAGCTTTTTATTTATTTATTTATTTATTATTATTATTATTATGGTATGTCCCAAAAAGTATGGCTGGTGAGAGAAATATTACTCTATTTTCAAAATATAAGAGTAATTTTGACTTTCTGAAATTTATTGGATACATTTTCAAATTTAAATTTTTGTTTTGAAAATAATGAACATCTTAATTGATATTACTCAGAGTTTTAATTTTCCCGTGCAATGCACGGGCTAGTTGAAAAAGTTGATTATATAATTTGTTAGAATAAAAACATAAAAATAACAAAAACATAATACATTTTATATTAAGCAACATTATATTAATGAGTTCAACTATCTGAGATACTCGTATATACAATCAAAACATAATAGTTAATATTTCAAAGATAGAACAAAAACTACAACCTTGAAGGCAACTGACAATAGATAAAATTGATAGTTTAAATATCAAGAATGTATATTCTTGCAAGTACTACCTTGACATTGTTTAAAAATACTAAGAATGAGCACTTTGCTATTAAAATGAACATTATTATAGAATCACCGACATAAAAACATTGCATCAGTAGGAACGAACTGCGACTTTGACACACCAAAACAGTGATCTGATGTGAGTTTTAGTGTCTTCTATCATGAGACCTTATATATCCACAAAAAGGCATATATACCACTTATTGAGGAAAAAAATAGTTGAAAGAGATTATATATTTACCCATAAAAGCATCTATCATCACTCCTAATCCCAGGTATAAGCATAAACTGCACTGTAATATAAAAATAAAAAAGATGAGAAAAAGAGAGATCTTTAAGCTAGCTAGCACTATATAAGAAGAAAAATTAAAGATTATAGCTAGAAATGAAGGTAGTTAAGCATTTTTTCAATCTCAGCCATGAAGTTGCCATGATTTTGTGGTCTTATCATAACCCAAGGTATAACATATACTAATAAACAGTTTGTTGACATGCCATCTCCAATGGCTCCAATGGTACCCAAAAACATTAGCCAAACATCAACCCAATCTGCATATCTAAAAATTATAACAATAGAATTTCTCTCATTATTTCTTTCCATCTCGATACTCTTTTCTAAATAACAGAGATAGTGCTAAGAAATTGGCTAAGTGAAGAAAGGAAAAAAGTTTTGTTTGCTTTGAAGAAGTGATGACCAATTACTAAATTTGTTTGTGCATTTATATTAAAAAAAAATCAAGAATAGGGAGCTTGCTAGGTGGTTTTCCATGAAGCAGCAGGGGCTGAACAAATTCGTTTATATGCAAATTATAGATCCAAGTTAATTTTTTTTAAAAGAAGTGAGAAATAAACAAAAACACTCAGATTTTGAAGGCTCTAATTAAGAGCTTTAAGGTTAAGAGTTTCAAAAGTAAAGATAAATATGTCAAAAACATTGAATATTAAAAAAATCACACGTAAATCATTCATTAAGAGAGCCAAAAAGGGGACGAACCCAATTACATGTGCACTATATAGAGCATAAAAGAACAAAAGGCAATCATATGCCAGAAAGCTAAAGGCCTCACTCTATACACAGAGCATGACAAAAAATAACTATTATTGGCAGAAAAATAAAGTAAAGAAATAAGAATGTGCGCCCAAAATTAAATTAATCATAACTAATCAAGCGTCAAGTTATTTGTTATAACATGTGCACATGCACCGCCAAGAAATGATTGCCAAAAGTTATTTCTATGAAAAATGTTTTATATGTTAAGAGTATATACTTGAATGTGAGATCCATTAAAACGTACAATTACACCTACCAACACAATACAAACCTCCTCGAATGAAGTATCTTCTTTTAGATCTCTCTAAGTTCCACGAACTCTTAACTTAAGAATTTGTCCAGGATAAACGATCTACAAGAACACAAACTGACTACTAAGTTCCATTCAAATTGTAACTTATCATAACAAAGAAATTTTGTAATAATAAATACTCCAAAAAAATAGAAAAAAGATTTAAGGCAAACCAAACATATTAGATGCTTAAGTAAATAGGGTTAACAGTTCTCCAAATCAGTTTTCACACTTATATTGTATTTCAACTCTATCAATCCACCCTTACTATTCTTTATTGCAAATCATGTACCAGTTATGTAATCTTCTGGATTTATCAAGTATGCTAACTAATTAGTTTTTTTAGTTAAATATTCTCAGAGAGTTGCAAAGATAGGATTGACAATAATCTTACCATATCTGCATTGCAGAAGAGAGGATAACAGAAAAATCATACCCCTGTTACATGATCGATCCCCTGACAACGAAGCATGAGTTGTACCACTAGCTCCAATAGACATTACTTGCACCAAACACTGGTTACCATATTACTTTTCCATTTCAATATTCCTTTTTCATCTTTATTTTTAGTTTTTGTCAACTAAATGTTTTGAAAAAAGAGCAAACAATTGATTTCTTTTGAAAAGTTAATTTTTCAAGCAAAATGCAGATATACAAAATGATTTAACTCTTTTTACATCTCTAACATATATTTTGAACATTTCTAATGGTCATTTTAGATTTCTTATTCAAATTTGAAATTTATAATGTCATGTAGAAAGTTTTTTGAGTAAGAAACTGAAAACTTTGTCAAAACAGGCTTCAAATGATCGTCCATCAACTAATTCCGTTGTTTTCATCTCTAACAAAACAAATCAACACTATAGAATAATCACTCCAATCATCATAAACGTATTTAACCATAATCAAAATCAATGCTATCAATTTCCCACAAATTTGAAATTTGACTTTCTTAGTTCTAAACAATAAAACTAATTACTCTTATGTAATGCTCAATTGTGTGAAAACATCAACACCTATTACACCAAGCAGCTTGAATATAAAGATAAAAAACACAATCTTGAAAAAAAAAAATATGAAGATTAACATCATTAGACCATTTATAGACACATTTAAAGCTAAATTGCAAAAAACTAAAGCAAACCCAGATGACAAAATAAAGTAAATTAGCAACAGTACCTCCCTGTGTGGTGGGATATGTAGTCAAAGATTCTTCAGTTCTCTTGAATGTGAGACTTGGGATTGGGTTTAAAAGCACGGATCACGTCTGGGAATTTCATTGCAGAGATTTTAGTGCAGCCACTTTTGGATATATTAGGATTTAGGGAATATATTTTGAGAAGTGATTCTGTGATTTATCTTTGTTTGTTTCATAAAAAACAATATCTCCTCTGAGCTGTCGTAAGATCAAATTTAAATATGTGATCTTAATGCAGTATTGTTGCTTTGTCAGTTGTCTGCTCATTCAATAAACATCTCTCTCTTTCTCTCACATGTAAACACATACTCCAGTTATGTAGATGTGTCATTCTACATTCAGCAGTTTCTATTTGGAAATATACCCTCCCAATTAATATAGAACGAATATTACTACATGGAAGGGTTTTCATAACACATGATATGAGGGCACTTAAACCTTTTCCTGATTAGCAAAATCTAAAATATATATTTTAGCTAATAGGAGTAAAGATTAATCCTGAATCCTCATAACAAAGTAGATATAACGAAATTTGCGGATTCGAGAGACCATAGGAAATTGATCTCACTTCTTATATGGTTTGATTGGTTTTAACTTTTCAATGATAGTAAAAGTATAACCTTGTAGGACTAATTTGTGTGCTCAAATCTACGTTAAACTCTCAGATTGGAAAACTTCCCTGGACATCTCAATATTCGAGAAAATTAATTTCAATTTTCAACAATTTTTCCCATCATATTTAATTGTTGAAACCTATATTACACATATGATAGAACTCCTTATATCAATCTAAATGGCATCAATATTCTTAATTAATTACAATTATTAGTGAGTTGATCAGCAATTCTTGCAGATGACATAATTGAGGACAAAACCGTTGTTGACGGTGAAACTATAAAAGCAAGCAGGTATAGTAAAATTGAAGCAGTTGTTCTTGAGAGCAGTTTCGTATATTGGTGTCTAAACTATTTTGTGTGCTTCGCCTAGGTGGCTCGGTACTGAATCGTATGCTGACCCCGTAAAATATCTAGATATGAAAGGCAGAAGATTACATAACAGAACTATTTTATCTCAAGGACAGAGTTAAGAGCTGCAAAAAGAGGAAGGCATGGCTTTGCTTAATTATTTTTCCTTATTTCGACTCACATTTTTTGTCTTACACTTTTACTTTACCCTCAGAAGCTTGAAGAGAGATTCAATGAGAAAGAGGAACAGAAAGTCCAATACCTATTACATATACACACAACACATTCCAATATTCTATTTACTTATAGTCAATGAGATTTTTGATAGTATAAAATGACACAATGTTCTCGGGGTGACCATCATAAGTTCATCATCATGCCATCACTAATTTACTTAATAAATTCAATGAATTCTTTCTGTAAAACATAGGTAATAGTAATACATATAGATTCATGTTACTGAAAAAAATAGAGCCTTAAACTGAGGTCACCTGATGGAAGTTGTGAGAGGTTGTCTGGGAACTAAAACCTCGGACGTGTCCACAGCTGCAAAAACAATGAATATTTCGAGGACTAATTACTTTTGCATAAATTTATAAATAAAATTTTAAAAATAAATCAGTGAAATTAGAAATATTTTGAAGAGGTAAAAAGGGCAAAAGAAAAATCACATAAAGAAACAATAAATCAGTAGTACCTTGAGATACATCTACTGTCGCCTTATCAGAGGTGATATCCATTGATGTCAAATTATTTTTCTTCTTCTTATTCCTGTTCTTAGCCATAGCTCTCGCGCGAACAGAGAATCAAAAGAATCCAAACCTGCAACTCTAGAATTGAATTAGGTTAGGAGAGAAAACTTTAGGAATTTAACCCTTCTCTTGTCGCACTCACAGAATTTAAAACAAATAGAATCCCTAATATCTTCTTCCACCAAACAAAGCACCGATCAAATGAAGTACCAAAAATTGACAATCAAAAATGGACAAAAAAATCAAAACCCACCAACATACCTAGAAATCAAAAGCAGTCCAAAAAATTTATAATTTATTCATTGAACAATGAAATCAAAAAGAAAAAAGTATGCGTAAAGATAGATCGGAATGAAGATGGACAGAGTTTTGAAGACCCCCTGTATTATTGAGAGAAAGCTTAATGAGAGATAAAAATTAATTGGGTGAAGATGAAGATTCACGTAACGTATCATGATAGAGAAAGGTTTAGAAAGAGAATGGAACTGAGAATAGAGGCTTCCCCCTTACATCTGCTTCTGACTTCAACCTCTTTGTTGAACCTTTTCGCTTTCTTGAATTGCCCTATGTTGGTGGCGCAACGAACGATTGATCTGATGAAATTGAGCGAGTTAACTCCTAATTAATTTCAAATTGAGTGACTTGAATCACCCAATTATGTAATTTAAAGGATAGGTTGTTAGAGCAACTCCAATAAGTCGGAGTTGTCAAATTCGTAGACTATATTTAGTCTAGAACGCCAAAATCACTCCAGCAGATGGACTATATTTAGTCGACCAACTTTTTCGGCCGCTCAAAACGACCAAATCTGCGAACAAAAAATCAACCAGACTATAATTTAATATAATTAAATGGAAAACTCTCTGTTGAAGAAATTGAAGAAAAAAAAAGAAGAGAAACTCTGTTGAAGAAGAAGATCTGTCGAAGAAAAAGAAGGAGGTGAAGTGAGAGAATTAAAAGTGAAGTGAAGAAGAGATGAACGGTAATAAAGTACAATCCAACGGATAGAAAAAAAAATTCAGAACGGTAATAAAGAGTACAAACGAATAGAAATTGAAAGCCTAATTGGAAATCTATAAATATGTATAATAATTCAATTTATTTTATATCTTTCAATCAACTACTCTAATATTTAGCAATTGTAAATATTTTATTAATAATAGTTTATATTTTTATTATATTTGATTTTTGTTTTTTATTGATAATATCTGTTTAATTTATTTTTTAGATGGAAAATCATGATCCTCCGATGTATTATTCTTCATTATTATCTGAAGGTTTCTCACTTGATGATCCAAATTTGTTGGATGAATTTTTAATTCAAACTGATGTACAAATTCAGACTCCCGAAAATGAGTCCAATAAAAGAACAGGGCGAAAGGTGTAAGACCCCAGTTTTTATGAATAAAAATGAATTTTCTATAAATATTATTTTTGAATATTATGGAATAAATTTGATATAATGTTATAGTTGTGGGTAATATTTATAAATTTTGCAAAGTATGCAAGTTGTCATATTATATTAGATTAGTGGAAATATTCTTTTGTCGGGGAATATCCGCATAACTAATATAATCATTGGAGGACCCCACAATAATTATCATTTGATTGAGAAAACGATAAAAAATATTTTATTGAAAATAATGGCGGAAGTTTTACCGTTATCTTGTTGAACTTGTGACGCCCCAAAATTAGGTATACGCCACCCATCTTGGGTCGCCACTTACATGGTACATAAATTCAAATACAAACTTAATTATACATATGTCGCAGTAACATACGACAATACATAAACTAAGAGTTCTAATAGTAATATTGTCATTTAGATAATATCCATACTCAAGGAGTCCTCATTACATTTATTGTCACACTATTTAATGTAATAGTGAGGACTACTAATGCTATCTTCGGGACCATCACTCTTTTCCCCGACTCGTCCCAACCTATATTCTCATTTCCTCAAGAGAATAAAGGAAAGAAAGGGTGAGCTCAACTAGCCCAAGAAGAAATATTACGACTAAAATAATGCGTAATAAATTATCAATAGTCTTCAACAATGTTAAACCGATAAAATACAATAGACAAACCGCTTTAACTGCAATGAATACGCAATCCATTAAAAGAGTCAAGTAGAAAATAAAGTCTACTATCTTTTAGGTTTTAAAAGGTTTTCATCAATTTTTATCACTAAGACTCAGCTTTAATGAATAAACCACAATATCTAATCATCCCTCGCACTACTGGCCAAGGATTTTCATCAAATTATCAATGTTCATGACTATACCGAATCACCCCTCGGTCATAATCATACCAAAATTATCCATCAATCGCATTACGTGCCATCGAGGACTTTTGTCACATCATTTATAGCAAGCAGTCATGATTATACCGAATGATCCCTGGTCATAATCATACCAAGTTCATCTATGCACGTAAGACATAGATAACTTTCAACATAACATAACATGAGGATGATGACAATGACATAATAATTCAATAAAACAAGTTCAAGAATTAATTAATCCAAGAACCAATAACGCCCAAGTTGTCAACACGATACATTTCTTTTAGAGAGTAAAATTCAAGAATGCTCGTAAGAATATTTCCATGAAAAGATATGGATGAAACGCAAATATCAAGGATATTCTACTAATTTCATGGAGTATATAAGTCAAAGTTTTAACCAACTGGGTATAATAAAGAATGGAATAACAAAAGAAATCACCACGCATGCAGTATTTCAGATGATAAAAGTTATTCCAATGTAATAATAATAATCTTAACCGTGTCGTGAAATTCACACCGATGTGATGATCCAATGTAATAATAAATGTGAATAATAAACAATGGAACCAGTCCTGTAAAACACACGCATGTGATATTCCAAATGTAATAATAAATGCGAATAATAAACAATGGAACTGTGTCCTGTAAAACACACGTATGTGATATTCCAAATGTAATAATAAAGAATTGAATAATGTAAGAAAATCACCAAGTATAGGGGGATTCCGTGATACAAAGTTATTCCAATGTAATAAATAAGAATGAAATAATATAAGGATTTCACCAAGTATAGGTACGCCGCCTACACAAAGTTATGTATAGGTATGCCACTTTTTACAAAAGTTATTCCAATGTAATAATAATGAATGGAATAATGTAAGTTCTCTTCATGAATAAGAAAGAATAACACCCCTTACGAATACAACAAATAATATCCCTTACCGTAAAAGACACCGGATATCAAAGTAGTGAAGTACCGTAATACTCTTCTTCTTTCTCTCTATAGATTTTCTCTCTATAGCTTCTCTCTATAATTTCTCTCTGTAGTTTCAAATGAATTGTAAGAAAATAATGAAGGAATGAGCTTCTATTTATAGGAAAATAGAATGCATAGTAATTAATCCATGAACATTCGTATTGATTTACTTTTAATTTGATTTCATCCATATTTAAAGCAAAATCTTTTAAATAAAATATCATATATTCTATTTATATAAAAATATTTTACTATGCAAACACTATGCAACACTATGCAAAATACTATGCAAAACACTACGCAACACTATGCATAATAAAATATAATATATTCTATTTATGTAATAACTTTAATAAAGTATTCTCATTTTATATAAAAGATGTTTCGCTTTTATTACGTTAATAATACTAATAAAACAAAACATCATTATCGCTATAATAATTCATATTATTAATCGACAATAATGGAATCAAACCGAGTGACTTCTTACATAAAGATCAATAATCAATACCGTAGCTACTACGCAACCACACAGACATCGCATTTTTTTACTACCGAAGTAGTTAACAAGATCAACCAGTAAAACTTCCGCCGTTATTTCAATAAAATATTTTTGTCGCTTTTCTCAATCCGACAATAATTTCATCAGGTCCACCAATGATTGAGTCAGTTGCATTTAATATTCCTCGCTAAACCAAATATTCCCCTAACCAATCGAATATAATATAACCACTGTGATACTTTGCAAAATTTATAAATACTACCCACAACTATAATATTATCTCAAATTCACACCATAATATTAAAAATTATTTTCACAAAATTTAAATCTTTATCGATAAAATCTGGGGTCTCACAATCTCCCTCCTTATGGAATTTCGCCTTGAAATTAGTGGTACGCACTGTATGATAAAGAGGTGAGGATACCTTGAATACCTTTATCGTTGAAAACATTAAATATCATTTGCAATCCTACCAAAGATATTCATTGAAAATTCATCTTTGCACTATGTGCCAAAGATATTTATTAACAATTCATCTTTTGCACTACAAAGCCAAAGATATACAAATCAGAAACCAATAATGCCGAGACGCATTTTAATAAGATTACCACCAATTAATTATCCATGCACTAATCGCTAAAGATATTCGTGTTTTCAATTACTGGCCATGATTATACCGAATAATCCTTGGTCATAATCATACCAAGTCTATCAATGCACTACTACCAAAGACGACTTTTACTACATCCATGAATTAATATTTCATCACGAGACTCATTTCAATAATTAATCCATATCATCGAATCATCCCCGCACTATGTGCCAAAGATATTCATTAAGATCACGACCATTTAATTATCCATGCATTACTACCAAAGATAATCATGTATTCATTAGTATCACGCACCACAAATTATCCATGCACTACTACCAAAGATAATCGTATTCATTAAGATTCACGACCATAAATTATCCATGCACTACTACCAAAGATAATTGTGTATTCATTAAGATCACGACCACAAATTATCCATGATCACTACCAAAGATAATCGTGTATTCATTAAGATCACAACCACAAATTATCCATGCACTACGTACAAAGATAATCGTGTATTCATTAAGATCACCACCACAATTATCCATGCACTACGCGCCAAAGATAATCGTGTATTCATTAAGTATCACCACCACAAATTATCCATGCACTACTACCAAAGATAATCGTGGTATTCATTAGTATCACGACCACAAATTATCCATGCACTACGTGCCAAGATAATCGTGTATTCATTAAGATCACGACCACAAATTATCCATGCACTACTACCAAAGATAATCGTGTATTCATTAAGATCACGACCACAAATTATCCATGCACTATGGCCAAAGATAATCGTGTTTTCAATTACGGTTATGATTATACCGAACAATCCCTCGGTCATAATCATACCAAAACCATCTACGCACTACAAAAGCCATGTATGACTTTCAACATAATATAAACATGAGGATAATGATATAAAGAATCAATCAAATGAGATAAAGGATAAATATTAAACATTTATAATATAATTTATCCAAGATTCAAGAATATCCCCATGTTATCAATCACTTAATAATCTCATAATCTAATATCATTAATATTATAACAATATTTTAATCACTTAAATTTATAAACAATTTATCTCAATTGTTTACGCTTTTACCATATAATGCATTTAATCATTCAAAATGCCATACTCATAAGATATCATCACTAATTATCAAATCCTCAAAAAATATGCATATACTCTATATAGGATTTTCTAGCCATAAAATCCTATTTTCAACTTTGTTATTTCACATAACATATTTAACTCATATGTTCAGAATTAAACTATTTTCATGAAAAATACCAAATCAGTCCCAAAAATATTTCTTTTTTGGGATTTAGCATAATATAGTCCCATAATGAAAATATATTTTCTCTAATTTTTAAAATTCATTTACTATTTTTCAAAAATCAATTTCCAATTAATTCCTTAAGAAATTAGCTACCTCAAGGATAACTCCAAAATTCCCAAATCTTGGCAGAATCTTACACATGTTAACGTGAGCTTCCAGTTTAAATTTCATGGTCATCTGAGTTATAGAACTCCGGTTATATCGCTTTTTTCATTTAAAAACCTAAATATTGAAATGGTCATAACTTGCTCATTTTAAGTCGAATGAGCTCATTTTTGGACAGGAGGTACTTTATAACATATATTTTCATGTCCCAAAAGGACAGAATTTTTTCACATAAATTTAGTGGCCGAAACACCCACTCTAAAATCATGGCAAAGCATTTTTTTTTTTTGCAGCTTTGCACTCCTTTGCTAAAATCAGTCCACACAAAAATTTACAACACCTTTTCCAGTAATTCCACTTGGATTAGTTAGGTAACTCATAGATCTAACTCTAGGACTTGACCACACTCAAAAATTCAAAATATATTAGGAGATATGGTCAATTGAATTTCATGTTACGCTTTTCACAAAATCGATTTTCAACTCTTTGTGATTTCTAAGAAACTTTCATGTTTTCACATACTAACCAACATAACTCATCATAAAACTTACTAATACTACCACGTATACCCATGATTTTCATTAGTCCAATGCTTTTATTATGACTTTCATCATAAACCACGTAAACTGCATCATTTTAGTCAAGAAATATTCGAGGGTTTAAGAAATGGGTTTTGATCGGGGTCAATACAAAATTCGATTTCACGCCTAGGGTAGGCTAGAAAGTCTTCAAGAATACGCCAAGAAATTTATTAATGATAGAAATATCATTCAAAATCGTTACTTTCATCCAAGACTTGGATAAGACGTCACATTAATACCAACTGTGACTTCTATCCCTTAACCCAGATAAGACCTCACAATGATACCTATCAACTTGCCATCTTCATTCACGACGTCGCCTACAGTAAAGTCCGGCTTTGCATTCCACACAAGGAAGTCAACAACGAAAGGATCGGGGCTCTTTACTTATGGCTTGATATAACAATGATTAACTTTAGGGTTTGGTTACTTTGAATTCAGATAACAAGTTGGTTAGAATATGAAAGCTAACAACCTTACAAAAAGAATAATGAGTAGTTAATCAATCGTTTTCAAAAAATTACCTCAAAGGCAAGTATTTTCAAAGAGATAAGATCGTGAAAGTGTTTATTTGAAACAACAAGATTTAAAAAGCAGTGGAGGTAACGAAGGTTTCTCCCAACTAAGTTTCAATAGATAAATCAAAGTCTAATTTTCCCGAGTCAAATTTAAACATTGAACACAACTAGTAGAGAATAAAAGAGTGGGTAGAACTTGTATTGAATAAAGTATAGACTTCGTAATAATTTATAATTAATTTAACCCGCTAACTTCGTTCGGTTTACTCGCTTTTTGAGAAGTCATGAAAAATGCACTTCCTAAAACCAACGACTTTGTTTTGTCCATATCCACCTTTGGTGCCACCGTCCAACCTAGACTTGACTTTTGGTGCACAACAAAATTGAGCTAAATTACCTTTTCTTCTTGCAATTTCCACTTTATTATCTTTGCCATGATTACCAATCAAGTGGTTACCATTCTTAGCATGATAATTTCCCCACGATGGTTATCATTGTTCGATACCGCTGCCACCAAAGATGATTATTATCGTATTGTTGGTCGTTACCTTTTGTTTGAATTGAATCAACACTCTCATGTGCTTCATTGCTTATCTCAAAGATTTTCGGATGTCATTCTCAAACACCGTCACAAAACAAGGGTTAATTAACATATCACATATTATCCCTATATACCTACTCGACCGACCAATTAAATACCAAATAAACTTAAGTAGGTCATACTAGCGAAAAGAATTTCCGCCTCCCTCCTAGTTCTTATCTCACATTTCACCTGTGGATCATATCCCTAAGCTCGATACCAACCGTGACGCCCCAAAATTAGGTATACGCCACCCATCTTGGGTCGCCACTATACATGGTACATAAATTCAAATACAAACTTAATTATACATCCGTCGTGTAACATATACGACAATACATAAACCGAGAGTTCTAATAGTAATATTGTCATTTAGACAATATCCATACTCAAGGAGTCCTCATTACATTTATTGTCACACTATTTAATGTAATAGTGAGGACTACTAATGCTATCTTCTGGACCATCACTCTTTTCCCCGACTCGTCCCCAGCCTATATTCTCATTTCTCAAGAGAACGTTGAAAGAAAGGGTGAGCTCAACTAGCCCAAGAAGAAATATTATGACTAAGATAATGCGTAATAAATTATCAATAGTCTTCAACAATGTTAAACCGATAAAATACAATAGACAACCCGGTTTAATCAGCAGCGGAATATGCAATCCATTAAAAGAGTCAAGTAGAAAATAAAGTCTACTATCTTTTAGGTTTTAAAATGTTTTCATCAATTTTTATCACTAAGACTCGGTTTAATGAATAAACCACAATATCTAATCATCCCATATCACTGGCCAAGGATTTTCATCAAATTATCAATGTTCATGACTATACCGAATCACCCCTCGGTCATAATCATACCAAAATTATCCATCAACGCATTACAGCCATCGAGGACTTTTGTCACATCATTTATATAGCAGTCATGATGATTATACCGAATGATCCTCGGTCATAATCATACCAAGTTCATCTATGCACGTAAGACAAGATAACTTTCAACATAATATAACATGAGGATGATGACAATGACATAATAATTCAATAAAACAAGTTCAAGAATTAATTAATCCAAGAATTAATAACGCCCAAGTTGTCAACACGATACTTCTTTGTAGAGTAAAATTCAAGAATGCTCGTAAGAATATTTCCATGAAAGATATATCGATGAAACGCAAATATCAAGGATATTCTACTAATTTCATGGAGTATGTAAGTCAAAGTTTTAACCAACTGGGTATAATAAAGAATGGAATAACAAAAGAAATCACCACGTACATGCAGATTGTGATGATAAAAGTTATTCCAATGTAATAATAATAACGGAACAAAGTCGTGAAATTCACACGCACAGTGATGATCCAATGTAATAATAAATGTAATAATAATAAACAATGGAACTGTGTCCTGTAAAACACATGCATGTGATATTCCAAATGTAATAATAAATGCGGAATAATAAACAATGGAACACAGTCCGGTGTAAAACACACGCATACATGATATTCCAAATGTAATAATAAAGAATTGAATAATGTAAGAAAATCACCAAGTATAGGGGGATTCGTGATATACAAAAGTTATTCCAATGTAATAAATAAGAATGAAATAATATAAGGATTTCACCAAGTATAGGTATGCCACAGATACAAAAGTTATGTATAGGGTATGCCACTTTTACAAAAGTTATTCCAATGTAATAATAATGAATGGAATAATAAGTTCTCTTCATGAATAAGAAAGAATAACACCTTTACGGGTACAACAAATAATATCCCTTACCGTAGAAAAGACATCGGATATCAAAGTAGTGAAGTACCGTAATATTTCTTCTTCTCTCTCTATAGATTTTCTCTCTATAGCTTCTCTCTATAATTTCTCTCTAGAGTTTCAAAGTGAATTGTAAGAAAATAATGAAGGAATGAGCTTCTATTTATAGGAAAATAGAATGCATAGTAATTAATCCATGAACGCATCCAGATTGATTTACTTTAATTGACGGTTCATATTTAAAGCAAAATCTTTTAAATAAAATATCATATATTCTATTTATATAAAAATATTTTACTATGCAAACACTATGCAAAAACTACTATGCAAAACACTATGCAAAACACTACGCAACACTATGCATAATAAAATATAATATATTCTATTTATGTAATAACTTTAATAAAGTATTCATTTTATATAAAAGATGTTTCGCTTTTATTACGTTAATAATACTTAATAAAACAAAACATCATTATCGCTATAATAATTCATATTATTAATCGAATAATAATGGAATCAAACCGAGTGACTTCTCACATAAAGATCAATAATCAATACCGGTAATGCTACTATGCAAACCACACGACATCAGATTTTTTACTACCGAGTAGTAGCTAACAAGATCAAACCAGAAACTTCCGCCGTTATTTCAATAAAATATTTTTGTCATTTTTCAATCCGACAATAATTTCGTTGTGGGGTCCACCAATGATTGAGAGTTGTCATTTAATATTCTCTCGCTAAACCTAATATTCCCCACCAATCGAATATAATATAACCACTTGCATACTTTGCAAAATTTATAAATACTACCCACAACTATAATATTATCTCAAATTCACACCATAATATTAAAAATTATTTTCACAAAATTTAAATCTTTATTGATAAAACTGGGGTCTCACAATCTCCCTCCTTATGGAATTTTAAGCCCTTGAAATTAGGGTACGCACTGGTATGATAAAGAGGTGAGGATACCTTGAATACCTTTATCGTTGAAAACATTAAATTCATCTTTGCAATCCGGCCAAAGATATTCATTGAAAATTCATCTTTGCACTACAGGCCAAAGATATTTATTAACAATTCATCTTTGCACTACAAAGCAAAGATATACAAATCAGTAAAACCAATAATGCCGAGACGCGACTTAATAGTATCACGACCACTTAATTATCCATGCACTAATCGCTAAAGATATTCGTGTTTTCAATTACTACGGCCATGATTATACCGAATAATCCTTGGTCATAATCATACCAAGTCTATCAATGCACTACTGACCAAAGATGACTTTTACCACATCCATGAATTAATATTTCATCACGAGACTCAATTTCAATAATTAATCCATATCATCGAATCATCCCCGCACTACGTGCCAAAGATATTCATTAGTATCACTACTATTAATTATCCATGCATTACTACCAAAGATAATCATGTATTCATTAAGTATCACGACCACAAATTATCCATGCACTACTACCAAAGATAATCGTGTATTCATTAAGATCATGACCATAAATTATCCATGCACTACTACCAAAGATAATTGTGTATTCATTAAGATCACGACCATTAATAAATTATCCATGCACTACTACCAAAGATAATCGTGTATTCATTAGTATCACAACCACAAATTATCCATGCACCTACGTGCAAAGATAATCGTGTATTCATTAAGTATCACGACCACAAATTATCCATGCACTACGTGCCAAAGATAATCGTGTATTCATTAGTATCACGACCACAAATTATCCATGCACACTACGTTCATTAAGATAATCCATGTATTCATTAAGTATTCATTAAGCGACCACAAATTATCCATGCACTACGGCCAAAGATAATCGTGTATTCATTAGTATCACGACCACAAATTATCCATGCACTATGGCCAAAGATAATCGTGTTTTCAATTACGGTTATGATTATACCGAACAATCCCTGGTCATAATCATACCAAAACCATCTATGCACTACAGGCCACAGATGACTTTCAACATAATATAAACATGAGGATAATGATATAACGAATCAATCAAATGAGATAAAGGATAAATATTAAACATTTATAATATAATTTATCCAAGATTCAAGAATATCCCCATGTTATCAATCACTTAATAATCTCATAATCTAATATCATTAATATTATAACAATATTTTAATCACTTCTTAAATTTATAAACAATTTATCTCAATTGTTTACGCTTTACCATATAATGCATTTAATCATTCAAAATGCCATACTCATAAGATATCATCACTAATTATCAAATCCTCAAAAAATATGCATATACTCTATATAGGATTTTCTAGCCATAAAATCCTATTTTCAACTTTTGTTACTTCACATAACATATTTAACTCATATGTTCGTAACTAAACTATTTTCATGAAAAATACCAAATCAGTCCCAAAAATATTTCTTTTTTGGGATTTAGCATAATATAGTCCCATAATGAAAATATATTTTTCTCAGAATTTTTAAAATTCATTTACTATTTTTCAAAAATCAATTTCCAATTAATTCCTTAAGAAATTAGCTACCTCAAGGATAACTCCAAAAATTCCCAAATCTTGGCAGAATCTTACACATGTTAACGTGAGCTTCCAGTTTAAATTTCATGGTCATCGGAGTTATAGAACTCCGGTTATATCGTTTTTCGTCGGAAAAACCTAAATATTGAAATGGTCATAACTTGCTCATTTTAAGTCAGAATGAGCTCATTTTTGGACAGGAGGTACTTTATAACATATATTTTCATGTCCCAAAAGGACAGAATTTTTCACATAAATTTAGTGGCCGAAACACCCACTCTAAAATCATGGCAGCAGCTTTTTCGGTTTTTGCAGCTTTGCACTCCTTTGCTAAAATCAGTCCACACAAAAATTTACAACACCTTTTCCAGTAATTCCACTTGGATTAGTTAGGTAACTCATAGATCTAACTCTAGGACTTGACCACACTCAAAAATTCAAAATATATTAGGAGATATGGTCAATTGAATTTCATGTTACGTTTTTCACAAAAATCGATTTTCAACTCTTTGTGATTTCTAAGAAACTTTCATGTTTTCACATACTAACCAACATAACTCATCATAAAACTTACTAATACCACGTATACCCATGATTTTCATTAGTCCAATGCTTTTATTATGACTTTCATCATAAACCACGTAAACTATTCATTTTAGTTGAAGAAATATTTGAGGGTTTAAGAAATGGGTTTTGTACTTTGGGGTCAATACAAAATTCGATTTCACGCTCTCTAGGGTAGGCTAGAAAGTCTTCAAGAATACGCCAAGAAATTTATTAATGATAGAAATATCATTCAAAAATCATTTTCTCGCCCAAGACTTGGATATACGTCACATTAATACCAACTGTGACTTCTATCCCTTAACCTGGATAAGACCTCACAATGATACCTATCAACTTGCCATCTTCATTCACGACGTCGCCTGAGTAAAGTCCGCTTCCGGTGCATTTCCACACAAGGAAGTCAACAACGAAAGGATCGGGGCTCTTTTACTTATGGCTTGATATAACGGTGATTAACTTTAGGGTTTGGTTACTTTGAATTCAGATAACAAGGTTGGTTAGAATATGAAAGCTAACAACCTTACAAAAAGAATAATGAGTAGTTAATCAATCGTTTTCAAAAATTACCTCAAAGGCAAGTATTTTCAAAGAGATAAGATCGTGAAAGTGTTTATTTGAAACAACAAGATTAATAAACAGTGGAGGTAACGAAGGTTTCTCCCAACGAAGTTTCAATAGATAAATCAAAGTCTAATTTTCCCGGAGTCAAATTTAAACATTGAACACAACTAGGTAGAATAAAAGAGTGGGTAGAACTTGTATTGAATAAAGTATAGACTTCGTAATAATTTATAATTAATTTACCCGTGCTAACTTCGTTCGGTTTACTCGCTTTTTGAGAAGTCATGAAAAATGCACTTCCTAAAACCAACGACTTTGTTTTGTCCATATCCACCTTTGGTGCCACCGTCCCAGCTAGACTTGACTTTGGTGCACAACAAAATTGAGCTAAATTACCTTTTCTTCTTGCAATTTCCACTTCTATTATCTTTGCCATGATTACCACCGAAGTGGTTACCATTCTTAGCATGATAATTTCCCCCACGATGGTTATCATTGTTCTGATAGCCGTTGCCACCGAAGATGATTATTATCGTATTGTTGGTCGTTACCTTTTGTTTCGAAATTTGAATCAACACTCTCATGTGCTTCATTGCTTATCTCAGCATTTTCAGATGTCATTCTCAAACACTGTCACAAAACAAGGGTTAATTAACATGTCACATATTATCCCTATACACTGACCGACCAATTAAATACCAAATAAACTTAAGTAGGTCATACTAGCGAAAGAATTCCCCGTCTCTCCCCTCCTAGTTCTTATCTCACATTTCAGCCAGGGATCATATCCCTAAGCTCTGATACCAACTGTGACGCCACCAAAATTAGGTATACGTCACCCATCTTGGGTCGCCACTTACATGGTACATAAATTCAAATACAAACTTAATTATATACATCCGTCAGGTAACATACGACAATACATAAACCGAGAGTTCTAATAGTAATATTGTCATTTAGACAATATCCATACTCAAGGAGTCCTCATTACATTTATTGTCACACTATTTAACGTAATAAAGTGAGGACTACTAATGCTATCTTCGGGACCATCACTCTTTTCCCCGACTCGTCCCAAATTTATATTCTCATTTCACAAGAGAACGGTGAAAGAAAGGGTGAGCTCAACTAGCCCAAGAAGAAATATTATGACTAAGATAATGCGAATAAATTATCAATAGTCTTCAACAATGTTAAACCGATAAAATACAATAGACAAACGGTTTAAGCGCAGCTGAATATGCAATCCATTAAAAGAGTCAAGTAGAAAATAAAGTCTACTATCTTTTAGGTTTTAAAATGTTTTCATCAATTTTATCACTAAGACTCAGTTTAATGAATAAACCACAA
This sequence comes from Panax quinquefolius, assembly GCA_020205615.1. NCBI lineage: Eukaryota > Viridiplantae > Streptophyta > Magnoliopsida > Apiales > Araliaceae > Panax > Panax quinquefolius. Next base: position 26,866,512 of record CM035161.1, read on the forward strand.
TATCTAATCATCCATGTACTACTGGCCAAGGATTTTCATCAAATTATCAATGTTCATGACTATACCGAATCACCCCTGGTCATAATCATACCAAAAATTATCCATCACTGCATTACGGGCCACTGAGGACTTTTGTCACATCATTTATAGCAGGTCATGATTATACCGAATGATCCCTGGTCATAATCATACCAAGTTCATCTATGCACGTAAGACATAGATAACTTTCAACATAACATAACATGAGGATGATGACAATGACATAATAATTCAATAAAACAAGTTCAAGAATTAATTAATCCAAGAACCAATAACGTCCAAGTTGTCAACACGATACTTCTTTTTTCAGAGAGTAAAATTCAAGAATGCTCGGAAGAATATTTCCATGAAAGATCTTTGGATGAAACGCAAATATCAAGGATATTCTACTAATTTCATGGAGTATAGAAGTCAAAGTTTTAACCAATTTGGGTATAATAAAGAATGGAATAACAAAAGAAATCACCACGCATGCAGTGATTTGCATGTAGGCAGAGTTATTCCAATGTAATAATAATAACGGAACCGTGTCGGTGAAATTCACAACCCAAGGATGATCCAACGGAATAATAAATCTTTGAATAATAAACAATGGAACTGTGTCCAGGTGTAAAACACACGTATGTGATATTCCAATGTAATAATAAATGCGGAATAATAAACAATGGAACCGTGTCCGGTGTAAAACACACGTACATGATATTCCAAATGTAATAATAAAGAATTGAATAATGAAGAAAATCACCAAGTATAGGGGATTAAGCAGATACAAAGTTATTCCAATGTAATAAATAAGAATGAAATAATATAAGGATTTCACCAAGTATAGGGTATCTGCATGTATACAAAAGTTATGTATAGGGTATGCCACTTTTACAAAGTTATTCCAACAGAATAATAATGAATGGAATAATGTAAGTTCTCTTCATGAATAAGAAAGAATAACACCCCTTACGGTACAACAAATAATATCCCTTACCGTAGTAAAAGACACTTTGGATATCAAAGTAGTGAAGTACCGTAATACTCTTCTTCTTTCTCTCTATAGATTTTCTCTCTATAGCTTCTCTCTATAATTTCTCTCTGTAGTTTCAAAGATTGAATTCGTAAGAAAATAATGAAGGAATGAGCTTCTATTTATAGGAAAATAGAATGCATAGTAATTAATCCATGAGCGGTCAGATTGATTTACTTTAATTTGACGGTGCTCATATTTAAAGCAAAATCTTTTAAATAAAATATCATATATTCTATTTATATAAAAATATTTTTATGCAAACTATGCAAAAACACTATGCAAAATACTATGCAAAACATTACGCAACACTACGCATAATAAAATATAATATATTCTATTTATAGAATAACTTTAATAAAGTATTCATTTTATATAAAAGATGTTTACATTTTATTACGTTAATAATACGAATAAAACAAAACATCATTATCGCTATAATAATTCATATTATTAATCGACAATAATGGAATCAAACCGAGTGACTTCTCACATAAGCATCAATAATCAATACCGTAATGCTACTATGCAACCAATGCCAGACATCTTGTTTTACTACTGAAAGTAGTTAATGATATCAACAGTAAAACTTCCGCCGTTATTTCAATAAAATATTTTTGTCGTTTTTCTCAATCCGACAATAATTACATTGTGGGGTCCACCAATGATTGAGTAGTTATTTAATATTCCCCGCTAAACCGAATATTCCCGACCAATCGAATATAATATAACCACTTGCATACTTTGCAAAATTTATAAATCTACCCACAACTATAATATTATCTCAAATTCACACCATAATATTAAAAATTATTTTCACAAAATTTAAATCTTTATTGATAAAATCTGGGGTCTCACAATCTCCCCTCCTTATGGAATTTCGCCCTTGAAATTAGGGTACGTACCTGGTATGATAAAGAGGTGAGGATACCTTGAATACCTTTATCGTTGAAAACATTAAATTCATCTTTGCAATCCGGCCAAAGATATTCATTGAAAATTCATCTTTGCACTACAGGCCAAAGATATTTATTAACAATTCATCTTTGCACTACAGGCTAAAGATATACAACTGTAAAACCAATAATGCTGAGACGCAGCTTAATAGTATCACGACCACGAATTATCTATGCACCACTGGCTAAAGATATTCGTGTTTTCAATTACGGTCATGATTATACCGAATAATCCTTGGTCATAATCATACCAAGTCTATCAATGCACTACAGCCAAAGATGACTTTTACCACATTCATGAATTAATATTTCATTCTTTGAGACTCACTCAATAATTAATCCATATCATCGAATCATCCCTGCACTACAGCAAAGATATTCATTAGTATCACGGCCACGAATTATCCATGCATTACGGCCAAAGATAATCATGTATTCATTAGTATCACGACCACAAATTATCCATGCACTACGGCCAAAGATAATCGTGTATTCATTAGTATCATGACCATAAATTATCCATGCACTACGGCCAAAGATAATTGTGTATTCATTAGTATCACGACCACAAATTATCCATGCACTACGGCCAAAGATAATCGTGTATTCATTAGTATCACAACCACAAATTATCCATGCACTACGTGCCAAAGATAATCGTGTATTCATTAGTATCACGACCACAAATTATCCATGCACTACGTGTCAAAGATAATCGTGTATTCATTAAGTATTACGACCACAAATTATCCATGCACTACTGCCAAAGATAATCGTGTATTCATTAGTATCACGACCACAAATTATCCATGCACTACGTGCCAAGATAATCGTGTATTCATTAGTATCACGACCACAAATTATCCATGCACTACGGCCAAAGATAATCGTGTATTCATTAGTATCACGACCACAAATTATCCATGCACTATGGCCAAAGATAATCGTGTTTTCAATTACGGTTATGATTATACCGAACAATCCCTGGTCATAATCATACCAAAACCATCTATGCACTACAGGCCACAGATGACTTTCAACATAATATAAACATGAGGATAATGATATAACGAATCAATCAAATGAGATAAAGGATAAATATTAAACATTTATAATATAATTTATCCAAGATTCAAGAATATCCCCATGTTATCAATCACTTAATAATCTCATAATCTAATATCATTAATATTATAACAATATTTTAATCACTTCTTAAATTTATAAACAATTTATCTCAATTGTTTACGCTTTTACCATATAATGCATTTAATCATTCAAAATGCCATACTCATAAGATATCATCACTAATTATCAAATCCTCAAAAAAATAAATATATATATACTCTATATAGGATTTTCTAGCCATAAAATCCTATTTTCAACTTTGTTACTTCACATAACATATTTAACTCATATGTTCAGTAATTAAACTATTTTCATGAAAAATACCAAATCAGTCCCAAAAATATTTCTTTTTTGGGATTTAGCATAATATAGTCCCATAATGAAAATATATTTTCTCGTAATTTTTAAAATTCATTTACTATTTTTCAAAAATCAATTTCCAATTAATTCCTTAAGAAATTAGCTACCTCAAGGATAACTCCAAAATTCCCAAATCTTGGCAGAATCTTACACATGTTAACGTGAGCTTCAGTTTAAATTTCATGGTCATCTGAGTTATAGAACTCGGTTATATCGCTTTTTTATTTCGGAAAAACCTAAATATTGAAATGGTCATAACTTGCTCATTTTAAGTCAGAATGAGCTCATTTTTGGACAGGAGGTACTTTATAACATATATTTTCATGTCCCAAAAGGACAGAATTTTTCACATAAATTTAGTGGCCGAAACACCCACTCTAAAATCATGGCAGCAGCTTTTTCGGTTTTTGCAGCTTTGCACTCCTTTGCTAAAATCAGTCCACACAAAAATTTACAACACCTTTTCCAGTAATTCCACTTGGATTAGTTAGGTAACTCATAGATCTAACTCTAGGACTTGACCACACTCAAAAATTCAAAATATATTAGGAGATATGGTCAATTGAATTTCATGTTACGTTTTTCACAAAATCTGATTTTCAACTCTTTGTGATTTCTAAGAAACTTTCATGTTTTCACATACTAACCAACATAACTCATCATAAAACTTACTAATACCACGTATACCCATGATTTTCATTAGTCCAATGCTTTTATTATGACTTTCATCATAAACCACGTAAACCATTCATTTTAGTTGAAGAAATATTTGAGGGTTTAAGAAATGGGTTTTGTCTTTGGGGTCAATACAAAATTCGATTTCACGCTTCTAGGGTAGGCTAGAAAGTCTTCAAGAATACGTCAAGAAATTTATTAATGATAGAAATCTCATTCAAAATCATACTCTCGTCCAAGACTTGGATAAGACGTCACATTAATACCAACTGTGACTTCTATCCCTTAACCCAGATAAGACCTCACAATGATACCTATCAACTTGCCATCTTCATCCACGACGTCGCTACACGTAAAGTCCGGCTTTGCATTCCACACAAGGAAGTCAACAACGAAAGGATCGGGGCTCTTTACTTATGGCTTGATATAACAAATGATTAACTTTAGGGTTTGGTTACTTTGAATTCAGTATAACGGGTTGGTTAGGAATATGAAAGCTAACAACCTTACAAAAAGAATAATGAGTAGTTAATCAATCGTTTTTCAAAAATTACCTCAAAGGCAAGTATTTTCAAAGAGATAAGATCGTGAAAGTGTTTATTTGAAACAACAAGATTAATAAAACAATTGGAGGTAACGAAGGTTTCTCCCAACGAAGTTTCAATAGATAAATCAAAGTCTAATTTTTCCGAGTCAAATTTAAACATTGAACACAACTAGGTAGAATAAAAGAGTGGGTAGAACTTGTATTGAATAAAGTATAGACTTCGTAATAATTTATAATTAATTTACCGTGCTTAACTTCGTTCGGTTTACTCGACTTTTGAGAAGTCATGAAAAATGCACTTCCTAAAACCAACGACTTTTGTTTTGTCCATATCCACCTTTGGTGCCACCGTCCCAAACTAGACTTGACTTTGGTGCACAACAAAATTGAGCTAAATTACCTTTTCTTCTTGCAATTTCCACTTCTATTATCTTTGCCATGATTACCACCAAGTGGTTACCATTCTTAGCATGATAATTTCCCCACGATGGTTATCATTGTTTCGATAAAGCCAGTTGCCAAAGATGATTATTATCGTATTGTTGGTCGTTACCTTTTGTTTGAAGTGAATCAACACTCTCATGTGCTTCATTGCTTATCTCGGCATTTTCGGATGTCATTCTCAACACTTGTCACAAAACAAGGGTTAATTAACATGTCACATATTATCCCTATATACACCGATTCCACCAATTAAATACCAAATAAACTTAAGTAGGTCATACTAGCGAAAGAATTCCCGTCTCTCCCTCCTAGTTCTTATCTCACATTTCACCTGTGGATCATATCCTAAGCTACCGATATCAACCGTGACGCCACCAAAATTAGGTATACGTCACCCATCTTGGGTCGCCACTTACACGGTACATAAATTCAAATACAAACTTAATTATACATCCGCCGGTAACATACGACAATACATAAACCGAGAGTTCTAATAGTAATATTGTCATTTAGACAATATCCATACTCAAGGAGTCCTCATTACATTTATTGTCACACTATTTAATGAGAATAGTGAGGACTACTAATCTTATCTTTGGGACCATCACTCTTTTCCCGACTCGTCCCAAATATATATTCTCATTTCCTGAAGAGAACAGTGAAAGAAAGGGTGAGCTCAACTAGCCCAGTAAGAAATATTATGACTAAGATAATGCAGAATAAATTATCAATAGTCTTCAACAATGTTAAACTGATAAAATACAATAGACAACCAGTTTAAGCGCAGAATCGAATACGCAATCCATTAAAAGAGTCAAGTAGAAAATAAAGTCTACTATCTTTTAGGTTTTAAAATGTTTTCATCAATTTTTATCACTAAGACTCAGTTTAATGAATAAACCACAATATCTAATCATCCATGTACCACGGTCAAGGATTTTCATCAAATTATCAATGTTCATGACTATACCGAATCACCCCTGGTCATAATCATACCAAAAATTATCCATCACTGCATTACGAGCCACTGAGGACTTTTGTCACATCATTTATAGCAGGTCATGATTATACCGAATGATCCCTGGTCATAATCATACCAAGTTCATCTATGCACGTAAGACATAGATAACTTTCAACATAACATAACATGAGGATGATGACAATGACATAATAATTCAATAAAACAAGTTCAAGAATTAATTAATCCAAGAACCAATAACGTCCAAGTTGTCAACATGATACTTCTTTGTAGAGTAAAATTCAAGAATGCTCAGAAGAATATTTCCATGAAAGATCTTTGGATGAAACGCAAATATCAAGGATATTCTACTAATTTCATGGAGTATATAAGTCAAAGTTTTAACCATTTGGGTATAATAAAGAATGGAATAACAAAAGAAATCACCATGCGTAAATGCGATGCCAGATAGTAAAAGTTATTCCAACAGAATAATAATAACGGAACCAAAGTCGTGAAATTCACACCCATGTGATGATCCAACGGAATAATAAATCTTTGAATAATAAACAATGGAACCAGAATTAGGTGTAAAACACATGCACGAGGATATTCCAATGAGAATAATAAATGAATAATAATAAACAATGGAACCGTGTAGGTGTGTAAAAACACACGTACATGATATTCCAACAGAATAATAAAGAATTGAATAATGAGAAGAAAATCACCAAGTATAGGGGATTCGGCGTATACTGAGTTATTCCAATGAGAATAAATAAGAATGAAATAATATAAGGATTTCACCAAGTATAGGTATCTGGCGTATACAAAGTTATGTATAGGGTATGCCACTTTTACAAAGTTATTCCAACGTAATAATAATGAATGGAATAATGAAGTTCTCTTCATGAATAAGAAAGAATAACACCCCTTACGGTACAACAAATAATATCCCTTACCGTAAAAGACATCGGATATCAAAGTAAAGTGAAGTACCGAATACTCTTCTTTTCTTTCTCTATAGATTTTTCTCTATAGCTTCTCTCTATAATTTCTCTCTCTGTAGTTTCAAATTGAATTCGTAAGAAAATAATGAAGGAATGAGCTTCTATTTATAGGAAAATAAAATGCATAGTAATTAATCCATGAACTGGTCCAGATTGATTTACTTTAATTTGACGGTCCATATTTAAAGCAAAATCTTTTAAATAAAATATCATATATTCTATTTATATAAAATATTTTACTATGCAAACACTATGCAAAATACTATGCAAAAAAACACTATGCAACACTATGCATAATAAAATATAATATATTCTATTTATAGAATAACTTTAATAAAGTATTCATTTTTTATATAAAAGATGTTTCATTTTTATTACGTTAATAATACGAATAAAACAAAACATCATTATCGCTATAATAATTCATATTATTAATCGACAATAATGGAATCAAATGAGTGACTTCTCACATAAGCATCAATAATCAATACCGCGTCTGCTACTATGCAACCAATGCCAGTATTCGTATTTTTACTACTGAGTACGAATGATTGAGTAGTTATATTTAATATTCCCCGCTAAATCGAATATTCCCGACCAATCTAATATAATATAACCACTTGCATACTTTGCAAAATTTATAAATACTACCCACAACTATAATATTATCTCAAATTCACACCATAATATTAAAAATTATTTCATCAAAATTTAAATCTTTATTGATAAAATCGGGGTCTCATGTAACTACTTTCGGTAGTAAAAATAAAGAATGTCTGGCATGGTCGATAAGTAGTAGCATTACCTGTATTGATTATTAATGCTTATGTGAGAAGTCACTCAATTTGATTCAATTATTGTCGATATTTTATATGATGATTTAAGTTTTGTTTTTTATTCGTATTATTAACGTAATAAAAAGCAGAAAAACTTTTTATATAAAATGTAATACTTTTATAAAGTTATTCGTTTTATTAGGCTAATAGTAAAATCTTTTTATATAAAACAAAATACTTTTATAAAGTTATCATTTTATTGTATAATAATTAGAATATATTATATTTTATTATGCATAGTGTTTGCATAGTAAAATCTTTTATAAAGTTATTCGTTTTATTAGATTATAAATATAATATATTATATTTTATTTAAAAGATTTTGCTTTAAATATGGACCGTCAGATTAAAGTAAATCGATCTCGGACCGTTTCATGGATTAGTTCTTATCAGATCCATTTTTCTATAAATAGAAGCTCATTCCTTCATTATTTTCTTACGAATTCAATTGAAACTCAGAGAGATAAACTATAGAGAGAAAAGAAAAGTATTCTCGCTACTTCCCTACTCTTATATCCAGGTTTCTTTTACGGTAAGTGGTATTATTTCTTTTCAGATTCATGAAGAGAACTTCGTTATTCTATTCTTTAGATTTCATTGAATAACTCGTATACGCTGGGTCTACCCTATACTTGGTGATTTCATTGTTACTCCATTCTTTATTATACCGTTAGAGCATCACATGCATGCTTTTAACGCCGGACCGGTTAAAATCTTTATTATTACATTGGAATATCCTGTCATGCATTTTATAGGACTTGATTCCGTTATTTATTATTCTGTTTGAATAACTCGTCTGTGCATGGGTAATCGCATGCATGGTGATTTCGTTGTTATTTCATTATTTATTATTCTGTTGAAATATCCGCCGATAAGTACATTACGCTTTGACACGGGTTCCGTTATTTATTATTCAGGTTGGAATAACTTCGTATGCTAAGTACCACATGAATGGTGATTTCTTTTGTTATTCCATTCTTTATTATACTCGGTTGGATAAAGTTTTGACTTTTATACTCCATGAAATTAGTGGAATATCCTCGATATTCAAGGCTTCATCCAAAGATCTTTCATGGAAATATTCTTCCGAGCATTCTTGAATTTTACTCTCTACAAAGCAAAGATCATGTTGACAATTTGACGTTATTAGTTCATGAATAAATTAATTCGTGAACTTGTTTTATTGAATTCTTATATCATTGTCATCACCCTCATGTTTATATATTTTTTTTGAAAGTCATCTGCGTATTCATGTAGTGTATAGATGGACTTGGTATGATTATGACTGTGGATTATTCGATTGTAATCATGACCGTAATGTTACAAATGATGTGATAAAAATCCTCATTGGCCCGTAGTGCATTGATGGACAGTTGTTGGCATGATTATGACCATTGATGGATACACGAATATCCTTGGCCCGTAGTGCATGGATAATTTGTGGTCGTGATACTAATGAATATCATTGGCCGTAGTGCAGGGATGATGTGGATTATTTATTAAGTTGAGTCCCAGCGATAAAAGTGATGAAAAACCTTTTTAATCATTAAAGATAGTAGATTTTATTCTCTACTTGACTCTTTTAATGGATTGTTTGATCCGCTGCAGTTAAATTTGATGTCGATTATATTTTATCAGTTTAACATTGTTGAAGACTAATGATAATTTATTCTGCATTATCTTAGTCATAATATTTCTTACTGGGCTAGTTGAGCTCACCCTTTCTTTCACTGTTCTCTTCAGGAAATGAGAACGTAATCGGGATTTAGTCGGGGAACGGAGTGATGGTCCTAGATGGTGTATTAGTAGTCCTCACTATTCTGTTAAATAGTGTGACAATAAATATAATGAGGACTTATTTTGAGAGTGGATATTGTCTACACAAGACAAGATATTTGTATTAAAACTCACAACTCTCTTGTTGTATTTTAAAGATTGTATTTGTATTTTGTACCATGTATTTGGCGACTTCGGAATAGGTGATGTATACTATTTTGGGGCTTCACAAAAGGAAATTACACAATTGAAGAAAATGCACTTCTTGTTTCGGATGGCTTAATGTAAGTATGGATCCAATTCAAGGAAACGATCGTAAACATGGAAGATATTGGGAAAGAGTTCATGAATACTTTCACGAATACAAAAATTTTGAGTCTAAACTTAATTCTACTTTGCTTTTCATGTAAACGTTTTGGTCAACAATTCAACTCATGGTGAACAAATTTTATGGATATTATGCTTCAATTGAAAGAATGCAACAAATCCGGTGTAAGCAGACAAGATAAGGTATTTCAATTTTTTCATGTAAAATTTCATTAAGTTTTATTCTTATATTTTATATTTAATACTTTGTAAATAATTTTTCAATAGATATGTCAATCATTAGAGATGTTCAAAAGTATGCAAAATCAACCATTTGGATACGCTCAAAATATCGAGAGAGAAATAAAGAGAAAACTTTAATTTCTGGTGTGATTTTTAATTCTAACCTAAGCTCCCTATTTATAGGAAAACGCTTTAACACCAAAAGTAGAAAATTGAATATAATAATATTATTTATAAACAAAATTCCTTAGCCCACCTTTGAAATCTGATTTCAGCCATAGCACATGTTAAATGAGGTTCACAAACTCACCAAAAACGTTTTTCTCAAAATAATTAATTAAAACTCCCAAAAATCAATTATTTCGGAACTCCGAAATTTCAATAATTCATAATAAATAGCCCTTTTATCAGAAAATTCGAATCTCGCGAGTTTTTATAGAAAATTCAATTCTCTACAACTTGGCAGAAGAAAGTTTTTCCAAATTCCAAACAGAAATTGACCGAAATCCACAAACGGTCAATTTTACAGTCTATAATCAATTTTCGGTCAAGAAATGGGTCCACCAACACACAAAACATGTGTTAAACATTTAATCCAACAAAAATACTCTTCCTCCTCATTTATTCATATATCTCATATTCATTGTAAAAATATCACCATTAATATATTATTAAAATAATATATTTAACTGAATTATTTTATCAGAAAAAGATAAAATATTAATTTTCAACAATTGTCACATTAAAAATTTTGTCCATCTATATCCTCATAAAATCAATATTTTTCTCATCATATAAATTAATAATTAATTATTCACAAATAATATTACAGAATCACATTATTGACAACCGAGCGTTTCAGGAAAGAGGGGGCTTTCAATAAGAATTTCTCCTTCTCGCGCGAGCAATTAGGTGACCAAACCTCTCCTTAGACAGAACTTTCTAGACATTGCCAATAATGTTATCTAATAATATTATTCAGATAATATGAATTATTGCATCGATAATGAAAATATCGTGTAATGACAATTATTGAAACAACAAGTAATATAAAATATCAACGCAAAGAATTATTAAATCAATAAAAATCTCGAATAAAGAATTATCGTAACCATTATTAAGTAGTGCCTTCTCACGTAAGAATCAATAATTGGTGCAATACCGTGTCTTGCATCGTGTTTTAACCAATTCGAGTATTTTAACAAAGATAATAGCAGAATAACTACGTGCAGATTATTTTTAAACCACTTATATTTGTCGCTTTTCTTCATCCAATCGCTTTCGCTATGGAGCCCACACATAAGGTCTTGTCGTGCATTTAATATTCCCCCGAGCAGATTTAATATTCCATGACCAAACGAATATTCTCGACAACAATGAATATTTTATCACCACTGCTTATTTAAAATATTTGCTCATTTTACCCATAACTAACCACATTAATCAAATCCACCTTACTATTTCAAAATAATAAATAAAGAAAATTCCTTTTATTTAAAAAATTTGAGGTCTTACAACCTCCCTCCTTATGAAATTTTGTCCTCGAAATTGACGACGCACGGTGTGTTTGAAAAGGTCAAGATACTCGCTTTCATTTTCGCTTTCCAACTCCCGTGTCATTTCTTCAATAAAGCATGGTTCCTCCACAAAACTTTAACTTATGGTATAACCTTTGTGCATAGGGGACATGCTCCTTTCTATCCAAGATCTTGTGACAGTACCTCCTCGTGACGTTAAGTCTTCTGCTATCTCGTCGGGTTCTAACTCAATGATGTTGTTTGGGTCGTCCACATATTTACGTAACACTCCAGATGTGAAAAAATATTATAAACACGCGACATACTTGGTAGTAAAAGCGAGTCTATAGGCCACGATTCCTACTCGATCGAGAATTTCAAATGGATTAATAAATCGAAGGTTTGAGCTTTCCTCACATCAACGATTCTCGCTTTTGAAATAACAACTTCGCACCTCTTTCTTCAAATTCATCAGCCTCCGGTGTGTAGCTTGAACGACTTTAACTTTATCGATTAAAGTCGATTATACTCAGATATCATCACGTGGGTACCTAGAGTTTTCATCTCCATCTCTATTATTTGTAAATTATACTGAAATTAGTCTTTGACAATATCGTACTCGTACTTGATATACGATCTTCTACTCAACACGCCGCCTACCACGTTCGCTTTTCGGGATGGCATGGTCGTAACATGTCTTTGAAATGAGTCTCCTCTTGAGTTCTTGAAGCTCTTCCCACATTCCTTGCTCCATTCGAATTTTGTATCTCTACGAGTCAGTTGCGTTAATGGAATAGCGATTCGAGAATATCCTTCAACGAATCTCCGATAATAACCAACTAAGCCTAGAAAGCTATGTATTTCGATTACCGACTTAGGTTGTTCTCAATCGCGTGACTCATATCCCAACCTTGGATAACACGTTACAATGACACCTATCGCTTTACTATCGCACGAATATGGTGTCCCCTACGGAGAGTTCGGCTTTGCAGTGCATTCCACAAAGGAAGTCACCAGATAAAGGCTCGGTACCAAATTTATAGTTGAATTTTTAACTCACGAAGTTCAATAGAGTCATTCGATATGAGATTTTAGAAATGAGTTTTGTCTAGGGTTCAAAGTCGATACAAAATTTAATATCATCTTTGGAAGTAAGCCAAGAAATTCTTCAGAAATACGTCGGAAAAATTCAATAACAACAGAATATTATTCAAATCGGCGTGTCTTTATTCAAATCCATAACATGGACTAAGAAAACTTGACATCCGTAATAAACGAATGACTTCATGGCTTGATATGAAAATGTTTGACTACAATGGTTTGATTGCTTGAATTGAACAACAAAGTTGCTTAGGAATATGAATACTAACAACCTTACTTAAAGAAATCAATTTCGGCGTGATGAGTAGTTAACCTTAAAATCACATCAAAAGCAAATATCTCTATAGAAATAAGGTTAACAAGTAATGTGATAGTGCCAACTGAATCAAGCAAGATTTCTAAACAACGGATGTAATGAAAGTTTCTCCTAACTGAGTCTCCATAAATAGGTCAAAGTCTAATTTCTCCGTAGTCAAGTTCAAACGCTGAGCACAAGCTAAAGAGAGATAAAAGAATGGGTAGAATCCCAGATTCAGTAAGGTATAAACTTTGCAAGAATTTATAATTAACTAACCTGCGCTAACCGTTCGGGTTCCTCGCATTTTGACCGGCCACGCACAAACGCTTCTTCCAAGAACCGATTGACTTTGACTTTTCTAGGACATCCTTTTGAGTCACCATTCCATTGGGTGGGTTTTGATATCGTATATCTCGAAAGCGATATGCCCTTCTTTTCCATAATTATAGCATACCTTAAACTGTTGTGGGCAAGCCAATGATATGTCCCTCTTTCCGCATTTGTAACATACGATCGGTGGTCTTTCTCCTCCTCGAACCCGATACATCTGGCGCCGACGTCTTTACATGGTCGTTGTTGAATCTCCTCTTTATAAAATCTCCTCCCGACTCGCTTCTTCTATTTTCATGGCTACAATTACCACCAGAGTGGTTACCGCTTTGTCCAGTATTCTTCTTTCTCCGCCGGGTTATCGTTATTCGATGATCGCTATCTTGATATGATCTCGTTATGGTCCCTCGGTTGAACGTGACTTCGTTATCTCTTTCTAACAATCGAGCCCCGCTGACAACATCCGAATAGAGAGAAAATTTATGAGAAATGAGATATCTTGGACGTATGTCAAGTTTCAAACCTCTCGTAAACATCCGCGTCATACGTTCCTCATTCTCCACCAAATGAGGTGTAAACCGATAACTCCATGAACTTCGCCTCATCGGGACAATCATGTTATTCTCGCTTCTAGTCTAATAAACTCCACTTCCTTCATACGACGAATACTTTCTGTGGAAGTACTTGTCATTGAATCTGCTTCAAACGTCTCCCACGATACGCGAAAGTCAAATTTGGATGGGTACGCTCATGATTCCCACCGATGTCTGCCTCGCCACGGAACATAAAGGTGGCGAATGGAACCTTCGTTCTCCGCATCCCAAGACATCGAATATCTTGGTAATTTGCTTCACCCATGTTTCCGCCATGATCGGATCTGGCTTTCCCTTAAATTCGTGGTCCCAACTCTTTGAACTGCATTTGGGTTTGTGACAAACCGTGAATCGCTATCATTTCCTCTTGTATTTTGAACACGAGTCTCCTTAAATTCGATTTTGCATGAACTCGCAAAAAGCTTCTAAACATCCCTCGCTCATCATCTCGCCGGTGGTGTTGTTCAACGGAGGTACATTGTCACTGTTGCATGTTCTCCTCGTTGGTAAAGACAGTGCATCTCCACGGTCTCATTTACTCCATCGTTAATATTCTCGATTCGACATTCTCAAAATCATCATAAAACAAGGGTTAATTAAGGAAATCAATATATCACATAATATCCCTATATATCTTGACCAACTAACAAATAAGCTAGTAGACACACCTAGCGAAGGATTTACTCGTCTCTCCCTCCTAGTTCTATTCCCCGATCTCCGCCAGAGATCATATCCTAAGCTCGATATCAACCGTGTGACGCCCCCAAAATAGGTCCATTCCATCCAACCCATTACGAGTCGCCAAATACATGGTACGTAAATAACTACAACTTTATTATTACAACATATAAGCTGTGAGTTTAAATACGAGATATTGCCATCTAGACAATATCCACACGCAAATAAATCCCCATCATAAATATTGATACATTATTTTATAAAAATGGTGAAGACTACTAAACAACTCTCTCTAGAACCTTCATTCCATACCCCGACTAAGATTGCTACATTCTCACCTCCCGAGAAGAAAAATGGAACAAAAAGGAAAAGGGTGAGCTCAACTAGCCGAAAGAAAGAATGTTATGACTAAGATAATGTACAACAAATTATCGTTAGTCTTCAACAGGGAAAAATCTGATAGAATACAATAGACAACAAGTTTCAGATCAATATTCGCAGCGGAAATTATAATTCATAGAAGAGTTACGTAGAGAATGAAATCTACTATCTTCTATGTATGAATTTAAAAGTTCATCGTCAATATTTTATCCCTGTAACATCAATCAATATATATCTGGAATCAAATATTCATCTTTGCACTACAGGCCAAAGATATTCATCAGTTGGTCATGTTCATCTTTGCACTACGGGCCAAAGATATTCATCAAGAAATCATTCATCTTTGCACTACAGGCCAAAGATATTCAGTAATATCATCATTTAGGACTGAGGATGATGAAAAATATTTTTAAAGAAACGAATCCAGTGAAACAAAATGACAAGGATTAAGGATTCGTACTTTATTTTATCCACATCCAAAAATACCTCAAAAATAATCACAGTGGTGTAAAATTCAAGAATGATCAAAACATGGATACAATCAAAGCTAGTATCCATAATAGATATTTTGGACAAAAAGAAGAAATTTCATTTTTCTATGAATAAGGCCGTAGATTCGTGAATAAAGTCCGTATCACGAATATAGGTCAGATACGTGAATAAGAAACTCCAACACCAAAAGATAGAAATTTCACAAAAAACATCTTCACGCTTCATGAATAGTACTCGTGAATAAGAACTCGCTGAATAAGAACTCGTGAATAAGAACTCATGAATAAGAATCGTGAATAAGAACTCATGAATAAGAACCCGTCATGAAAAAGTTCCAAATTTGATAAAATGTTCCAACCAATATTTCAAAGATAATGATATTGAAGAAATAATATCATTTGAGAAGAAAATAACATCCCTTACCAGAAAGACAAGTCTTTCTCGTTCAAACACCAGGATATAAGCTATGACTTGAACTTTAATAGTATATCAACACTCAAAGTATACTCACAAGAATACGCTCAAAATATCGAGAGAAGAAAAGAGAAAACTTCAATTTCGGTGTGATTTTTAATTCTAACCTAAGCTCCCTATTTATAGGAAAACGCTTGTAACACCAAAAGTAGAAAATTGAATATAATAATATTATTTATAAACAAAATTCCTTAGCCCACCTTTGAAATCTGATTTCAGCCATAGCACATGTTAAATGAGGTTCACAAACTCACCAAAAACGTTTTTCTCAAAATAATTAATTAAAACTCCCAAAATCAATTATTTTAACTCCAAATTTCAATAATTCATAATAAATAGCCCTTTTATCAGAAAATTCGAATCTCATGAAGTTTTTATAGAAAATTCAATTCTCTACAACTTGGCAGAAGAAAGTTTTTCCAAATTCCAAATGTAAATTGACCGAAATCCACAAACCAATAATTTTACGATCTATAATCAATTTTCACAAGAAATGGGTCCACCAACACACAAAACATGTGTTAAACATTTAATCCAACAAAAATACTCTTCCTCCTCATTTATTCATATATCTCATATTCATTGTAAAAATATCACCATTAATATATTATTAAAATAATATATTTAATCAATTATTTTATCGTAAAAGATAAAATATTAATTTTCAACAATTGTCACATTAAAAATTTTGTCCATCTATATCCTCATAAAATCAATATTTTTCTCATCATATAAATTAATAATTAATTATTCACAAATAATATTAGAATCACATTATCGATAAACCGTGCGGTTCCCAGAAAGAGGGCTTTCCAATAAGAATTTCTCTCACTTGGCCAAGCAATTAGGTGACCAAACCTCTCCTTGCATGTAACTTTCTAGACATTGCCAATAATGTTATCTAATAATATTATTCAGATAATATGAATTATTGCATCGATAATGAAAAATAATCGTGTAATGACAATTATTGAAAAACAACAAGAATATAAAATATCAACGCAACAATTATTAAATCAATAAAATACTAAACAATAATTATCGTCAGAACCATTATTAAGTAGTGCCTTCTTACGTAAGAATCAATAATTGGTGCAATACTGGTATGCCATCGTGTTTTAACCACCGAGTATTTTAACAAGATTAATTGTGAATAACTACTACCAAGTTATTTTTAAACCACTTATATTTGTGCGTTTTTCTTCATCCAATCGCCATTATGGGGCCCACACAAGGTCGCTAAGTATTGCATTTAATATTCTGACAAAGACGAATATTCCATGACCAAACTAATATTCCCACAACAACAATGAATATTTTATCACCACTGCTTATTTAAAATATTTGCTCATTTTACCCATAACTAACCACATTAATCAAATCCACCCTTACTATTTCAAAATAATAAATAAAGAAAATTCCTTTTTATTTAAAAAATTTCAGGGTCTTACAGACAAAATATATTTTCAAGAGCAAGACAAGT
This sequence comes from Panax quinquefolius, assembly GCA_020205615.1. Classification (NCBI taxonomy): domain Eukaryota; kingdom Viridiplantae; phylum Streptophyta; class Magnoliopsida; order Apiales; family Araliaceae; genus Panax; species Panax quinquefolius. Next base: position 26,884,152 of record CM035161.1, read on the forward strand.
TAAATATACTGAAAGCACAAGGGGATGAAAGGATCATGATGATTGACACTGCTAACATGGAGCCCCAAGTAGTGAATATTACAAACAACGTAAGAAAAAAAATCATGATAAGAGTTACATCTAGTAGTTGACTTGCTTATTATTGTAGTAGAATGTAATGGAGCCTCAAGTAGTTTAATTTGCTTATTATCAGTAGAGAGTGTAATGGATTAGGCTCCGCCATGTAGTGACAACAAGTGTTGAATAATATCTCTTGCGGTTTAGAATGAACTTGTTTATCCCTTTATGCGATGATTTGCTTCAATGAATTCAAGTAATTGTGGGGTACGCTGCTTATGAGACACTTCTACAGTTGGAATCTCGTCATGTGTATCGTAGGTTGTTGGTTCTTGATTTTCATCTCGTTCATCTTCAACGATCATATTATGTAATATTATGCATGCAGTCATAATTTCTTTTAGTGTTGTTTGATCCCAAAATGGTGTAGGACCACGAACTATCGCAAAACGTGCTTGCAATACTCCAAATGCTCACTCAACATCCTTTCTAAGCGCCTCTTGAGTCTTAGAAAATAGTTTTCTTTTATTTCCCCGAGGTGCCGAAATGGTTTTAACAAATGTTGCCCATGGGGATATATACCATCAGCAAGGTAATATCCCATCGTACTCATTTCCATTAATTGAGTAGTTCATTTGGTGGAGCACGACCTTGAAGAAGAGCGAGAGAAGATAGATGGTCTCTAAAACGTTAATATCATTACGAGAGCACGGTAATCCAAAAATGCATGTCATATCCAAAGATCGTATGAAGCCACCGTTTAAATTAATTGTTGGCTCACGTACATGTCCGAATACATACCATGCCACTTAATAGGACAATTCTTCCATTTCCAATGTATACAAATCGATGCTCCCCAACATCCCGGAAAACCACGCTCTCAAACTTTTGATAACAATCTAACGATGTCATTACTATTGGGTGATCTCAGATATTCATCACCAAAAATTGAAATGACTGCTTTTACAAACCTTTTAAGACTCAATATAGCCGTGCTTTCACCGATTCGCACATAATCATCAACGGAATCCGCTGAAACACCATAGGTAAGCATCCGCATTGAGGTAGCTGTCTTTTGTAGAGAAGATAAACCGAGATGTCCTGCAACATTTATTTTTTGGACGAAGTATGAATCATACGCTTCAACTGCTCTTTGAATTCGAAGGAAAAGCGGGCGCCGCATTCTAAACCTTCTCCGAAATAGATATGGGGGGTATGTAGAATGTTCTGTAAAATAAGCACAAAAAAGTCGATTATGACCTTCATGTCTGCCACGATCAATGGAAATACGACCTTGCACAGAACCATGATGACGTGATGTATGCCTATTGACATTTTGTTGTTCTTCTTCAATAGCCGCCATGCCTAATAATTGTCCATATGCTTCTTTATCTTCTTCTTCTTCACCCACGCAAGCAAATATAGCTAATTGAATCGATGAGACATATTTAAAATAACTTATTTGACTAGAAGAATGAAGTTAAGATGAGTGAATATGAGAGACTAGATGTGACTTATAATTATAGATGCTATTTATTTATTAAAATATAGCCGTTATAATATGGTCAGTTGAATAATATTTAATCGTTAGAATATAGTCGTTGGATTATGTCCATTGGAGTTTTTTGAATTAATTGATTATTTTAATCATTTTATATTATAGTCCACAGGATAGTCCATCTGCTAAAAGGAGTAAAGATTAAAGGACATTTCATTGATGTCGGATGGACTAAATATAGTCCAATGATAGTCCATCCTTTGGAGATGCTCTTATGCCTTTATATTGAAGGTATTGATTCATAAACTATTAATTAAAATTTAAAAATTCATGCCAAATTTAGACTTCGTAATAATTTATTGCCAAATTCATGCCAAACTATTGACTAATTTTCCCGGAGTCAAATTTAAACATTGAACACAACTAGGTAGAATAAAAGAGTGGGTAGAACTTGTATTGAATAAAGTATAGACTTCGTAATAATTTATAATTAATTTACCCGTGCTAACTTCGTTCGGTTTACTCGCTTTTTGAGAAGTCATGAAAAATGCACTTCCTAAAACCAACGACTTTGTTTTGTCCATATCCACCTTTGGTGCCACCGTCCCAGCTAGACTTGACTTTGGTCCACAACAAAATTGAGCTAAATTACCTTTTCTTCTTGCAATTTCCACTTTATTATCTTTGCCTATGATTACCAATCAAGTGGTTACCATTCTTAGCATGATAATTTCCCCACGATGGTTATCATTGTTACGATAGCCGCCACACCAAGATGATTATTATCGTATTGTTGGTCGTTACCTTTTGTTTCGAAATTTGAATCAACACTCTCATGTGCTTCATTGCTTATCTCAAAGATTTTCGGATGTCATTCTCAAACACTTTGTCACAAAACAAGGGTTAATTAATACGTCACATATTATCCCTATACATTTCGACCAATTAATTAATACAAATAAACTTAAGTAGGTCATACTAGCGAAAAGAATTTCCGTCTCTCCCTCCTAGTTCTTATCTCACATTTCAATGTGGATCATATCCCTAAGCTCGATACCAACCGACGCCCCCAAAATTAGGTATATCGTCACCCATCTTGGGTCGCCACTTACATGGTACATAAATTCAAATACAAACTTAATTATACATCCGTCAGTGTAACATACGACAATACATAAACGAGAGTTCTAATAGTAATATTGTCATTTTAGACAATATCCATACTCAAGGAGTCCTCATTACATTTATTGTCACACTATTTAACCGAATAGTGAGGACTACTAATGCTATCTTCGGGACCATCACTCTTTTCCCCGACTCGTCCCAAACTATATTCTCATTTCACGAAAACGGTGAAGAGAAAAGGTGAGCTCAACTAGCCCGAAAGAAGAAATATTATGACTAAGATAATGCAGAATAAATTATCAATAGTCTTCAACAATGTTAAAGCGATAAAATACAATAGAGATACCGGTTTAATCAAGAACGGAATACTAATCCATTAAAAGAGTCAAGTAGAAAATAAAGTCTACTATCTTTTAGGTTTTAAAATGTTTTCATCAATTTTTATCACTAAGACTCAGTTTAATAAATAAACCACAATATCTAATCATCCATGTACCACGGCCAAGGATTTTCATCAAATTATCAATGTTCACGACTATACCGAATCACCCCCGGTCATAATCATACCAAAATTATCCATCATCGCATTACGGCCACCGAGGACTTTTGTCACATCATTTATAAGCAGTCATGATTATACCGAATGATCCTCGGTCATAATCATACCAAGTTCATCTACGCACGTAAGACATAGATAACTTTCAACATAACATAACATGAGGATGATGACAATAACATAATAATTCAATAAAACAAGTTCAAGAATTAATTAATCCAAGAACCAATAACGCCCAAGTTGTCAACATGATACTTCTTTCAGAGAGTAAAATTCAAGAATGCTCGGAAGAATATTTCCATGAAAAGATATGGATGAAACGCAAATATCAAGGATATTCTACTAATTTCATGGAGTATAGAAGTCAAAGTTTTAACTAATTTGGGTATAATAAAGAATGGAATAACAAAAGAAATCACCGTACATGCGGTGATTCAGATGATAAAAGTTATTCCAATGTAATAATAATAACGGAACCAGTCAGGTGAAATTCACACCGACAAGATGATCCACGGAATAATAAATGCTTTGAATAATAAACAATGGAACCAGTCGGGTGTAAAACACACGCATGTGATATTCCAATGTAATAATAAATGCGGAATAATAAACAATGGAACCGGTGGTGTAAAAACACACACGAGGATATTCCAGCAGAATAATAAAGAATTGAATAATGAAGAAAATCACCAAGTATAGGGGATTCAGCGTACACAAAGTTATTCCAAAGAATAAATAAGAATGGAATAATATAAGGATTTCACCAAGTATAGGGTATGTCAGAAGACCGAAATTTTTTTAAATAAAAGGAATTTCCTTTATTTATTATTTTGAAATAGTAAGGGTTGATTTGATTAATGTGGATAGTTAAGGGGTTAAATACGCAAATATTTCAAAATAAGTAAAGTGGTTATAAAATATTCATTTTTTGGGAATATTCGTTTGGTCGTGGAATATTCGTATTTATCGGGAATATTCGTTTGGTCGTGGAATATTCGAGATCTTTGTTGGGAATATTAGACGACGGCCATAGCAGATCATGTGTGGGCCCCATAACGGAAAGCGATTGGATGAGGAAAGCGACAAAGTTTGGGTGGTTATAAATAACGGTAGTAGTTATTCTAAGTTAAGATCATTGGAATACCCCGGTGGTTAAATACAAGAATACGCGTGGTTGCAAAGAAGACACGGTATTACATGCAGATTGTTGAATTATTGATCCTTACGTAGGAAGGCACTACTCAATAATTTTCACGAGTATTCTTGTTCAATATTTTATTTTATTGATTCAATAATTGTTGCGTTGATATTTTATATTATTATTGTTTCAATAATTGTCATTTGCATGATATTTCCCATTATCGGATCAATAATTCATATTATTTGAATAATATTATTAGATAACATTATTGGCAATGTCTAGAAAGTTCATCTCAAGGAGAGGTTTGGTCACCTAATCAAGGCCAAGAAGTGAGAGATCCTTATTGGAAAGCCCCTCTTTCCGGGAAGCGGCTGGGTCATCATAAATGTGATTCCGTAATATTATTTGTGAATAATTAATTATTGATTCATATGATAAGGAAATATTTATTATGAATATAAATGATGGATTTATTTATGTGGTTATTAATGAAGGAATTAATGTTGAGATGTTTTATTTGTATTTTTATCGGATTCGAGGTATTAAAAGATCAAATCGGTGTTATTACTGACTTTATTGTGTGAGTTATAATATTTAATCGACCGTTGGATCGTTGTAATTTTTGGATATGTTATACATATATAAGTTGAGTATATGTCCACAAATTTTGAACCGTTAAAAATGAGCGATAATTTATTATGAATTTTAAGAGGTGGTGATTCGTAAATTAAGTTATAAATGATTTTGATGGAAAATTCTAGAATTGGTGGGCCCCACTTGTGGTTGGTGAAAAATGTGCTAAATTTTATTTCAAATGTGGTGGGTGGCAATAGTAGCAGGTAAAGCCATCGTACAAAGGTCAAGTCTCGCTTCTACGGCTAACATTTTCCTATAAATAGAGGGGCTAAGTTAGAATTGAAAATCACACCACGAAACAAAGTTTTCTCTTTCTCTCTATATTATTGAGCGTATTTTGTGAGTATTTAGATACTTTGAGAGTTCTTTATTCAAGACAAGTTTCATTCAAAGATCACTTGAGACCTTTCCTTAGAAATCATTGACTCTTTGAGGTAAGGGATATTATTTTTTTTCGTAATGATATTATTTCTTCAATATCATTATCTTTGAAATATTAGTTGGAACTTTTTATCAAATTTGGAACTTTTTCATATCGGGGTTACTATTCATGAGTTACTTATTCACGAGTTACTATTCATGAGTTCTTATTCACGAGTTCTTATTCACGAGTACTATTCATGAAGCGTGAAAATGTTTTTTTTGTGGAATTTCTATCTTTTGGTGTCGAGAGTTACTATTCACGATACGGCAAGACTATTCACGATATAAGACTATTCATCGAAAAATAAAATTTCTTCTTTTCGTCCAAAATATCTATTCCGGATACTAGCTTTGATTGTATCCATGTTTTGATCATTCTTGAATTTTACACCACTATGATTATTTTTGAGGTATTGTTGGACATGGATAAAACAAAGTACTAATCCTTAATCCTTAATCCTTGTCATTTTGTTTCATTAGATTCGTTCTTTAAAATATTTTTCATCATCCTCTACCTTAAATGATGATATTATTGAATATCTTTGGCCCAGTCGTAGTCAAAAGATGAATGATTTTCTGAAGAATATCTTTGGCCCTGTAGTGCAAAGATGAGCAGTGTTTAAATGAACATGACCGATCGATGAATATCTTTGGCCTTTAGTGCAAAGATGAGCAGTGTTGAGATAACACGACCGATTGATGAATATCTTTGGCTCAGAAAGTGCAAAGATGAATATTTGATTTGAGATGAATATTGATTGATGTTACAGGATAAAATATTGATGATGGACCTGTTAAATTCATAGATTATAGTAGATTTCATTCTCTACGTAACTCTTCTATGAATTATTATTTCCATCATGAATATTGATCTGAAACTTGTTTGTCTATTGTATTCTATCGATTTTTCCTGTTGGAGACTAACGATAATTTGTTGTATATTATCTTAGTCATAGTATTCTTTTCTCGAGCTAGTTGAGCTCACCCTTTTCCTTGTTGTTCCATTTTTCTTCTCGGGAGGCGAGAATGTAGCGAGTCTTAGTCGGGGTATGGAATGAAAGTTCTAGAGAGTTGTTTAGTAGTCCTCACCATTTTTGTAAAATAATGTATCAATAATTATGATGGGGATTTATTTGCGTGTGGATATTATCTAGAAGACAATATTATATTTAAACTCACGGTATATATTGTCGTATTTCACACGACATTTGTATTATTGAAGTTGTAGTTTGCTTTCTTATACCATGTATTTGGCGACTCAGAATGGGTGTTGTGTATACCTATTTTGGGGCGTCATGGTTAATATCGAGCTTAGGATATGATCTCCATGAGATCGGGAATAGAACCAGGAGGAGAGACGAGTAAATCCTTCGCTAAGTGTGTCCTACCTAAGCTTATTTGTTAGTTGGTCATTATATAAGGATATTATGTGATATATTGATTTCTTAATTAACCCTTATTTTATGACAAGATTTGAGAATGTCGATTGAGAATATTAACAATGGAGTAAATGAGACCGTGGAGATGCCTCGTATTTTACCAACGAGGAGAACGCAACAGTGGCAATGTTCCTCCCGTGAACAACACCACCGAAAGAGATGAGGAACGAGGGATGTTTAGAAGTTTTTGCGATTCATGCAAAATCGCACGAGGAGACTCGTGTTCAAAATATAGGAGGAAATGATAGCAATTCACGGGTGGTCACAAAATGTTAGTTCAAAGAGTTGGGACCACGAATTTAAGGAAAGCCAGATCCGATCATGGCGTAAACATGGGTCAAGCAAATTACAAGATATTCGATGTCTTGGGATGCACGGAGGAAACGAAGGTTCCATTCGCTACTTTTATGTTCCGTGGCGAAAGCGGATTCACGGTGGGAGTCGTGAAGTCACTCCATCCACCAAGACTCAAAGCGTATGTCGTGGAGACATTTGAAGAAATAGTTCAATGACAAGTACTTCCCCGAAAGTATTCGGCTATATGAAGGAAGTGGAGTTTATTAGACTAGAAGCAGAATAACATGACGGTGTCCCAAAGACGAGGCGAAGTTCGCGGAGTTATCGTGTTCAGACCTCATTTGGTGGAGAATGAGGAACGATGACGCGGATGTTTCTTAGAGGTTTGAAACCCTAAAGATACGCCAAGGTATCTCATTCTCATAAATTTTCTCTATTCAGGATGTTGTCAATGAGGCTCATTGTTAGAAGCGAGATAACGAAAGTACGCATAACCGAGGGACCATAACCAGGATCATATCAAGATAGCGTACCATCGTAATAACGATAACCAATGGAGAAAGAAAGAAGAAGAATACGGACAAAGGCGGAACCACTCCGGTGGTAATCGTGGCCATGAAAATAGAAGAAGCGAGTGGGAGGAGATTTTAAAGAGGAGATTCAACAACGACCATTTGAAGACGTCGCCAAAGAGCAACTAGTTTTAAGGGAGGAGAACGACCACCTGGGTCAGATTTATGTTACAAATGCGGAAAGAGGGATATATCACCAAACCGCCCACAAGCAGTTTAAGGTATGCTATAATTGTGGAAAAGAAGGACATATCTCTCGAGATCAGACGATGTCGAAACCCAATCCAATGGGAATGGTGACTCAAAAGGATGTCCCGTAAAAGTCAAAGTCAATCGGTTCTCGGAAGAGCGTTTGACGTGACCTCCATAAAATGCGAGGAACCCGAACGGTTAGTACGGGTTAGTTAATTATAAATTCTTCAAGTATATACCTTACTAGATATTGGTTCTACCCATTCTTTTCTCTCTTGCTTACTTACCAACATTTGAACTCGACTACGGAGAAATTAGACTTTGACTTATTTATGGAGACTCTGTTAGAGAAACTTTCATTACATCCGTTGTTTAAAAATCTTGCTTGATTCAGTTGGCACTATCACATTACACCGTTAACCTTATTTCTATAGAGATATTTGTTTTTGATGTGATTTTAAGGTTAACTACTCATCACGCCGAAATTGATTATTTTCGTAAGGTTGTTAGTTTTCATATTCCTAAGCAACCGTTATTCAATTCAACAACCAAACCATTGAAGTCAAACTCTTTCATATCAAGCCATGAAGTCATTCGCTTATTACGGATGTCAAATTTTCTTAGTCCATGTTATGGATTTGAATAAAGACACGCCGATTTGAATAATATTCGTTGTTATTGATTTTTCCGACGTATTTCTGAAGAATTTTTCGCTTACTCCCAAAGCTCGATATTAAATTTTGTATCGACTTTGAACCCTAAGACAAAACTCATTTCTAAAATCTCATATCGAATGGCTCTATTGAACTTCGAGAGTTAAAAATTCAACTATAGAATTTGGTACCGAGCCTTTATCTTGTGACTTCCTTTGTGGAATTCACTAAGCCGCACTCTCTGTAGGGACGTCATATTCGATGCGATAATAAATCGATAGGTGTCATTGTGACGTGCTATCCAAGATTGGGATATGAGTCACAATTGAGAGCAACCTAAGTCAAGAATCGAATCCACGTAGTTTTCAGCTTAGTTGGTTATTATCTGAGATTCGTGAAGGATATTCTCGAATCGCTATTCCATTAACGCAATTGACTCGTAGAGATACAAAATTGAACAGAAAGCAAGGAATGTGGGAAGAGCTTCAAGAACTCAAGAGAGACTCATTTCAAAGACATGTTACGACCATGCCATCCCGAAAAGTTTAACGTGGTATTTGACGTGTTGAGTAGAAGATCGATATAAGTACGAGTACGATATTGTCAAAGACTAATTTCAGTATAATTTACAAATAATAGATATGGAGATGAAAACTCTAGGTACCCACGTGATGATATACGAGTATAATCGACTTTAATCAATAAAGTTAAAGTCGCCAAGCCACCAATCTTGTCGATGCGTATGAAGAAGAAAGAAAACGCAAGGAGCTATTCCTAAGCGAGAATTGATGAAGAAGGAATACTTCGAGTCCACTCTAGACTTTTGTGTTCCTAACGACTCGATTTGAAGTACAAGATTATGATGGAGGCACACAATACACCATTTAGAATCCATCCGGAAGTACTAAAATGTATCGTGATCTTGACATACATTTTGGTGGAACAATATGAAGAGAGAGATTGCAAAGTTTATCTCGATGTGTTTAACTTGCCAACGTGTAAAGGCGGAGCATCTAGTACCTAAGGGTCCGTTATAACCACTTGAGATTCCGAAATGGAAGTGGGAACATATTACTATGGATTTCGTTCACGGGTCTTCCTACGGTTTCTCAAGGCATCAATGCTATTTGGGTTATTGTTGATAGATTAACCAAGTCGCTCATTTTTCTTGCCGATACGGAGACTTATTCACTTGAACGCCTTGCTAGTATGACGTAAATGAGATTGTGAGGTTGCATGGCATGCCCAGTATCCATAGTTTTGGATCGTGACCCAAGATTCACTTCAAGATTTTGGGTTAGCTTGCAAAAAGCTATGGGCACGGATTTGCGATTTAGTTCTAAGATACCATCCCCAAACCGGACGGACAATCGAGAGGACTATTCAAACTCTTGAAGATTTATTAAGACTCGTGTCCTAGACTTCAAGGGCGGTTGGGATAAGTATTTACCATTGGTGGAATTCTCCTACAACAATAGTTATCAGCAAGTATAAAGGTGTGGCTCCATTCAAGCATTATATGGACGAAAATGTCGTTCTCCAATATGTTGGGATGAGGTGGGTGAAGCAACATTGTTGGGACCCGAAGTTAATACGTATGACTACCAAAAAGATCCAAATGATTCGACAACGTATAAACCAAGACAAGATCGACAAAAGAGTTATGCGGATCTTTATCGAAAGGACGTGGAATTTAGTGTAGGGGATCATGTATATCATGAGTTGCTCCATGGAAGGGAGTTACAAGATTTAGGAAGAGAGGAAAGCTCAATCCACGATTTATTGGTCCATTTCAAATTCTTGACCCGAGTAGGAAATGTAGCCTATATACTTGCATTACCTCCAAGTATGTCTCGTGTTCATAATGTGTTTCACATATCTCGCATTTCAGTAAATATGTGAAAGACCCGAACCACGTTATAGAGTTAGAACCCAGGGACGAGATAGCCGAAGACTTAACGTATGAGAGAGGTACTGTCAAGATTTTGGATAGGAAGGAGCATGTCCTACGCAAGAAAGGTCATACCACAAGTTAAAGTTTTGTGGAGGAATCATGCTTTATAGAAATGACTGGGAATTGGAAAGCGGAAATGAAAGCGAGGTATCCTCACCTTTTCGAAAACACAGTATCGTGACGTCAATTTCGAGGACGAAATTTCATAAGGAGGGAGGTTGTAAGACCCAAAAATTTTTTAAATAAAAAGGAATTTCCTTTATTTATTATTTTGAAATAGTAAGGTTGATTTGATTAATGTGGATAGTTAAGGGTTAAATACGCAAATATTTCAAAATAAGCAAGTGGTTATAAAATATTCATTTTTGTTTGGGAATATTCGTTTGGTCGTGGAATATTCTGCATCATCTGTCGGGAATATTAAATCGACGCCAAGTAATGACCGTGTGGGCCCCATAACTGAAAAAGTTTATTGGATGAGGAAACGACAAAGTTTGGGTGGTTATAAATAATCTGGCGTAGTTATTACCAATTAAGATCGTTGGAATACCGGTGGTTAAAATACGAATGTCTGGCGTGGTTTCAGATCAGAAGACACTGGCGGACGCACAAAGATTGTTGAATTATTGATCCTTACGTAGAAAGCGCTTACTCAATAATTTTCATGAGTTATCGCTCAATATTTTATTTTATTGATTCAATAATTGTGCGTTGATATTTTATATTATTATTGTTTCAATAATTGTCATCGCACAAGATTTCCCATTATCGGATCAATAATTTTATTATTTGAATAATATTATTAGATAACATTATTGGCAATGTCTAGAAAGTTCGCTCTAAGGAGAGGTTTGGTCACCTAATGCATGCCAAGAAGAGAGATCCTTATTGGAAAGCCCCTCTTCCTCGGGAATGTACTACGGTTGTTATAAATGTGATCTCGTAATATTATTTGTGAATAATTAATTATTGATTCATATGATAAGGAAATATTTATTATGAATATAAATGATGGATTTATTTATGTGGTTATTAATGAAGGAATTAATGCTTTGAGATGTTTTATTTGTATTTTTATTTGATTCGAGGTATTAAAAGATCAAATCTAAGTGTTATTACTGACTTTATTGTGTGAGTTATAATATTTAATCCAAATAGTTGGATCGTTGTAATTTTTGGATATGTTATACATATATGAGTTGAGTATATGTCCACAAATTTTGAACCGTTAAAAATGAGCGTATAATTTATTATGAATTTTAAGAGGTGACCGATTCGTAAATTAGGTTATAAATGATTTTGATGGAAAATTCTAGAATTGGTGGGCCCCACTTGTGGTTGGTGAAAAAATGTGCTGAATTTTATTTCAAATGTGGTGGGTGGCAATAGTAGTAGAGGTAAAGCCATCAAGTAGCAGTCAAAGTCTGCTTTGCTGGCTAACATTTTCCTATAAATAGAGGCTAAGTTAGAATTGAAAATCACACCGTAAACAAAGTTTTTCTCTTTCTCTCTATATTATCGAGCGATTTTGTGAGTATTTAGATACTTTGAGAGTCATTGCTCAAGATAAGTTTCATTCAAAGATCACTTCCGACCTTTCCTTCCGGAAATCATCGACTCTTTTGAGGTAAGGGATATTTTTTTTTTTCAGAATGATATTATTTCTTCAATATCATTACTTTGAAATATTGGTTGGAACTTTTTATCAAATTTGAAACTTTTTCATGCTTTCGGGTTACTTATTCATGAGTTACTATTCACGAAGTTACTATTCATGAGTTACTTATTCACGAAGTTACTATTCACAAGTACTATTCATGAAGCGTGAAAATGTTTTTTTTGTGGAATTTCTATCTTTTGGTGTCTGAGTTACTTATTCACGATACTAAGACTATTCACGATATCTGACTATTCATCGAAAAATAAAATTTCTTCTTTTCGTCAAAATATCTATTCGGATACTAGCTTTGATTGTATCCATGTTTTGATCATTCTTGAATTTTACACCACTATGATTATTTTTGAGGTATTGTTGGACATGGATAAAACAAAGTACGAATCCTTAATCCTTAATCCTTGTCATTTTGTTTCATTGGATTCGTTCTTTAAAAATATTTTTCATCATCCTCGGTCTTAAATGATGATATTATTGAATATCTTCGCCCTGTAGCAAAAGATGAATGATTTCTCAAGAATATCTTTGGCTCAGTAGTGCAAAGATGAACAGTGTTTAAATGAATACGACCGATCGATGAATATCTTTGGCCTTTAGTGCAAAGATGAACAGTGTTGAGATGAACACGACCGATTGATGAATATCTTTGGCCCTAGTAGTGCAAAGATGAATATTTGATTTGAGATGAATATTGATTGATGTTACAGGATAAAATATTGATGATGGATCGTTAAATTCATAGATTATAGTAGATTTCATTCTCTACGTAACTCTTCTATGAATTATTATTTCCATTACTGAATATTGATCCGAAACTTGTTGTCTATTGTATTCTATCGATTTTTCCTGTTGGAGACTAACGATAATTTGTTGTATATTATCTTAGTCATAGTATTCTTTTTGAGCTAGTTGAGCTCACCCTTTTCCTTGTTGTTCCATTTTTTTCTCGTAAGGCGGCGAGAATGTAGCGAGTACTAGTCGGGTATGGAATGAAAGTTCTAGAGAGAGTTGTTTAGTAGTCCTCACCATTTTGTAAAATAATGTATCAATAATTATGATGGGGATTTATTTGCGTGTGGATATTGTCTAGAAGACAATATTATATTTAAACTCATTAAGATATATTGTCGTATTTCACATTTACATTTGTATTATGAAGTTGTAGTTTGCTTCTTTGTACCATGTATTTGGCGTACTCGGAATGGGTGTTGTGTATACCTATTTTGGGGGCGCCACATACGCCGCAGATACACAAAGTTATGTATAGGGTATGCCACTTTTACAAAGTTATTCTAACGTAATAATAATGAATGGAATAATGTAAGTTCTCTTCATGAATAAGAAAGAATAACACCTTACTTACGGGTACAACAAATAATATATCCTTACCGTAAAAGACACCGGATATCAAAGTAGTGAAGTACCGTATTCTTCTTCTTTTTTCTCTATAGATTTTTCTCTATACCTTTCTCTCTATAATTTCTCTCTAGAGTTTCAAAGAATTGTAAGAAAATAATGAAGGAATGAGCTTCATTTATAGGAAAATAGAATGCATAGTAATTAATCCATGAATCATTCAGATTGATTTACTTTTTAATCGACTATCCATATTTAAAGCAAAATCTTTTAAATAAAATATCATATATTCTATTTATATAAAAACATTTTACTATGCAAACACTACGCAACACTACGCAAAACACTATGCATAATAAAATATAATATATTCTATTTATGTAATAACTTTAATAAAGTATTCATTTTATATATAAAAGATGTTTCGCTTTTATTACGTTAATAATAACTAATAAAACAAAACGCCATTATCGCTATAATAATTCATATTATTAATCGATAAATAATAATGGAATCAAACCGAGTGACTTCTCACATAAAGATCAATAATCAATACCGTAATGCTACTACGCAACCACACGACATCGACATCGTACTTTTACTACCGAGTAGTTCAACAAGATCAACCAGAAAACTTCCGCCGTTATTTCAATAAAATATTTTTGTCGTTTTCTCAATCCGACAATAATTACATTGCTAGGGTCCACCAATGATTGAGTAGTCAGACGAATATTCCCCGCTAAATCGAATATTCCCCACCAATCGAATATAATATAACCACTTGATACTTTGCAAAATTTATAAATACTACCCACAACTATAATATTATCTCAAATTCACACCATAATATTAAAAATTATTTCGTCAAAATTTAAATCTTTATTGATAAAACTGGGTCTCACAGTAACTACTTTCAGTAGTAAAAGTACAAAGAATACTATTATTTCTTTTGTATTCATGAAGAGAATTTCGTTATTCTATTCTTTAGATTCTCATTGAATAACTCAGACACGGCCTCACCCTATACTGGTGATTTCGTTGTTACTCCATTCTTTATTATAATCGTTAGAACATCCCGCTCATGCGTTTTAACGCCGGACCGGGTTCCGCCTTTTTATTATTCTATGGAATATCTCATTCGTGCATTTTACTCCTGGACTTGATTCCGTTATTTATTATTCGCTGAATAATACGTATCGTAGGGCAATCTGCGTTATGGTGATTTCGTTGTTATTTCATTATTTATTATTCTCGTTGAAATATCCCCGCTTGCAAGGCGTATTACACCGACCGGTTCCGTTATTTATTATTCATTGAATAACTCATACATGCTAAGTACCTTGCGCATGGTGATTTCTTTTGTTATTCCATTCTTTATTATACTCAAATAAGTTAAAGTTTTGACTTTTATACTCCATGAAATTAGTGGAATATCCTTGATATTTCAAGGCTTCATCCAAAGATCTTTCATGGAAATATTCTTCCGAGCATTCTTGAATTTTACTCTACAAAGCAAAGATCATGTTGATAATTGACGTTATTAGTTCATGAATAAATTAATTCGTGAACTTGTTTTATCAATTCTTATATCATTGTCATCACCCTCATGTTTATATTTTTTTTGAAAGTCATCCGTGGCTCGTAGTGCATAGATGGACTTGGTATGATTATGACCAGGATTATTCGGTGTAATCACGACCGTAATGTTACAAATGATGTGATAAAATCCTCATCGCCCGTAGTGCATTGATGGACAAATTGTTGGCATGATTATGACCATCGATGGATACACGAATATCCTCGCCCGTGAGTGCATGGATAATTTGTGGTCGTGATACTAATGAATATCATTCGTCAGTAAAAGCGTGGATGATGTGGATTATTTATTAAGTTGAGTCCCCAAATGATAAAAGTGATGAAAACCTTTTAATCATTAAAGATAGTAGATTTTATTCTCTACTTGACTCTTTTAATGGATTGTTTGATCCGCTGCAGTTAAATTTGATGTCGATTATATTTTATCAGTTTAACATTGTTGAAGACTAATGATAATTTATTCTGCATTATCTTAGTCATAATATTTCTTACTGGGCTAGTTGAGCTCACCTTTTTCTTTCACCGTTCTCTTCGTGAAATGAGAACGAATCGGGATTTAGTCTGGGAACGGAGTGATGGTCCTAGATGGTGTATTAGTAGTCCTCACTATTCTGTTAAATAGTGTGACAATAAATGTAATGAGGACTTATTTTGAGAGTGGATATTGTCTACAAGACAGTATTTGTATTAAAACTCACAACTCTCTTGTTGTATTTTAAAGATTGTATTTGTATTTTGTACCATGTATTTGGCGACTCGGAATAGGTGATGTATACCTATTTTGGGGGCTTCACAAAAGGGAAATTACACAATTGAAGAAAATGCACTTCTTGTTTCCGGATGGCTTAATGTAAGTATGGATCCAATTCAAGGAAACGATCAGAAACATGGAAGATATTGGGAAAGAGTTCATGAATACTTTCACGAATACAAAAATTTTGAGTCTAAACGCAATTCTACTGCTTTGGCGAAACGTTGGTCAACAATTCAACTCGCGGTGAACAAATTTTATGGATATTATGCTTCAATTGAAAGAATGCAACAAATCGGTGTAGGCAGACAAGATAAGGTATTTCAATTTTTTCATGTAAAATTTCATTAAGTTTTATTCTTATATTTTATATTTAATACTTTGTAAATAATTTTTCAATAGATATGTCAATCATTAGAGATGTTCAAAAGTATGCAAAATCAACCATTTGGATACGCTCAAAATATCGAGAGAGAAATAAAGAGAAAACTTTAATTTCTGGTGTGATTTTTAATTCTAACCTAAGCTCCCTATTTATAGGAAAATGCTTAGAACACCAAAGTAGAAAATTGAATATAATAATATTATTTATAAACAAAATTCCTTAGCCCACCTTTGAAATCTGATTTCAGCCATAGCACATGTTAAATGAGGTTCACAAACTCACCAAAAACGTTTTTCTCAAAATAATTAATTAAAACTCCCAAAATCAATTATTTTAACTCCAAATTTCAATAATTCATAATAAATAGCCCTTTTATCAGAAAATTCGAATCTCATGAGTTTTTATAGAAAATTCAATTTCTACAACTTGGCAGAAGAAAGTTTTTCCAAATTCCAAAATGTAAATTGACCAAATCCACAAACCAATAATTTTATGCCTATAATCAATTTTCTACAAGAAATGGGTCCACCAACACACAAAACATGTGTTAAACATTTAATCCAACAAAAATACTCTTCCTCCTCATTTATTCATATATCTCATATTCATTGTAAAAATATCACCATTAATATATTATTAAAATAATATATTTAATCAATTATTTTATCGTAAAAAGATAAAATATTAATTTTCAACAATTGTCACATTAAAAATTTTCTCCATCTATATCCTCATAAAATCAATATTTTTCTCATCATATAAATTAATAATTAATTATTCACAAATAATATTATGTAATCACATTATCGACAACTGCATAGTTCCCAGAAAGAGGGCTTTCCAATAAGAATTTCTCCTCATGGCCGCAATTAGGTGACCAAACCTCTCCTTAGATGTAACTTTCTAGACATTGCCAATAATGTTATCTAATAATATTATTCAGATAATATGAATTATTGCATCGATAATGAAAAATAATCGTAATGACAATTATCAAACAAAAAGAATATAAAATATCAACGCAAAGAATTATTAAATCAATAAAATATCGAATAAAGAATTATCGTAACCATTATTAAGTAGTGCCTTTCACGTAAGAATCAATAATTGGTGCAATACCGTGCTATCGTGTTTTAACCAACCGAGTATTTTAACAAAGATAATCTCAGAATAACTACGCCTGTTATTTTTAAACCACTTATATTTGTCGTTTTTCTTCATCCAATCGCTTTCCGCTATGGAGCCCACACAAGGTCGCGGCGTCGCATTTAATATTCCCGAAAGCATTTAATATTCCATGACCAAACGAATATTCCCTAACAACAATGAATATTTTATCACCACTGCTTATTTAAAATATTTGCTCATTTTACCCATAACTAACCACATTAATCAAATCCACCTTACTATTTCAAAATAATAAATAAAGAAAATTCCTTTTATTTAAAAATTTTCGGTCTTACAACCTCCCTCCTTATGAAATTTCGTCCTCGAATCGACGACGATTACTGGTGTTTCAAAAGGTCAAGATACCTCGCTTTCATTTTCGCTTTCCAACTCCCTGTGTCATTTCTTCAATAAGCATGGTTCCTCCACAAAACTTTAACTTATGGTATAACCTTTGTGCGTAGGGATATGCTCCTTTCTATCCAAGATCTCGACAGTACTCTCCTCGTGACGTTAAGTCTTTCTTGCTATCTCGTCGGTTCTAACTCAATGATGTTGTTTGGGTCGTCCACATATTTACGTAACATCCAGATGTGAAAAAATATTATAAACACGCGACATACTTGGTAGTAAAAGCGAGTCTATAGGCCACATTCCTACTCGATCGAGAATTTCAAATGGATTAATAAATCGAAGGTTTGAGCTTTCCTCACATCACCGATTCTCGCTTTTGAAATAACAACTTCTTGACCTCTTTCTTCAAATTCATCACCCGGTGTGTAGCTTGAATAACTTTTTAACTTTATCGATTAAAGTCGATTATACTCAGATATCATCACGTGGGTACCTAGAGTTTTCATCTCCATCTCTATTATTTGTAAATTATAATAAATTAGTCTTTGACAATATCAGACTCAGATTGTATACGATCTTCTACTCAACACGCCGCCTACCACGCTCGCTTTTCGAGGATGGCACGGTCGTAACATGTCTTTAAATGAGTCTCCTCTCGAGTTCTTCAAGCTCTTCCCACATTCCTCGCTCCATTCAATTTTGTATCTCTACGAGTCAATTGCGTTAATGGAATAGCGATTCGAGAATATCCTTCAACGAATCTCCGATAATAACCAACTAAGCTTTGTAAAGCTATGTATTTCGACACCGATTTAGGTTGTTCTCAATCGTGACTCATATCCCAACCTTGGATAACACGTTACAATGACACCTATCGCTTTACTATCGCATCGAATATGGTGTCCCCTACGGAGAGTCTCGGCTTGGTGCATTCCACAAAGGAAGTCACCAGATAAAGGCTCGGTACCAAATTTATAGTTGAATTTTTAACTCTCAAGTTCAATAGAGTCATTCGATATGAGATTTTAGAAATGAGTTTTGTATGGGTTCAAAGTCGATACAAAATTTAATATCGATCTTTGGAAGTAAGCCAAGAAATTCTTCAGAAATACGCCGAAAAATTCAATAACAACAGAATATTATTCAAATCGACGTGTCTTTATTCAAATCCATAACATGGACTAAGAAAACTTGACATCCGTAATAAACGAATGACTTCATGGCTTGATATGAAAATGTTTGACTACAATGGTTTGATTGCTTGAATTGAACAACAAAAGTTGCTTAGGAATATGAATACTAACAACCTTACTAAAGAAATCAATTTCGGCGTGATGAGTAGTTAACCTTAAAATCACATCAAAAGCAAATATCTCTATAGAAATAAGGTTAACAAGTAATGTGATAGTGCTAACCTGAATCAAGCAAGATTTCTAAACAACGGATGTAATGAAAGTTTCTCCTAACGGAGTCTCCATAAATAGGTCAAAGTCTAATTTCTCCGTAGTCAAGTTCAAACGTTGAGCACAAGCAAGAGAGATAAAAAGAATGGGTAGAATCCCAGATTCAGTAAGGTATAAACTTTGCAAGAATTTATAATTAACTAACCTGTGCTAACTTCGTCGTTCCTCGATTTTGAATGGCCACGACAAACGCTCTTCCAAGAACCGATTGACTTTGACTTTTCTAGGACATCCTTTTGAGTCACCATTTCATTTGGATCTGGGTTTTGATATCGCATAATCTCGAGCGATATGCCCTTTCTTTCCATAATTATAGCATACCTTAAAGCTCGTTGGCGGGGCCAATGATATGTCCTCTTTCCGCATTTGTAACATACGACCCGGTGGTCTTTCTCCTCCTCGAACCCGCCATTCATCTTTGGCGCCGACGTCTTTACATGGTCGTTGTTGAATCTCCTCTTTATAAAATCTCCTCCCGACTCGCTTCTTCTATTTTCATGGCCACAATTACCACCAGAGTGGTTACCGCCTTTTTGTCCGTATTCTTCTTTCTCCCGCCGGGTTATCGTTATTCGATGATCGCTATCTTCTAGATGATCCTCGGTTATGGTCCCCTCGGTTGAACGTTTCGTTATCTCGCTTCTAACAACCGAGCCTCATTGACAACATCCGGAATCAGAGAGAAAATTTATGAGAAATGAGATATCGACGTATATGTCGGGTTTCAAAACCTCTCTCGAAACATCCGCGTCATACGCTCCTCATTCTCCACCAAATGAGGTCAAAACTCGATAACTCCGCGAACTTCGCCTCGTCTTTGGGACACCGCCATGTTATTATCGCTTCTAGTCTAATAAACTCCACTTCCTTCATACGACGAATACTTTCGTGGAAGTACTTGTCATTGAACTGCTTTCAAACGTCTCCAGCGACATCGCCGAGTGCGTATTGGATGGGTACGCTTCATGATTCCCACGAAGAATCCGCCTTCCACGGAACATAAAGGTGGCAAATGGAACCTTCGTTTCTCCGCATCCCAAGACATCGAATATCTTGGTAATTTGCTTCACCCATGTTTCCGCCATGATCGGATCCGCTTTCCTTAAATTTCGTGGTCCTAACTCTTCGAACTGTTTGGCTATGACGATAAACCGTGAATCGCTATCATTTCTCTTGTATTTTGAACACGAAGTCTCTTCATTCGATTTTGCATGAATCGCAAAAAGCTTCTAAACATCCCCTCGCTCATCATCTCGCCATTGGTGTTGTTCACCGGAGGTACATTGTCAACTTGCTGCATGTTCTCCTCCGCTGGTAAGACAGCATCTCCACACGGCCTCATTTACTCCATCGTTAATATTCTCGGTCGACATTCTCAAATACATTATAAAACAAGGGTTAATTAAGGAAATCAATATATCACATAATATCCCTATATATATCGATCAACTAACAAATAAGCTTAGGTAGGACACACTAGCGAAGGATTTACTCGCTCTCCCTCCTAGTTCTATTCCCGATCTCCGCCAGAGATCATATCCCTAAGCTCGATACCAACCGTGACGCCCCAAAATAGGTCCATTCCATCCAACCCATTCGAGTCGCCAAATACATGGTATGTAAATAACTACAACTTTATTATTACAACATATAAACTGTGAGTTTAAATACAGATATTGCCATCTAGACAATATCCACACGCAAATAAATCCCCATCATAAATATTGATACATTATTTTATAAAAATGGTGAGGACTACTAAACAACTCTCTCTAGAACCTTCATTACATACCCCGACTAGTACTCGCTACATTTTCGCCTCCTGAGAAGAAAAATGGAACAAAAAGGAAAAGGGTGAGCTCAACTAGCCCAGTAAAGAATGTTATGACTAAGATAATGTACAACAAATTATCGTTAGTCTTCAACAGGAAAAAATCTGATAGAATACAATAGACAACAAGTTTCAGATCAATATTCGCAGCGGAAATTATAATTCATAGAAGAGTTACGTAGAGAATGAAATCTACTATCTTCTATGAATGAATTTAAAAGTTCATCGTCAATATTTTATCCCTGTAACATCAATCAATATATATCCGAATCAAATATTCATCTTTGCACTATGTGCCAAAGATATTCATCGATTCATGGTCATGTTCATCTTTGCACTACTTCGCCAAAGATATTCATCAAGAAATCATTCATCTTTGCACTAAAGCCAAAGATATTCAAGAATATCATCATTTAGGACCGAGGATGATGAAAAATATTTTAAAAAAACGAATCCGGAAACAAAAATGACAAGGATTAAGGATTCGTACTTTATTTTATCCACGCCCAAAAATACCTCAAAAATAATCACAAGTGGTGTAAAATTCAAGAATGATCAAAACATGGATACAATCAAAGCTAGTATCCATAATAGATATTTTGGACAAAAAGAAAAAATTTCATTTTTCTATGAATAGGTCAGATTCGTGAATAAGGCAGTACACGTGAATAAGAATCTGACACCAAAAGATAGAAATTTCACAAAAAACATCTTCACGCTCATGAATAGTACTCGTGAATAAGAATCGTGAATATAACTCATGAATAAGAATCGTGAATAAGAACTCTCATGAATAAGAACTCGTGAATAAGAATCATGAATAGTAACCCCGTCATGAAAAAGTTCCAAATTTGATAAAATGTTCCAACCAATATTTCAAAGATAATGATATTGAAGAAATAATATCATTTGAGAAGAAAATAACATCCCTTACCAGAAAGACAAGATTTCGTTAAACACAGGATATAAAGCTATGACTTGAACTTGCACCAGTATATCAACACTCAAAGTATACTCACAAGAATACGCTCAAAATATCGAGAGAGAAATAAAAGAAAACTTCAATTTACGGTGTGATTTTTAATTCTAACCTAAGCTCCCTATTTATAGGAAAATGCTTAGAACACCAAAAAGTAGAAAATTGAATATAATAATATTATTTATAAACAAAATTCCTTAGCCCACCTTTGAAATCTGATTTTAGCCATAAGACATGTTAAATGAGGTTCACAAACTCACCAAAAACGTTTTTCTCAAAATAATTAATTAAAACTCCTAAAATCAATTATTTTAACTCAAACTTCAATAATTCATAATAAATAGCCTTTTAT
Source organism: Panax quinquefolius (assembly GCA_020205615.1). Classification (NCBI taxonomy): domain Eukaryota; kingdom Viridiplantae; phylum Streptophyta; class Magnoliopsida; order Apiales; family Araliaceae; genus Panax; species Panax quinquefolius. The sequence continues at coordinate 26,906,604 of CM035161.1, forward strand.
CGAAAAATTCGAATCTCGCTTGTTTTTATAGGAAATTCAATTCTCTACAACTTTACGTAAGAAAGTTTTTCCAAATTCCAAACAAAAATTGACCAAATCCACAAACTGGTCGATTTTACGATCTATAATCAATTTTCACAAGAAATGGGTCCACCAACACACAAAACATGTGTTAAACATTTAATCCAACAAAAAATACTCTTCCTCCTCATTTATTCATATATCCCATATTCATTGTAAAAATATCACCATTAATATATTATTAAAATAATATATTTAAATGAATTATTTTATCGAAAAAGATAAAATATTAATTTTCAACAATTGTCACATTAAAATTTTCTCCATCTATATCCTCATAAAATCAATATTTTCTCATCATATAAATTAATAATTAATTATTCACAAATAATATTACAGTAATCACATTATTGACAAACTGTGCAGTTCCAGAAAGAGGGGCTTTCAATAAGAATTTCTCCTTACCTTGGTAGCTGCAATTAGGTGACCAAACCTCTCCTTAGATGTAACTTTCTAGACATTGCCAATAATGTTATCTAATAATATTATTCAGATAATATGAATTATTGCATCGATAATGAAAAATCGTAGTAATGACAATTATCAAACAACAAAGAATATAAAAATATCAACGCAACAATTATTAAATCAATATAATAATCGAGCAAAGAATTATCGTAACCATTATTAAGTAGTGCCTTCACGTAAGAATCAATAATTGGTGCAATAATACCGTGCTCTCGTGTTTTAACCATTAGAGTATTTTAACAAAAGATAATTGTAATAACTACGCCTGTTATTTTTAAACCACTTATATTTGTCGTTTTCTTCATCCAATCGCTTTCCGCTTATGGGGCCCACACAAGGGTCTTGCAGGTCGCATTTAATATTCCCCGACAAAGACGAATATTCCATGACCAAACGAATATTCCCCGACAACAATGAATATTTTATCACCACTTGCTTATTTAAAATATTTGCTCATTTTACCCATAACTAACCACATTAATCAAATCCACCCTTACTATTTCAAAATAATAAATAAAGAAAATTCCTTTTTATTTAAAAAATTTCGGGGTCTTACAGACAAAATATATTTTCAAGAGCAAGACAAGTTAAATATACTGAAAGCACAAGGGGATGAAAGGATCATGATGATTGACACTGCTAACATGGAGCCTGAAGTAGCTGAATATTACAAACAAAGTAAGAAAAAAATCATGATAAGAGTTACATCTAGTAGTTGACTTGCTTATTATTGTAGTAGAATGTAATGGAGCCTGAAGTAGTTTAATTTGCTTATTATTGTAGTAGAGTGTAATGGATTAGGCTCCGCCATGTAGTGACCACAAGTGTTGAATAATATCTTCTTGCAGTTTAGAATGAACTTGTTTATCCCTTATGCGATGATTTGCTTCAATGAATTCAAGTAATTGTGGGGTACGCTTATGAGACACTTCTACAGTTGGAATCTCGTCATGTGTATCGTAGGTTGTTGGTTCTTGATTTTCATCTCGTTCATCTTCAACGATCATATTATGTAATATTATGCATGCAGTCATAATTTCTTTTAGTGTTGTTTGATCCCAAAATGGTGTAGGACCACGAACTATCGCAAAACGTGCTTGCAATACTCCAAATGCTCACTCAACATCCTTTCTAAGCGCCTCTTGAGTCTTAGAAAATAGTTTTCTTTTATTTCCCCGAGGTGCCAAAATGGTTTTAACAAATGTTGCCCATGGGGGATATATACCATCAACAAGGTAATATCCCATCGTGTACTCATTTCCATTAATTGAGTAGTTCACTGGTGGAGCACGACCTTCAGTAAGAGCAGAGAAGATAGATGGTCTCTCTAAAACGTTAATATCATTATGAGAGCCTAGTAATCCAAAAAATGCATGTCATATCCAAAGATCGTATGAAGCCACCGCTTCTAAATTAATTGTTGGCTCATGCACATGTCCAGAATACATACCATGCCACGCAACCGGACAATTCTTCCATTTCCAATGCATACAGTCGATGCTCCCCAACATCCCAGGAAAACCACGCTCTTCAGCTTTTGATAACAATCTAACAATGTCATTACTATTGGGTGATCTCAGATATTCATCACCAAAAATTGAAATGACTGCTTTTACAAACCTTTTAAGACTCAATATAGCCGTGCTTTCACCGATTCGCACATAATCATCAACGGAATCCGCTGAAACACCATAGGTAAGCATCCGCATTGAGGTAGCTGTCTTTTGTAGAGAAGATAAACCGAGATGTCCTGCAACATTTATTTTTTGGACGAAGTATGAATCATACGCTTAATCGCTCTTTGAATTGAAGGAAAAAGCTAAGCGCCGATTCTAAACCTTCTCCGAAATAGATATGGGGGGTATGTAGAATGTTCTGTAAAATAAGCACAAAAAAGTCGATTATGACCTTCATGTCTGCCACGATCAATGGAAATACGACCTTGCACAGAACCATGATGACGTGATGTATGCCTATTGACATTTTGTTGTTCTTCTTCAATATCCGCCATGCCTAATAATTGTCCATATGCTTCTTTATCTTCTTCTTCTTCACCCACGTGCAACATAGCTAATTCGAATTGACGAGACATATTTAAAATAACTTATTTGACTAGAAGAATGAAGTTAAGATGAGTGAATATGAGAGACTAGATGTGACTTATAATTATAGATGTTATTTATTTATTAAAATATAGCCGTTATAATATGGCCGTTGGAATATGACCGTTAGAATATAGTCGTTGGATTATGTCCATTGGAGTTTTTTTGAATTAATTGATTATTTTAATCATTTTATATTATAGTCCACGGGATAGTCCATCTGCTGGAAGGAGTAAAGATTAAAGGACATTTGCTGATGTCAGATGGACTAAATATAGTCCAACAGATAGTCCATCTGCTGGAGATGCTCTTATGCCTTTATATTGAAGGTATTGATTCATAAACTATTAATTAAAATTTAAAAATTCATGCCAAATTTAGACTTCGTAATAATTTATTGCCAAATTCATGCCAAACTATTGACTAATTTTTCCGGAGTCAAATTTAAACATTGAACACAACTAGGTAGAATAAAAGAGTGGGTAGAACTTGTATTGAATAAAGTATAGACTTCGTAATAATTTATAATTAATTTAACCGTGCTAACTTCGTTCGGTTTACTCGCTTTTTGAGAAGTCATGAAAAATGCACTTCCTAAAACCAACGACTTTGTTTTGTCCATATCCACCTTTGGTGCCACCGTCCCAGCTAGACTTGACTTTTGGTGCACAACAAAATTGAGCTAAATTACCTTTTCTTCTTGCAATTTCCACTTTATTATCTTTGCCATGATTACCAATCAAGTGGTTACCATTCTTAGCATGATAATTTCCCCACGATGGTTATCATTGTTTCGATGGCGAATTGCCACCACAAGATGATTATTATCGTATTGTTGGTCGTTACCTTTTGTTCGAAATTTGAATCAACACTCTCATGTGCTTCATTGCTTATCTCAAAGATTTTCGGATGTCATTCTCAAACACTATCACAAAACAAGGGTTAATTAACATGTCACATATTATCCCTATACACCCGAATGACCACCAATTAAATACCAAATAAACTTAAGTAGAGTCATACTAGCGAAAGAATTCTCGTCTCTCCCTCCTAGTTCTTATCTCACATTTCACCAGGATCATATCCCTAAGCTCGATATACCATTGTGACGCCCCAAAATTAGGTATACGTCACCCATCTTGGGTCGCCACTTACATGGTACATAAATTCAAATACAAACTTAATTATACATCCGTCGTAGGTAACATACTTACAATACATAAACCGAGAGTTCTAATAGTAATATTGTCATTTAGACAATATCCATACTCAAGGAGTCCTCATTACATTTATTGTCACATTATTTAATGGAATAGTGAGGACAACTAATGCTATCTTGAACCATCACTCTTTTCCCCGACTCGTCCCCAATTTATATTCTCATTTCACAAGAGAACGGTGAAAGAAAGGGTGAGCTCAACTAGCCCAAAGAAGAAATATTATGACTAAGATAATGCAGAATAAATTATCAATAGTCTTCAACAATGTTAAACTGATAAAATACAATAGACAACCAGTTTAACTGCAGCGGAATATGCAATCCATTAAAAGAGTCAAGTAGAAAATAAAGTCTACTATCTTTTAGGTTTTAAAATGTTTTCATCAATTTTTATCACTAAGACTCAGTTTAATAAATAAACCACAATATCTAATCATCCATGTACCACGGTCAAGGATTTTCATCAAATTATCAATGTTCATGACTATACCGAATCACCCCTGGTCATAATCATACCAAAAATTATCCATCACTGCATTACGGGCCACTGAGGACTTTTGTCACATCATTTATAGCAGGTCATGATTATACCGAATGATCCCTGGTCATAATCATACCAAGTTCATCTATACACGTAAGACATAGATAACTTTCAACATAACATAACATGAGGATGATGACAATGACATAATAATTCAATAAAACAAGTTCAAGAATTAATTAATCCAAGAACCAATAACGTCCAAGTTGTCAACATGATACTTCTTTGTAGAGTAAAATTCAAGAATGCTCGGAAGAATATTTTCATGAAAAGATATCTTTGGATGAAACGCAAATATCAAGGATATTCTACTAATTTCATGGAGTATAGAAGTCAAAGTTTTAACCATTTGGGTATAATAAAGAATGGAATAACAAAAGAAATCACCACGCATGCGATTTTGCATAGAAAAGGTTATTCCAATGAGAATAATAATAACGCAACGAAGTCGTGAAATTCACAAGCTGACAGGATGATCCAACGGAATAATAAATCTTTGAATAATAAACAATGGAACCGGTCGTGTAAAACACATGCATGTGATATTCCAATGTAATAATAAATGCGGAATAATAAACAATGGAACTGTGTCCGGTGTAAAACACATGATGAGGATATTCCAAATGTAATAATAAAGAATTGAATAATGTAAGAAAATCACCAAGTATAGGGGATTCACAGATACAAAAGTTATTCCAACGTAATAAATAAGAATGGAATAATATAAAGATTTCACCAAGTATAGGTACGCCACAGATACTGAAGTTATGTATAGGGTATGCCACTTTTACAGGAGTTATTCAACGTAATAATAATGAATGGAATAATGAAGTTCTCTTCATGAATAAGAAAGAATAACACACTTACGGGTACAACAAATAATATCCCTTACCGTAAAAGACAATTGGATATCAAAGTAGTGAAGTACCGAATACTCTTCTTCTTTCTCTCTATAGATTTTCTCTATAAACTTCTCTCTATAATTTCTCTCTCTAGAGTTTCAAATTGAATTCGTAAGAAAATAATGAAGGAATGAGCTTCTATTTATAGGAAAATAGAATGCATAAGTAATTAATCCATGAACGGTCAGATTGATTTACTTTAATCGACGGTCCATATTTTAAAGCAAAAATCTTTTAAATAAAATATCATATATTCTATTTATATAAAAACATTTTACTATGCAAACCTTTATACAACACTACGCAAAACACTATGCATAATAAAATATAATATATTCTATTTATAGAATAACTTTAATAAAGTATTCATTTTATATAAAAAGATGTTTCATTTTATTACGTTAATAATACGTAATAAAACAAAACGTCATTATCATTATAATAATTCATATTATTAATCGACAATAATGGAATCAAACCTGAGTGACTTCTCACATAAGCATCGATAATCAATACCGTGTGCTCTTATGCAAAATACACGTACATCGTACTTTTACTACGAAAGTAGTTTCAACAAGATCAACCGGTAAAACTTCCGCCGTTATTTCAATAAAATATTTTTGTCGTTTTCTTTATCCGACAATAATTCTGTTGTGGGATCCACCAATGATTGAGCCGTTGTACGAATATTCCCTGCTAAATCGAATATTCCCCGACCAATCGAATATAATATAACCACTTGCATACTTTGCAAAATTTATAAATACTACCCACAACTATAATATTATCTCAAATTTACACCATAATATTAAAAATTATTTCGTCAAAATTTAAATTTTTATTGATAAAACTGGGGTCTCGCTGTAACTACTCGGTAGTAAAAAATGCAATGTACGCGTGGTTCGTAGTAAGAAACATACCAGATTGATTATTAATGCTTATGTGAGAAGTCACTCAATTTGATTCAATTATTGTCGATATTTTATATGATGACGAAGTTTTGTTTTATTCGTATTATTAAAATAATAAAACAGTAAAACTTTTTATATAAAAATGTAATACTTTTATAAAGTTATTCGTTTTTATAAAGCTAATAGTAAAATCTTTTTATATAAAATAAAATACTTTTATAAAGTTATCTGCTTTATTAGATAATAATTAGAATATATTATATTTTATTACGCATAGTATTTGCATAGTAAAATCTTTTATAATGTTATTCGTTTTATTAGATTATAAATATAATATATTATATTTTATTTAGAAAATTTTGCTTTAAATATGGACCGTCCGATTAAAGTAAATCGATCGGACTGCTCATGGATCAAGTTACTACGCAGTCCATTTTTCTATAAATAGAAGCTCATTCCTTCATTATTTTCTTACGAATTCACTGAAACTCTAGAGAGATAAACTATAGAGAGAGAAAAGAAAAGTATTCTGCTACTTCCCTACTCTTATATCCAGTTTCTTTTACGGTAAGTGGTATTATTTCTTTTGTATTCATGAAGAGAACTTCTATTATTCTATTCTTTAGATTCTGTTGGAATAACCTGTATACGCGGTCTACCCTATACTTGGTGATTTCTGTTGTTACTCCATTCTTTATTATACTGTTAGAACATCCTGTCTGCAATGCTTTTAACGTAGGACACGGTTCTCATCTTTATTATTCTCATTGAATATCCTGCCTACGCGTTTTACTCGCACTTGATTCCGTTATTTATTATTCTCGGCTGAATAACTCGTCTCATGCATGGGCACCGCATGCATGGTGATTTCGTTGTTATTTCATTATTTATTATTACATTGAAATATCCCGCTTAAGCGACATACCTTTGACACGGTTCCGTTATTTATTATTCATTGAATAACTCGTCTCATGCGAAGTACCGCATGCGTGGTGATTTCTTTTGTTATTCCATTCTTTATTATACTCAATTGGTTAAAGTTTTGACTTTTATACTCCATGAAATTAGTGGAATATCCTCGATATTCAAGGCTTCATCCAAAGATCTTTCATGGAAATATTCTTCCGAGCATTCTTGAATTTTACTCTACAAAGCAGCATCATGTTGACAATTTGGACGTTATTAGTTCATGAATAAATTAATTTGTGAACTTGTTTTATTGAATTCTTATATCATTGTCATCACCCTCATGTTTATATTTTTTTTAAAAGTCATCTCATGGCCCTGTAGTGCATAGATGGACTTGGTATGATTATGACCAAGGATTATTATCTTATGTAATCACGACCGTAATGTTACAAATGATGTGATAAAAATCCTCGTTCGCCCAGTAAGTATTGATTGATGAGCTTGTTGGCATGATTATGACCATCGATGGATACACGAATATCCTGGCCCGTAGTGCATGGATAATTTGTGGTCGTGATACTAATGAATATCCTTGGCCAGTAGTGTGAGGATGATGTGGATTATTTATTAAGTTGAGTCCAGTGATAAAAGTGATGAAAAACCTTTTAATCATAAAAGATAGTAGATTTTATTCTCTACTTGATTTTTTTAATGGATTGTTTGATCCACCGCAGCTTAAATTTGATGTCGATTATATTTTATCGTTTAACATTGTTGAAGACTAATGATAATTTATTCGCATTATCTTAGTCATAATATTTCTTCATTGGGCTAGTTGAGCTCACCTTTTCTTTCACCGTTTTCTTCGTGAAATGAGAACGAATCGGGACGAACAGTCGAGGAATGGAGTGATGGTCCTAGATGGTGTATTAGTAGTCCTCACTATTCTGTTAAATAGTGTGACAATAAATGTAATGAGGACTTATTTTGAGAGTGGATATTGTCTACAAGACAGTATTTGTATTAAAACTCACAACTCTCTTGTTGTATTTTAAAGATTGTATTTGTATTTTGTACCATGTATTTGGCGACTCGGAATAGGTGATGTATACCTATTTTGGGGGCTTCACAAAAGGGAAATTACACAATTGAAGAAAATGCTTTTCTTGTTTCCGGATGGCTTAATGTAAGTATGGATCCAATTCAAGGAAACGATCAGAAACATGGAAGATATTGGGAAAGAGTTCACGAATACTTTCACGAATACAAAAATTTTGAGTCTAAACGCAATTCTACTGCTTTGGCGAAACGTTGGTCAACAATTCAACTCGCGGTGAACAAATTTTGTGGATATTATGCTTCAATTGAAAGAATGCAACAAAGCGGTGTAGGCAGACAAGATAAGGTATTTAAATTTTTTCATATAAAATTTCATTAAGTTTTATTCTTATATTTTATATTTAATACTTTGTAAATAATTTTTCAATAGATATGTCAATCATTAGAGATGTTCAAAAGTATGCAAAATCAACCATTTGGATACGCTCAAAATATCGAGAGAGAAATAAAGAGAAAACTTCAATTTCTGGTGTGATTTTTAATTCTAACCTAAGCTCCATATTTATAGGAAACGCTGTAACACCAAAAGTAGAAAATTGAATATAATAATATTATTTATAAACAAAATTCCTTAGCCCACCTTTTGAAATCTGATTTCAGCCATAGCACATGTTAAATGAGGTTCACAAACTCACCAAAAACGTTTTTCTCAAAATAATTAATTAAAACTCCCAAAAAATCAATTATTTGAACTCAGAAAATTCAATAATTCATAATAAATATCCCTTTTATCAGAAAATTCGAATCTCATGAGTTTTTATAGAAAATTCAATTCTCTACAACTTTGCAGAAGAAAGTTTTCCAAATTCCAAACAGAAATTGGACCGAAATCCACAAACGGATTCGATTTTTTGATCTATAATCAATTTTCGATCAAGAAATGGGTCCACCAACACACAAAACATGTGTTAAACATTTAATCCAACAAAAATACTCTTTCTCCTCATTTATTCATATATCTCATATTCATTGTAAAATATCACCATTAATATATTATTAAAATAATATATTTAAATGAATTATTTTATCGTAAAAAGATAAAATATTAATTTTCAACAATTGTCACATTAAAATTTTCTCCATTTATATCCTCATAAAATCAATATTTTCTCATCATATAAATTAATAATTAATTATTCACAAATAATATTACAGAATCACATTATCGACAACCAGTGCAGGTCCAGGAAAGAGGGGCTTTCAATAAGAATTTTTTTTCTCATGCGCAATTAGGTGACCAAACCTCTCCTTAGAGCAGAACTTTCTAGACATTGCCAATAATGTTATCTAATAATATTATTCAAATAATATGAATTATTGCATCGATAATGAAAAATACTTGTGTAATGACAATTATTCAAACAACAAAGTAATATAAAATATCAACGCAAAGAATTAGTAAATCAATAAAATCTTTGAATAAAGAATTATCGTAACCATTATTAAGTAGTGCCTTCTTACGTAAGAATCAATAATTGGTGCAATACTGGTAAAGCACTCGTGTTTTAACCAAGAGTATTTTAACAAGATAATTGCAGAATAACTACGCCCGTTATTTTTAAACCACTTATATTTGTGTTTTCTTCATCCAATCGCTTCGCCACTATGGGCCATACAAGGTAAGGTGTTGGTCGCATTTAATATTCCCGACAAAGATTTAATATTCCATGACCAAACGAATATTCCCAAACAACAATGAATATTTTATCACCACTGCTTATTTAAAATATTTGCTCATTTTACCCATAACTAACCACATTAATCAAATCCACCTTACTATTTCAAAATAATAAATAAAGAAAATTCCTTTTTATTTAAAAAATTTCAGGGTCTTACAGACAAAATATATTTTCAAGAGCAAGACAAGTTAAATATACTGAAAGCACAAGGGGATGAAAGGATCATGATGATTGACACTGCTAACATGGAGCCTGAAGTAGCTGAATATTACAAACAACGTAAGAAAAAAATTATGATAAGAGTTACATCTAGTAGTTGACTTGCTTATTATTGTAGTAGAATGTAATGGAGCCTGAAGTAGTTTAATTTGCTTATTATTGTAGTAGAGTGTAATGGATTAGGCTCCGCCATGTAGTGACCACAAGTGTTGAATAATATCTTCTTGCAGTTTAGAATGAACTTGTTTATCCCTTATGCGATGATTTGCTTCAATGAATTCAAGTAATTGTGGGGTACGCTTATGAGACACTTCTACAGTTGGAATCTCGTCATGTGTATCGTAGGTTGTTGGTTCTTGATTTTCATCTCGTTCATCTTCAACGATCATATTATGTAATATTATGCATGCAGTCATAATTTCTTTTAGTGTTGTTTGATCCCAAAATGGTGTAGGACCACGAACTATCGCAAAATGTGCTTGCAGTACTCCAAATGCTCACTCAACATCCTTTCTAAGCGCCTCTTGAGTCTTAGAAAATAGTTTTCTTTTATTTCCCCGAGGTGCCGAAATGGTTTTAACAAATGTTGCCCATGGGGGATATATACCATCAACAAGGTAATATCCCATCGTGTACTCATTTCCATTAATTGAGTAGTTCACTGGTGGAGCACGACCTTCAGTAAGAGCAGAGAAGATAGATGATCTCTCTAAAACGTTAATATCATTATGAGAGCCTGGTAATCCAAAAAATGCATGTCATATCCAAAGATCGTATGAAGCCACCGCTTCTAAATTAATTGTTGGCTCATGCACATGTCCAGAATACATACCATGCCACGCAACCGGACAATTCTTCCATTTCCAATGCATACAGTCGATGCTCCCCAACATCCCAGGAAAACCACGCTCTTCAGCTTTTGATAACAATCTAACGATGTCATTACTATTGGGTGATCTCAGATATTCATCACCAAAAATTGAAACGACCGCTTTTAAACCTTTTAAGACTCAATATAGCCGTGTTTCACCGATTCAAGACATAATCATCAACGGAATCCGCTGAAACACCATAGGTAAGCATCCGCATTGAGGTAGCTGTCTTTTGTAGAGAAGATAAACCGAGATGTCCTGCAACATTTATTTTTTGGACGAAGTATGAATCATACGCTTCAACTGCTCTTTGAATTCGAAGGAAAAGCGGGCGCCGCATTCTAAACCTTCTCCGAAATAGATATGGGGGGTATGTAGAATGTTCTGTAAAATAAGCACAAGAAAGTCGATTATGACCTTCATGTCTGCCACGATCAATGGAAATACGACCTTGCACAGAACCATGATGACGTGATGTATGCCTATTGACATTTTGTTGTTCTTCTTCAATAGCCGCCATGCCTAATAATTGTCCATATGCTTCTTCATCTTCTTCTTCTTCACCCACGTGCAACATAGCTAATTCGAATTGACGAGACATATTTAAAATAACTTATTTGACTAGAAGAATGAAGTTAAGATGAGTGAATATGAGAGACTAGATGTGACTTATATTTATAGATGCTATTTATTTATTAAAATATAGCCGTTATAATATGGCCGTTGGAATATGACCGTTAGAATATAGTCGTTGGATTATGTCCATTGGAGTTTTTTTTGAATTAATTGATTATTTTAATCATTTTATATTATAGTCCACGGGATAGTCCATCTGCTGGAAGGAGTAAAGATTAAAGGACATTTGCTGATGTCAGATGGACTAAATATAGTCCAACAGATAGTCCATCTACTGGAGATGCTCTTATGCCTTTATATTGAAGGTATTGATTCATAAACTATTGATTAAAATTTAAAAATTCATGCCAACTTTAATTTTAAATTAACTTTAATAGTAAAAATAATTGAATATTACTTATATTAGTTTACTCTTCATCTATATTATACTACGACTGAATTAAAGAAATGAAATGGGTAAAGGAATGAAATAAGGAAGAGAATGAGATGGAGAGTGAAATAATTTATTCTATTTTAACCGGAAGAAATAAACGACATATATAATAGAAAAGATGAAATATATTTAAAAAAAAATTATAACTCATATTTATTTACATGATTAATTATAAAAAATAATACATAAAATCACAAAATATATTATTTGTCAAATAAATAAAGTAAGATAACATATATATAAGATAGTAGGAGTAAAAAGTAGTAGTGCAAAGTTTAGTGGAAAAAAAAAAATAGTAGTAACATGGAATGGCAGCATTCTGTTGGTCCTAAGACCAGACGACTCTTTCTTAATCTGCAAAAGCCCGCACAACACAGAAAGAATATATATATACAGAAATGATCAAGTAAGGAATCCTTTACTTTCTTAAAATGATGAACTTTTTTTTTTTGTTTTTTTTTTTAAAACAACTAAAAAAAAAGTTTAATATTTTATGAATCGAAATTTTCCATAATCTGATGTTTTAGGCGTGTTTTGAATATCTATACCAAAAAGTGGTGATACAATGTCTGCCCAGATCGTATATACATGTTTTGTTATAACGCACTCCAAATCACACCCAAAACATCAGATATGAAAAAATTTCGGCCCATAAAATATTAATTTTTTTTTAATTGTTTTAAAAAAAACAAAAAAAAAGTCTCTCATTTTAAGAAAGTAAGGGATCCCTTACCTGATCCTGACTATATATATATATATATATATATATATAGGGAAATGATCCATAACATATAACATGTATTTGCTATGGATGAAAAATGGATAAATAACATCTCCACCACACATTACATAAATTAATGGTTAAAAAGGAAACACAGCTATCCGCTAGTTAAACTAGCGGATACATAAAAAAAATCTCAGACCAAATTACCCCCAATTCAGCCATTAACGCATTCGCAAAACTTCAAGATCTCAAATATTAAGCCATATCAGATCATGGGCATGCCTCTTCTTCTCTTTCTCGTCATTAACGCCTTGGCAAAACTTCAGATCTCAAATATTAAGCCATATCAGATCAAGCGCATGCCTCTTCTTCTCATCCCTCTTCTTCTCTTTCTCTAGTACAAAACTTCAGATTTATTCTCTTTCTCTAGTACCCCATTTATTCCCATCAAATGTGAGTGCAAATTCTTCAATGAACTTGTAAAGCAAGGGATGTCCTTTATCAAAGATCATAACTGCATTGTTCAACCGAGTCCAACTTTTTGTTTCGACATCAATAGCCTGTGCCCCTATCACATTTCTTAGCTTCTTAAAACTTCTCAAAACTATAACATCAGTATCTATATAAACCCCACCAAACTTGTATAGTAAACCAAGCCTAAGCAATTTTGAAAGGTTTTGACCCAAAGAAATTTTCCCAGGATGCACATCCCTTTTTTTTAACCTAGTAAGCCATGATTCTGCCACAGTGTTCTCAAATAAATAACTGAAATCGGGTGAAATTGCAGTCACCCGAAAACCCCTGTCCCAAAAGGGCCTTAAAATCTGCTTTCCCCTTATTGAATCCATAGAATTTGACACAATTAACAAACACCCATTTGGGTGTGAATTAAACAAAGCCTCTATTGTAAACAATTCTCTATCACCAAATGACTAAGAAGAAATCCAAGTCATGAAAAAACGAACCTTGCAGGAATTTCCACAAAAAAAGTCCTTCACTTTTAATGAGAATGGCTTCGGCCTACTCTTGGTATGCAGAATTAAGGACTGACATTCTTGCCATTTTCCCTCAATTTCGTTGGCGCGTGGACTACAGAATTATTGGTGAAAGAAACCAAATTGAGCGATTTATGCAAAAGGGACAAATCTGTCCGAATATCTTTTTCCTGTGCGAAATTTTATTTTAAATCTCAGCCATTAATTTACAATGTGTGATGGAGATGCTATTTGACCATTTTTCATTCATAGCAAATACATGTTATGGATCATTTCGCATATATATATATAAGGAAATGATCCATAACAAATATTTACTATATTTTAAAATTGAACAAATAGCATCTTAGTCGTGGATTCTATAAATCAATGGAAATCAATGGCGTAGATTAAAACATAACACTGGCCGTACGCCACAGCTTCTGGCGTACGCTGAAAAAATATAATCTACTTACGCTAGTTCAACTAGCGGATCCTATATGGATATTTCGCTTGCATGCTTTTATCAATTATTACTCAATAGTTTCACGCAATAATAACTAATCAATTAGGGTAAACATGGAAGGAACACAAATTTATTCATAAAAAACCACCCACTGGCGTAGCCGTCATCATCACCCCACATGCATGGTTTAGTTGGGATATGAATCAAAATGTCCACATCTTGTAATATGTAGTTTTTCACTATAAATAAATAAATAGAGGGGAGCTGAGTGATATATTTATGATAAATATTTATTATGATATTCTATTATTTGAATAAATATATCTTTAACTATCCATATATATATAAGAGATCGGCTAGTTTAGTTTTAAAATGTTTAATCTTCTTGCTACTACTTAGTAGTTGATTCAAATCTAGAATGTTAACGATAATAAATTTGATTATTTGAAATAATAATCTTGATACTCTATTATTTGAATAAATATTTATTATGATACTCTATTATTTGAATAAATAATCAAATTTATTTGAAGTGTCATAATAATAATAGAATGTTAACGATAATAAATTTGATTATTTGAAGTGTCATGATAAGTATTTGTTCATAATAATAAGTATTTGATTATTTGAAGTGTCAAAGATATATTTATTCAAATAATAGAGTATTTGATTATAATAATAATAGAGTATTTGACATAATCAAATACTTATGATAATAGAGTATTTTGAATAAAATATTAAATTTAAAATACTTATGATAATAGAGTATTTTAAATTTAATATGTCAAAGATATATTTATTTAAATAATAGAGTATCATAATAAATATTTATCATAAATATATCACTCAGCTCCCCTCTATTTATTTATTTATAGTGAAAAACTACATATTACAAGATGTGGACATTTTGATTCATATCCCAACTAAACCATGCATGTGGGGTGATGATGACGACTACGCCAGTGGGTGGTTTTTTATGAATAAATTTGTATTCCTTCCATGTTTACCCTAATTGATTAGTTATTATTGCGTGAAACTATTGAGTAATAATTGATAAAAGCATGCACAAATTGATTCCTTCAGCGATCGCTTGGGGTAGTAATGGAACTGAAATATCCATATAGGATCCGCTAGTTGAACTAGCGTAAGCAGATTGCCAGTATTATGTTTTAATCTACGCCATTGATTTATAGAATGGTCGACTAAGATGTTATTTATTTAATTTTGATCTATAGCAAATATTTATTATGGATTATTTTCAATATATATATATATATATATATATATATATATATAAGTCCGGATTTTAAGTTCATCCCTTCCATCCAATTCATGAGCCTTATCCCTTTAGCGATAGATCCGACGACGGTTCGATCATACAACCGTCGTCTATATTTTTAGCGACTCTATATGTTGTCCGTCGCTAAAAGTATAGACGACGGTTGTATAAAGAGAGGTGAACTCGGGTGAGTTGAATAACGGATGAACTTAAGATCCGAATCGTATATATATATATATATATAGAAAGGATCAAGAGTAGAATTCTTAAATAGCAGAATGCCTTAATTAATAGAATTTTATCAAAACGACGTAGTTTTGATAAGATGCGGTGGAATTTTTGTAAATACGCGGTGGCATGGTATTTACAAAAATGCCACCGTATCTTATCAAAACTACGTGATTTTGATAAAATTCTATTATTTAAGAGAGTTCTACTACTTAAGAGGTCTATTCTGTATATATATATAATTCATATCATATACTATATGACTACTCTCCTATTTTGTTTCATTGTTCCGGCAGAAAAGTAGGTCTGTTCTTTTTGTAGTGCGGAAGTTATTGGATCGATCATTCCTCGTTGATGGCTTCCCGAATTGTGAAACACGTCCTTCGAAGCCGTCCCGCCGAGATCTTCTCAACTGTTCCTAACCCTAGTTCAGCTTTGGGTTTCCCTTCAATCCACCGCTCATTCTCTTCATCCTCCAATCTCATAACAGCGACCCTATTTCCCGGCGACGGAATCGGCCCCGAGATCGCCGACTCCGTCAAACAGGTCTGCCTCCCTGATATCTATGCATACGTATATGTTTTCTTCCTTTGTTCATTTTCTGTGTCAACTTAAATAGGGTTTATAAATTCATTTGTACCTGTATTTTGTTACGAGTGAATTGGTTGAGTGGTTTATATGATGTCTTTTTGTGCGCAAGCAACTCTGATTCTATTTGTCAAGTCTATAACATGAAGCTTTATTTTCTAATGAATTTTCCTTGAACATGTGCGTTTTAGAATTATAATCGAAAAATAAAATTAAAAATTATAGAATATAGAAATTAACACTAGGAAAGAAAATTAAATTTTTATCTTACCCAGATAGATTTGAAAACATTATTACTCTTGCTTCTGAAGTGACTTTGCTTAGATGTTTTATATGTCTCCAAAAATTTAAAAACACACATTATGTATCTTTTATGTTTCACATACGAGGGCTCACTTTAGTCTAGTTATTCAAAGTCAAGTTGCATTCTTCCACCTTATGTAACAAATAAAAATATTTGTAAATCTTGAAACTTTAAAGTTATATTGAATGTACCAACCTTTATATTTTTTGGGATTATATTATGAATCCAAGATGTTGTTTAGTTCTTAAAGAAATATGTAGGAGTGCCTTTTAAGGCTTTGCAAAATTAATCAATCATAGTAATTATTTTGGCACGTTCTGCAGATAATGTTATGTAGACATGCAAACAAACATATGTGCATGTACATAGTTTTCTTGAAGCAATATGAGCTAGTCACCTTCTTTAGCAAAGTCGATTAATCCTAAATTTTGATTTGATGATATTCTGTTGAGTATAGTTTTAGTTGCAGTTGAGTTTACTGTTAACTCTTATCCAGGTATTTAGAACTGCAGATGTGCCAATTGAATGGGAAGAACATTATGTGGGAAAGGAAATAGATCCCAGAACCCAGAGCTTTCTGACATGGGAAAGTCTAGAATCAGTAAGACGAAATAAGGTCGGATTGAAAGGGCCAATGGCCACACCCATTGGAAAAGGCCATCGTTCCTTGAACCTTACTTTGAGGAAAGAGCTTAACCTCTATGCCAATGTTAGGCCTTGTTACAGTCTCCCCGGCTATAAGACTCGGTATGATAATGTAGATCTCATTACTATTCGTGAAAACACAGAAGGGGAGTACAGTGGTCTTGAACATCAGGTCAGTTTTTCTTTTCTCTTTTAGGCAAAGGGGGTAACCCGGTACACGCGATACACAAGAAGACGGATAACAAAAAAAACACAGTTTGCACCAAGAAAAAAAACCCTTTACAACATCTCAAGTGCTCATAACTAGTCCCTACTAAACTTCCCCCAAGAAATCAATGAAAGACACTATGGACCCTGGGAATGCCTCAATAAAAACAAAAATCTAATATGAAATGTTGACTTTTCCTCATTCTCGACGTAAGTCCTATTTCTCTACCGGCAAATGATCAACCATAATCAGTGAGGAAATCTCACTTCTTCCTCTTCCTCCTTTGATTCTTAACACCTCTTCAAATTTGCAGGATTTGATACTGAACATGGCATCACCCACTGCATACTAAGTATAGCAAAGCCATCCCCTAAACTTGCCTAACAAACTCACGATGCAATAGAGGTTCTTATGTTACCCAATCCTTCTTGCACATATAACCTTCATTAAACACGAACCTTCTTCTTTTCCACACGTTATCTTGGACGAGTTCGAAGAAAATAAAGTCACCTTCCTTGGAACTCCAACCGTCAAAATGATCTTTCATGGGAAACTCAAATCTTCAACATCTTCAAAACTTTGATAATAAGGGCTAACATTAAACCTCTCCTCTTCCATCCATTTGATTCTTCTATTGCTCACAAACTTTGAATCACCTCAAACAAATGTGAATAGTCTAATGAACATTGGGTAGTCTGTTGGTAACATATACAACTGCATATGAAATTTTCATTGTATATGAATTTGATGGAATTTCCTGCATTCGATACCTAGGTGGTGAGGGGTGTGGTGGAAAGTCTCAAGATTATTACTCGTCAGGCTAGTCTGAGAGTGGCCGAGTATGCTTTTCACTATGCCAAGGCTCATGGAAGAGAGAGAGTGTCTGCAATACACAAAGCTAACATTATGCAGAAAACTGATGGTCTTTTTCTCAAGGTGTTCCTGTTCTAAGTACTCAAACTGAATATAAGATCTTTTTTTGTAGTATCGTACTAACTTCGTATTTACTTCCACTTTCAGTGTTGTCGCGAGGTTGCAGAGAAGTACCCTGATATAAAATATGAGGAAGTCGTTATTGACAACTGTTGTATGATGGTAAAATTTTCTTACTTTGTTGATAAATTTTATGTGCATGCTTAAAGTGTGCGCACTATGTCCGAACAAGCTTCCAAATGTGGTGATACATATACTTCTGTATAGTTTCTAATTTCTGTAGTTGCAATATCTTATCAGAAGAAGTTAGATCATTTAAAGTCATGTAGTCATGTATTAAAAGTGAGTCAAAACATTTCTTTAGGAAAGGAAAATGAATAGAAACACTAACTGCAATTGCCTTGTTTGTATTCAGCTCGTAAAGAATCCAGCCCTTTTTGATGTCCTAGTGATGCCTAACCTTTATGGAGACATTATAAGTGACCTTTGTGCTGGTCTTATTGGTGGCTTGGGATTAACACCAAGGTATTTTCAGTTGTTCTCTCTCTCTCTCTCTCTCTCTCTCTTATTTTGATTAAATGTTTGGTCATATCTTATGTATAGAAGATGATTTACTTCTTTTGGTGTCCTGTGCAGCTGCAATATTGGCGAGGGTGGTATTGCTCTTGCTGAGGCTGTACATGGTTCAGCACCTGATATTGCTGGGAAGGTTAGCCATCAGAGCAATTTTGTGATTTTTAATGCTGATCTTATCAACTCATGCAACTTGCATTAGTTGGGGCTTGATTCATTTTGTAGTTGCACAGGAATAGTTTGTCAGCAGAAAGATGTTTTTAATGAATTAGTGATTTAAAGGTGATCCCGCTTTCTCACCCCCAACCCCCCACATGCCAAAAAAATGAAATAATAATAAAATTAAATAAATAAACCGAATGTGATTAGTCATTTGAAGTTCATATGTATTATGTCAGAAGTTCTTACCTTTGAACATTATTTTGGTCTGCCTATTTAGCAAGGGGGTTTTAGCATGTCTGCACAGGGAAACCCCAAGATAGTTTAGTATTTCTTGGGCAAGGGATGTTATTTTTGCCTTACTTTTTTGGGTCATATATAATTAATTTTTTCCTGTTTTTTGGGTGGGGGTTAGTGTAGTCCAGGGGAGTGAACTTCCAGTTTTTTATTCTGTCCATTGCATATGAGCAAAGACTTGTGCTGATCTAACTAATAATTTCAAGAACTTTGTAAATGTTATTTATACTCTGTGTATGCTTGCTCCTCAGTTTAGGCACCTTCAGAAGAGTCTTGTTGAAATTTCCAAGAACATACATATGCCCAAAAACTCATGAAGTTATGTTGGCACTAAATATTATTCTAGAACCCTGTTGCTCCATAAACATGCATAGCTGGATCTGATTCTTCTAGACTTCTTTTGACAATAGTGGACTGTGATAAAGGACATTTTTTAAAATGACTAGGAAATATGTTTTACCTTCTTCTTCCAAATCTGGGAGGCCAGGGAGATACCATCTTAACGAGTCCTGCAGTTGTCTATAGGTCTTGTCTAAGGTCTGTATTTTTTGGTTGTCTTAGCCTGTTAGGTGTTGGACTAGGGTGACTCCTTGTAAACTAAGACAATTCATTCAAAGCAGGAGCAAAATGTAGGTTCTTACTCAACTATTGCGATTGTTCAACATGGCTCTTTCTCTATGCATTGGTTATCTAAATTGCAGGTGAAGTCAAGGTGTAAAAGGGGTCAACAGGGCCTTTCAGAGGATGTTGCCATTTGACTCTTATATGACAAAATTTCCTTCTTTTTTGAAGGAACTCCTTTCGATTGTTTTTAAACTGTTTTTCAGCAGAACTTTCTTTTGCCATAACTATTATCTTATCAGTTTTTTGGCTCTCTTTTGGCTTCATTACGTAGAACATGGCAAACCCAACTGCTTTGCTTTTGAGTTCTGTTACAATGCTGCGCCATCTTGATCTTCATGATAAAGCTGATCGGATCCAGGATGCTATTCTGAACACAATTGCTGAAGGGAAATACCGAACTGCTGACCTTGGTGGCTCTTCATCAACAAGTGATTTTACGAAGGCAATTTGTGATCATCTGTGAAGAATGGCTCCGCATATAGTTCAGATTTTTGAAATTGGTCCGCCAAGAAATTGGTACTTGAGATATTTCTTTTTGGAGATGCATTGTCTACATTTCTAGCTCATCTGTGAGAATCAGGTTGCGTCATTGTTATGGGTTTATAGATTATTATTTTTTTGCTGTTGGTTATTTGATTATCCAGCTGTGGAGAGGTTCACCGTCATTGTTGAAGAATTTAGCTGTGCTCTCATTCGTCGACATACAGCCTTTGCAAAATTTGTGGAAGCAAGTTTTAAGTTCCTTTGCAGAAATGGAGAAGCAGCTCATTCCATGTCAGAGCATCTTGTGTATTTGGTTATTATTATCTGTCCAACATATGCATAAAATAAGCATCATTATGTGGTGGTGGTGTTCCTCATATTTTACTCTGTTGATAGGTTCTCGTTTCACAATTACTCCTTTTCTTTTTAGTATGAATAGTTGAGCATTCCCATTGATTCCAGTTTTCTAAATTATTTGAACCATTATATGAAAATTCTTGTATTGAAATGAGCTAAAGTTTTATTGGATTCTTACATACAATGTACAACAGGTCAATGCTTAGATCAGCCATTTTTTTTCTAGTGCTTTTCATATTTAACTCTTTTAGCTTTACATTGTAATTTGTACCAAGGAGTATTTTCTTTTGAACGGCAGCTGGAAGGGGGGAGCATCTACTGGTCAAAGCTCCTGCAGTCTCCTGAACATCTGAAAGCTTAAGTTCTTCTTAGGGCTATTTTGTGGGTTTTCCATAATGGGTGGAACCATTCTCCTTATATATTATTGATATGTTCTTTTTTCATGATAAAAGTCGTATGGTTAAGCTTAGTATTAAGCCTGTGACTTGCATTATGAAAGTAGGGATCTCTTTTCCCCTTTAAAGTGTTCCCTAAGACTGGTTTCACAAGCTCCTCCCTCTATTATATTTTTCACCATACATATTGAGTGATAACTATATTGAGTGGAGTAATGCTGAGAGCCTCAATTTTTTTATCTTGGTATTGAAAATTTTAATGATAATTTATGACATGAAACGGATCATTTAAAAAACTTAGCATCACCCATCTCGAGTGAAGTATTGTTTTCAATGACGACATTGAACACATTGAGAGACAAATATCACCTATTTTGAGCGGTAACTATTGCTTTCAATGAAGACATGAAACACATTAAGCCACAAATATTATTGTTGTTAAATGTATTAATTTTTGTTAATAATTATATGTAATAAAGGAAATCAAGTGGAAGGTGTAACTAAGGGAAGCCTTTTCTTTTAAGGGCGAAAAAGAATAACCACCCCATTTGTCAATGCGGAATTTAAAAAAAAAAATATAACAAGATTTCATTATTCCTGGCCTGCCATCGAAGACCTGAGCAAGCAAATTTTAGAGATTCTAGAAAACCGCGACAACATAAAGTCATTACCAGTCAATCAATTAACCGGTTTCATATAACAATGGAATGAGTTTTCCATATTAACAACTGCTCTCAAGGGACACATTTTTAGAAATAAGTTCGATACTGTTTGGATTGGACCGCCAATAGGAACAGGGTGCAACCTAACTATCAACTTAATCTTGCTTTTTTTTGACAATCTTGCTGTGTATACTATATATCACTGACCATTTACCTAATCCATCATATCCTAGAATTATAATCACCTCCCTCATGGCACCTATTGTGTAAAATGGTACTCACTACTTCAAATACAGTTGCAGGGTCAGATTGCCCTGTAATTCCTACACATGCTTTGCAGAGGGAAGAACTGGTTTTGAAAATCTGGACCAGATAAATAGTTAACACCCGTGGATAGGAGCCCCTCCTGCACTTTCTGACTGATAAATCCCAGTAATTGATCCCGATTGGTAAGCGGGATGTCCAGAAGTTGGCTGTGAATTAATGGTTGAATGCAGAACTGGCAAAAGATTAGGTAAGGTTGGGAAGTTGGGTGCTGATACATAAGAGGGTAGTCTGCTATGTCGTAGGTGTGGGGCAGGGGCACGTAATGAATTACCAGCAGAAAGGTTGCTACTGCATTGGATAGTAGGTATATTGAGTGTCCTCGGTGAATTAGTTAATAGGACTGATCCATGCCTCACAGACTCCATTGCCATGGTTACTAGTGGATATGCTGTTATTTGACCTGCTGGGGACTGATCAAACCGGGGCGTACACCCTGCATTTTGCAGAACTGGTGTTGAATGGATCATAGCCTGCATGGGTGGAGTCACTGGACTAGGAGTAGTCATCTGCATGGGTGGGTGCATGGGTGTGTTCACCATTTGCTCTAATCGGTTCATGGGGTGATTGAGGAGACTTGCTGAAGATTGTCCAATTCCTGGGGTAGTCACTGTTGTTCTAGGCTGAACACACAGCTGATCTATTATGTCCAAGAAACTATATACAGTGGCTGTAAGACCAAAGGAAAGTCAATCACTTGGCATGCAAAGATGCGTGTAAGAGCATAAATACAAATTAAAAACATACATGCAAAGACAAGCACGATAGCCCATAATCATGCATACTGGGCCAGCTGCACATGCAACTTTATGCACGCTCTAGAGTAACCTGCAGAGGTTCCATTTTCTTTGCTGGCCACCTTTCCAAATGCCAAAATTTTTAATATGTAGTGTGTTTTTGCGAACTCAAATTTGAACTGCAACTATCTACTGATGCATTTTCTTCCTTAATTAGATTGATTCATATTCTAAAAGAAATTAAGAATAAGCTACATAAGATGTGAATATTTTTTGCCCCTTGTTAGAAGCGTTCCAGAAATAGAGTTGCTAAAGTAACTGCCTCCATGAGCAAACAGCTTAATTGACTAGAAAAAAACATTACAACTTGCAAAAATAGCTTTGTAGATAAATGACTCGGCTGACATATAAATTGCAAGAATATTGTCCAAGTATATGGTATTCACAACGTCCAGGAAAATTATCAAGAGAATATTGGAAATGAAAAAATATATAGTAAAAATCTAAAGTTAGCATCCTTCTAACAATTGAAGGAAAGAAACAAAGGAATTTTAATTACCACTATAATACTACAATATATATGAGGTTGTGGTTACTACTTCTAGTTGGTTGCATCAACTTCCCAACACGACATAGTTTTCGATTTACAAGCTGGTTAAATGAAAAATTCGCGATTAAGAAAAATGGTGAAAAGACAATGCTACCATTAGTGAATCCTTAAAACTATGTCATTTGGTAATTGCCACAACCAACTAGCTGTGTCAACCCAAATTTGTTTACTACTCCCTCTATCCCAAAATTAGAGATACATTTTGACTTTTTTTTGGTCAATTCTCGAAATTCTAAAAGTCAAAATCAATATGAAATTTTAGCACAAACAAATATAATTTCTATAAACTAACCAGAAGCACTACTAATTGTTATATTTGATCTATATCAATTTTAAATTTTAGGATTTCACAAATCGACTTCAAAAAGTCAAAATATGCATCCCAAATTTTGGAATGAAGGTTGTAATTTTCTATTATTGCAATTCACATATATATTGTGTCATTAATTATGAGTGGGTTGGGTGTGGGTATATAATATATGGGGTAAATGGAAATACACAGCCTTGCACATTTTTTTTGTACACAGTATTTCAAAACTGTGTCGTTTTATTAGATCTGTGTTAAAAAAAAATAAGCGTGCTCCTCTCCTCCCAAATCAATCGCTTTTTGTCGATAAGGGCTTTTCCTCGATTCTTGTAATTCCTTCTTCTTCACATCGAACCCGAGAAATCAAACTCTTTTTTACGTAATTCCTTCTTCTTTCCAAATCAATCGCGCATCGGGGTTCAATTACTACTCCTTTGCTCCCTTACCTTGCGTAGTATCACTGTCTCTTCCTCTTCTTCATCTTCACAATCTCCCACATAAATCGTCATGGGAAGTTAGTAAAGAGGCAATGAGAATCTTGGGGCCATCCCTCTTCCCGAGAGGAAGGTACCTTCTTTATTATTCTCTATTCTTTTCCTTTAAATCGCATGTGATGCTCTATGATCTTTAGTAAGGGCTTGACCACACCACCTCTACAAAAACATTTCTGCAGTCACCTACATTTGAGATTACAAGCTCCTTTTCTTGATCAAGTAGTCACTAGCAATGGTACCACTACCATTGACTCTATCTTAAATCTTTAGTTTGTTGCTATGCTTGATTTTATTTTATTTTTTGTTTAAAAAAGTTTGAACATATTCACATTTAATTTGAGAACAATTAACGAGAAAATATTCATTAGTACATCATTTAAATTGTCAAACAAAGGTAAAATATGTTTTGCATCTTTTTGAATCCATCACATTTAAATCAAACTTTCAATATTTAGAAGTGCTAAATTAATATGTTGGAACAAACTACGAGGGCTTAGGTAGTGGTACTGTTGTGTGGTGAATATCTGAAAAACCTTCATCCAAAATTTGGAGCTTGAAAAAAATTTGAGATAATGAAAAAATAGAAATTATATTTGTTTGTGCTAAAATTTGAAAAAAAGAAACAAATTTGATTTGACATAGTTTTTAATCACTAATGGTAGCATTGAAAATAATTTGATGAAGATTAAGTGGATGATTGGTAAAAATTTCAAATTGTTAGAAGATGCTACAGATTTTTTTTTTCTTTAAAATAATACCCATATAAGACTCCGGTTGTTTTAAAACACAAGAATTTTCCTTCTCAAAATAAATGATTCATAAACATAAAAATAAAATTTCAATTTTCTCTATATAGAAATGATTCATCTAAAGAAGATTGTATCAAAATTTGATTAATGAGCGTAAACACAAACAAACCTTCGGTTGGCAAAATTCAAAATTATTAAAATGTAGAAACGTTGTCGTGTTGCTTTTTTTTTTTCCCACGGCGCGTTTGTCCATTTATATCGATGGGAATCAATTGTCAATGAGGTGGGTTCATTAAAAATTCGAGAGATGAAATAAAAATGGCAAAAAGAAAGTTTCCTACATATTTAGAGTTAACCACTTTGCTTTGAAAAATTCCAATATTGTGAGTAGGGAAGTTTTGCTAAAATTTTGAATATATTCCAAATAACAATAGGAAATGCCTTAATTTTTATTTTATATTCTTAAAGTACAAATTTTCTAGCAGAATAATTGCCCAAGACTAGTCAAAATGTTTAATAATTTATCTTAAATTACGAGATAATACTTTTACGTACAAATATTAAATCTTTAGTTTGTTGCTATGCTTCAATTTTATTTTATTTTTTTTGTTAAAAAAAGTTTGAACATATTCACATTTAATTTGAGAACAATTAATGAGAAAATATTCATTAGTCTATCATTTAAATTGTCAAACAAAGGTAAAATATGTTTGCATCTTTTTCGAATCCATCACATTTAAATCAAACTTTCAATATTTAGAAGTGCTAAATTAATATGTTGGAACAAACTACAGGGCTTAGGTAGTGGTACCTGTTGTGTGACGGCCTTGATTGAAGAAAAGGAGCTTGTAATCTCAAATGTAGGTGACTGCAGAGCTGTTCTTTGTAGAGGTGGTGTGGCTGAAGCCCTTACTAAAGATCATAGAGCATCACATGCGGACGAAAGGAAAAGAATAGAGAATAATAGAGAAGGTACCCTTCCTCTTGAGAAGAGGGACAGTCCCAAGATTCTGCTGTCTCTTTACTAACTTCCGGCGACGACGATGTGGGAGATTGTGAAGATGAAGAAGAGGAAGAGACAGGTGATACGGCGGTGCAAGGGGAGCAAAAGAGGAGTAGTAATTGAACCACGATGCGCGATTGATTTGGAAAGAAGAAGGAATTCTGAGAAAAAAGAGTTTGATTTACGGTTTGGATGTGAAGAAGAAGGAATTACAAGAATCTGAGGAAAAGCCCTTATCGATGTGCGATTGATTTGGGAGGAGAGGAGCACGCTTATTTTTTTTTAACACAGATCTAATAAAACGACACAATTTTGAAATACTGTGTACAAAAAAAATGTGCAAGGCTGTGTATTTCCATTTACCCCATAATATATATATATATATATATATATATATATATATATATATATATGGAAAAGGAAGCATGTGTCTTAGACACGCACAACCTTACGTGTGTTCTATTATTTTAAAAGATTTTATTAATGATAATTTTGGCATTTCACCATTTTTATTAATGGTTGTTTTGACATTTCACCAATTTATCAATCAAACTATGTCATATTAGGTGCATGACACAAGGTTGTGTGTGTATATAAAATAACAAAAGCTACAAATATAATCAAGTCTAAAAGATATTGTGCTATTATCATTTCTTACTAAATTAATTTATTAGTGCAAATATTATTCAACATGATTAATTTAAACAAAATTATCTGTTTGGTTATTTTTAAAACTTGTTATCTAATCTACTATTAGTTTTTATAAAAAATATTTTAATCATTGACAACTTCTCCACGTGCTATGCTCAGGGTTATAACTCGTATAGTACGAAGATAATGTTTTTAAAGGGTTTCAAGATAGTGGCTCAGCTGCCTAGGAAATGACGACAATGTTCTAAAAGGCGTTAGGCGGGCGGCTAGGGGGTAGGCGGAATTTTTTATTTTAAGACAATTTTAATATTTTATCTTACATTATTCTAACAAAACAATAATATAAAACAAAATAATCTATAATAAAGATAATAATTAAATTATAGAATTAATAGTAATTGCACTTAAGTAGTAAGATATATATCCATTGCTTGAAATAATTAAATTATAGAATTAGTGTTACTAGTAAGTAGTAACTAGTAAGAAGTATCTTGATATCTTAATATATATATAATTATATACATACTTTCTCTCTAAAAAATTTAAATAAATGTTATTTTTAAAATTAGTGTGAAGTTTATTGAATGAGACATTTGATATTATTAATTACGAAATTATTTTAATTTGTATAATTTTCAAAACTAAGGACTTAAAAGAAAATGACAAATACCATATACTAAGTATGACTAACATATCAAACTTAAGAAGCTAAACATAAATTTAAGAATTATATTGAATTAAACTAAATATTACAAATGCATCATCATTTATAGAATTTCAAGTTGGTACAAGTTTAAAAAATTACAACTATAATAAAATTATCCATTTTGACTTGATCTTGTTCACTTCTTGTTGTGATTTAATATGCTACAACTTGCATTAGGAATATGGTAAATCATTAAAAAAAAAAATATATCAAGATTTGGTTTTGGTAGTAATTTTTTTTTAAAAAAAACTCCGCCTAGGCCCCACCTTTCCTGCCTAGCCCGCCTTCCCGCCTAGCCCGCTATTTTCACCGATTTGACCTTAGGCGCAGCGCAAGGCCCCCGCCTAGGCGCCGCCTTGGCCGATTTTTAGAACAGAGAATGACGGGACAACCTGTAGAATAACTTATGAAAGCATTTTCAACAAAGGAGGCAGGTTACAAGGACCCTATCAAATCTCTAAATAAGTATCTATATGTCAAGAATTGTCAAATATTATGCCTAACAACTCTTTAATGAGTATACTGTCCAAATTCAGTCCGACTGTTTGTAACAATTTTAATTTCTCACCACGATCATATTAGTTAAATAAATTATTCCTTGCAGCCCAAGTAGCAGACACACATACCTTCTTTCTGCAGTCCTAGTGACGAAGGTTGATTGGCAGTATCATTTTTCATTATTAAAGCATTGGCCAATAACTCATTCAAACAAACAATTCTATAACGTGTTTCTCCTTCCTCTGCCGCATTAAAGTCATGTCAGCCTCCTGAAGTAAGGCATCATACTTTTTCTGTATCTCAGCAATCTCTTTGTCACGGTCAGATTTGAGCCTCAATTTCTACGAGCAGACAAAACAGTTGCACAGCAAAACATTATAAGTTGTAAAGCTACCGAATTATATGATAACCATGAGAAATAGTAATATTTGAAAAGTAAAAAGCTGGTGTTGGACAAACCATATCTTCACGTGCCTTTATAGCTTGCTCTTTATTCTTTTTTATTATCTCCAATTCCATTTGAAGTGGGTCTAAGCATGTGTGTTGAATCACCTCAGATGTCATGGAGGAAATTTGTCGAGGATGATTGTTCCCATGTTCTAGAATACTGTTTATGCTTCTAAAATACGAATCCTCTGATTGACTTCCAACCATCGTAATCTCTGTGGATAGTTGTGGAAGTAAATTTGGGAAAATCTGCACAACAGGAGTCAGGCAGCCCAGGTAACTCCACTACAACTGGCTGTCTTGGAACTTGAGTGGGTGGATGAGGAGAGTTAGGGGGCTGCAATAATAGCAACTATATCAGTTTTGACATCCGCCCGGAAGCCTGGGGGTGGGGGGGGACCTGGAAATATAAATCTTTATAATAAAGAATCAAGAAACTTGGAGGAAACTTTGAGCCTCCAAGTTTGTCACAGTCAGATTTGAGCCTCAATTTCTACGAGCAGACAAAACAGTTGCACAGCAAAACATTATCAGTTGTAAAGCTACCAAATTATATGATAACCATGAAAAATAGTAATATTTGAAAAGTAAAAAGATGGTGTTGGACAAACCATATCTTCATGTGCTTTTATAGCTTGCTCTTTATTCTTTTTTATCATCTCCAATTCCATTTGAAGTGGGTCTAAGCATGTGTGTTGAATCACCTCAGATGTCACGGAGGAAATTTGTCGAGGATGATTGTTCCCATGTTCTAGAATACTGTTTGTGCTTCTAAAATACGAATCCTCTGATTGACTTCCAACCACCGTAATCTCTGTGGACAGTTGTGGAAGTAAATTTGGGAAAAGCTGCACAACAGAAGAGTCAGACAGCCCAGGTAACTCCACTACAACTGGCTGTCTTGGAACTTGAGTGGGTGGATGAGGAGAGTTAGGGGGCTGCAATAATAGCAACTATATCAGTTTTGACATCCGCCCCCGGGGGGGGGGGGGGGGGGACCTGGAAATATAAATCTTTATAATTAAGAATCAAGAAACTCGGAGGAAACTGCTGTCAAGGTTGGAGGAACCTCTTTGTATTCCATTATATAGTTAAAAACAATTGGGAAATTCCAAGAATACATAAGAAATGTGCAACACCTGACTGAGAAATAACCGTAGCTGCACTATGGGGTCGAGGATAGTTTTATCCACCTAAAAAATAGTGTTTTCAAAACAAGAGAAGCCTATTGAAATTTGAAAGAGAATGACTGATGTAGGACAAGATGGGAAGAAGTAATAAGGTACAAATCCCCCGCAAAGAATCGGTAAAGAAACGCACACAAAAGCATACAGCTTCAATCTCAAATCAATTCATTCAATAAATCTCTAAAATAAAGAAGTATTACAATGCTTAAATAGAAAACTCAATACTTAGGACTAAGTAAAAACCATGATTTAAAAAGGAAACAATCTCTTAATTAAAATCTACTACCCTAATTAAAATTTCTAGAATATCCTACTAAAATAATTACATTAATAATTTTAACATTTATCTCTAAATAACAATACAAAATTAATAATAAACTTCTTGAATTTCTTCTTCCATATCTCATCATTCTCCCCACCTTTGAAAAAAACTCGTCCTCGAGTTTTGAATCGAAGAATAATAAACCATAGTCCGGGAGATGAATGCCAACAAAACATGCGCATCCGATATTTTTTTAGCACAAATTTCGAGAATAGCACTGACACAAGCAAGAAACTAGATGCATCTTTGGACTCGAATATAGAATTTGGCATAAGAAAGTCAACATGTTATACTTCAATTGTGTCTTTCTTTTTGTGTTCAACTTCTTGGTCAACATGGTTCACCTTTTGCACTGCACTTCCTTTAATACAAACCTCCTTGGAATCTTTAATGGATACAACATCCTTAACTTCAGCCACTTTAAAATCCTCTTGAATCTCAACATGTCGAAGTTTTTGGTCTCAGTGACTCCTATTTTATTTGTAGGGCCCGACATCATAGCTTTGACATTTGTGTTGATTCCTTGACCACATGTTGGAATTGCGACAATGAATTTTGAGATATTTGCCTGATTTGCTACAAGTGCTGCAATGAATTCTTCTATTCTTCTAAGACGATCTTCCCAATTACAAGTCACTATAACTACTATAGTATATCTATTTTCTTTTGCTCGACCAACACATTTTTTTTTGGCTCTAGGGTCTTAGGTGGAGACGGTATAAAAAAGCAGGACTAATTTAAATTTTTCTGAATTTGTAGGGGCAAAATTGAAAATTTCAAGAACTTAAGGGGCTAAATTGAAAATTACAGTAACTTGGGGGTACAATAACATTGACCCTTTTTTCGAGATAAATGGAGACTACAACGACGATGATTTCTGCTGCAGATCATGCTTTCATCTAGGAAAATTTTGTCGATTCTCTAGCGAACTTCGACAATTTGATGGAGGCCAAGAAAACTAAGGTAGAAAGGAATTTGATTAAATCAAAAGATATTAGGAAATTTGGCTCTGATACCATTATGATGTATGTAGGACATGGTGGTAAGAAGTAACAAGGTACTTATCCCCGCAGAGAATTAGTAAAAACAACACACCACACAAAAGTAAGGGTGTAAACGAGTCGAATTGAAACGAATAAAAAGCTGCTCGAATTCGACTCAAAACGTTAAATTCGTACTTAAATTCGAATTGTATTTGAAAAATTATACTCGGATTCGACTCGACTCGAATATTTATTACTCAAATTCGATCCGGCTCGAATCGAATTATATTTAAACTACTCGCGAACTTCAAATTCAAACTCGAATTTGAGTCTCCACATAATAACTAACTTTATAATAAATATAATTATAAATTGAATTTGTTATTTTACTTAGAAATGAGAAAATATATTTACTATTACACTTTACATATATAAAATCACAATTAAAATTAAAAACAAAACAAAATAATAATAATTAATTATCCTAATTTGATTTAATTTTGTATATATTATAAGAGAATGTATTGATTATCTAATCGAATATGTATCAATCAAGTATGTAACGAATCACAATCGAGAATTCGAGTAGTTTGAATCTTAAATGAGTCACATTCTACTCATATTTTTATTCGTATTTTTTTGAGTCGGGCCCGAACTGTTTGGCTCATTTACAAACTTACACAAAAGCGCACAACTTCAATCTTAAATCAATTCATTCAATAAATCTCAAAAATAATGAAATATTACAATACTTAAATAAAAAACACATGACCAAGTAAAAACCCTAATTTAAAAAGAAAACAATTTCCTAATCATAGTTGTCACGGCGACGCCTAAGCATCCAGACGATGGAGAACTTGTCACGAAAAGAGTCGACTTGAAGTGGAGCTACTAAGGCATTCGCCTTGCCAGCGCGACGTCTCACGGCGTCGCCTAGGCGACGCCATCAGATGTCGAGCTGCCAAGGCGCACGCCTTAACAGCTTTGACCCAATTCATTAACCCATGACCCATCGATTAAAAAAGGAGAAAGGCAATAAAATTAAAACCCTTATATGAAGACAATCGCAATTCGCAGCAAGACTAAAAGTTTGGACTCGATCGTTCCTTGGGGTTTGAGTCTTCCCTACTTTTACTCTTAGTGAGTTTGAATTTGAAATCTAATTGAATTTCGTTTGATTTTGATTAGGGCAAAGTTACTTAAAAACCTTCACCTTCTTTAAAATATCCCAAACAGTTCCTGTCATCAGAAATCAAATGTCGAAACAAAGAAAAACTCTTGTTTCCGCTCCCAGATCTGGAGATCCCTATTCTCGAACTCGAGTAATCGATTATACTCGCTCTGAGAGGAAGCTTGATCCAGGGTTGTTTTAATTTCTGCCCAAAATTCCCCCTTTTCTTTACCAAGTAGAAAAGGGGTCTCGAGTTTTCCAACTCAATTTTAGATGGAATTTTCGAAGCTACCATTGTGGACAAAGGCTATTTGGCGCGAGGGTAATGAGCTAGAAGATGCTCCTCCATGGGAACTTCGACAGGCTCTTCTGGTTGCTGATTGAGATCAAGGAACAACCTTGGGTTTGAGCCCGAACCCGGAGCCATCATCTTATGTAACCCCCAATTCTCCGGCTCAACGAGAGCCTAAGCCCTAATCAAAACCCAAATGAGACTTCCTCCCCATCCAATCCCTTTTAAGAAGGATAGTACTCCTAGAACCAAGGATTGGATTTTTGAAAATAGGAAATAAAAGTTCCATCTCAAAAGAAGAGAGAAATAATAGGCAAAACTGATTACTAGAAGAAGAAAGAATATAACCATGGGGATTCGTGCCGAAATTTTATATCTTTTTTGTCTGGGCTTGTCTAGAGAACAACTCCTTGAGTTCATTTGCTTTTGGTACTTGCTTGACCTAAACGGAATAGCTCCTGGCTTAGACAAAGTGCCTTTCAAACTGACCTTCCGTACGCTGGTGAAGTCCTTTTCGAGTGTCTCACATCAGGGTGGACCCGGCCTTTAAACACGTTAAAAGCGACTTACGAGCAAGGATTGTCTCTCTTTGGAAAAGGCGAGGCGAGTGCTTTAAATCGGCCTCAAAGCAAAGAAAACTTAACAAGGGGGTTACAACGAGTTGAGATACCTCTCCAGAAGCATCGTGACTTCCACCGCTTGTTAGACCTAGATAGAAAATTCCCCATCTGAACCATTTTCAGGCAGCCTCACTGAAATTCAAGCGCAAACCATTTCTTGCACTGTTAGCCGATCGATGTGGAACAAGTGTTTTGTCTTCAATATTTTGCACCGATGTGAATGGAAGGGGCATGTGCCAGTTCAAGCTCTGTCGGATCTCTTTGAATATCCTTTATTTGAAAGGCGAGAACTTCAAGCCTGAATTCGTGATGCGTATTGCTTTGAGTCTTCCCATCTCGATCTGTACTAATTGGATATGGGACTGGGTAGGGAAGTTTTATGGGAGAAAGTAGGAAAAAGTCAAGCTAGTAGCTAAAGGCTTTACTCAAACATATGGGATAGATTACAAGAAAGCCTTTGCCCCGATTTCGGGCCTTTCTTTTATAATGGTCGTTCTATTATTTTTTTCGGAGCAGAAGATAAACCTTTTCCTTTTTTGTAGAGGCCCTTGGCGCAGCAATCTACTCCTTCCGTTTACATATGTGATGTAATCAGGCTTGTCGAGCTTATCTCATCCCTTTTACTTCAAGCCTATCTGCATTTGTTGCTTAGTGGCAATCCCCATCTTTTCTTGTAACTGACTTACTTAAATAGTCTTTCTTTGAAACCAGTTCGGTTCTGTTAACTCACTTCTAAGCTGTCTTTCAATCAGAAATAGGTTTCACATCTTACATATATGTGTTAAGCATATAGCCTGATCTCTTCTCTTACGCTATTTAAAGTGTGTAGTTGTAATGCTTAGAATCGGTTCTTTCTTCTTCAATAGTAATCAAAGTTTTTCTTAGACTGCCCGGCGACCAGCTTAGGCTTTGATTTCAGTTCCCAGCCAAGGAAAATAGGAAGGAGGAGACCACCACCCAATGGACTACTAGCTTAACCCGAGAAAGACAAAGACGGGATTTTGATCCATTTCACCAGCCGAAGCGCAGGCCATAAGAAGGTGATCAGAGGAGAGGAGTCTTTTTGCGCAGTATGCATCAGAACTAGTGGAATAGGGGGATGAATTGCCCTATCTTGTTGGGGAAGAGGTGACCTTCCACGCCTTCCTTGTGTGCCGGAGATATAAAGCGAGTGCACCGGAAAAGAAAAGCTAACAGGGTCAATCTATTCTACGGCGAAGCATGCAAGACTAAAATTTGGAGTCGATCGCGACTTCTTCGACCCATCACAGCTCCGACGACTCCATCGCAACTCAACCACCATAACCGTCCATCAGAACCATCATCAAAACCATCATCTCTTCCTTCTCTCACACAAGTTCTTGTTCTTGTTTTGCTTTGCTTTGACCTCTCTCACACACACATCCTTGATCCAGCTTCTCTCTCTCTCTCTGTAAATCTATTATATGTTACTCTTTCTCTCCTTCTTGACTCTGTTTCTAAGTTACCCTTATCCTTCTTTCTTTTTAAAAAAAGATATATTTTTAAAGGAACTCATCTAATGATAATATAGGAATAATTGTCAACTAAAAACTGCATGATTTCAAAACTGCTTACTTTTCTTTTAAAGCAAAACTGCTTGCTTTTCTTATGCCCAAAACTGCTTGCTTTTCTTTTAAAGGAATTTTTTTTTGTTTCTATGTCATGCATAATTGCATATACCCATTTTATAATGTCAACTGAAAACTGCTTGCTTTTCAAAACTGTTTGCTTTTCTTTTAAAGCAAAACTGCTTGCTTTTCTTTTAAAGGAATTTTTTTTGTTTCTATGTCATGCATAATTGCATATACCCATATTACAATGTCAGCTAAAAACTGCTTGCTTTTCCTTTAAAGCAAAACTGCCTGCTTTTCTTATGCCCAAAAAATGCTTGCTTTTCTTTTAAAGGAATTTTTTTTGTTTCTATGTCATGCATATACCTTAGATAATGTCAAGCTGTTGTATTTATTGCAATGATTAACCCCAAGTTGAACATTAGGACATACTAATGTTTTATTTTTGGATTGTTATTACTAAGTATTTACATAACTATGCTTTTAATGTTATTCCGTTATGTTTTGGGTTTCAATGTATATGACATTTTATTATCAATATACGTGTTAAGTAAAATAAATAATATATAAATTGCACATTGTAAACGACTAGTCGACATACGGACGCCGTGGCGGTCACCTTGTCGCCTAGGTGTCCTGGCAGTTAACTACTGCCATGACTCGTCGTGGCGCCATGACAACTATACTCCTAATTAAAATCTAGGCTTAAATATAAATTAATACCCTAAACTATAGGTCATATTCCACTTTGGTGATTCACCTTTCAATTTTGTCAATTAGATAATCGAACTATTAATTTTTTTCAGTTTCATTCCATTAGACCTGCCATGTCATAAATTGATGACGTGGCATCGCTGACTAAGCTAATAAGTGCCTATGTGTAATTAAAAATTATTATTTAAAATAAATTTTTACATTTGTTGAATGTCCAAGGGTAAAAAGGTCAAACTATTACAATAATTTTATAACACTTTTAACTCTGCCACACCACCACCACCACAATCTACCACTGCACCACCACCACCACCTTCCTCTGCCATAAGTTTTCGTCCTCGTCCTTCTTTCTCTTCTCCATAGCATAAACCCATAACCATCATCACTATCATTACACCAACAAAAAGAAAAAAATCTCACCAAAATCTATACCCAGTAAACAAATACATAAAATAAATAAATAAATAATGGAAGGAATTTGAAGCCCAGTTGGATTCCACCCAGAAATCTTTCCAAGAATGCTTGAATGATCTCGAATCAAGAGACAAAAACGTAGTTTCTGCTGAGCAATTAGTGTCCGAAAGCAACAAACAACTAGATTTTCTTCGCCAATCCATTGAAGAACGATTAGAACAGGAAAAACATTTAACCCCCAAATAACTCCCCACTATTCATCATCTTCTTCTCTCCAAACAAAATAATCTATATAAATTAAATTTTCAAAAACAAAATTATCTATAAACCCAAAATCATATAGATCTTTGCTACCCAAAATCATAGATCTTTGCTACTCTTTAGACCCAAAGAACGACTTCAGATCATCAAGATCCGAACCCCAAAACCTTTAACCCCAAAACTCCACCATTCCAGATCATAACTACAAAATCCACACTCGATTCAAACCCCATACCAATCTTCTATAGAGAAGCCCCCAAGATTTAAAAGCCCTCGAATCTTCTTCTTTAGCGGGGTCTTCTTCTTCTTGTGCCATTTCTTCATCTGGGTTTTGGGTTTCTTGATGGGATTTTGTATTTTCAAGATAAAATAGAGAACAAAATAAGAAGAAATTGAGCGAAAATCTCAGAAATCGAATGAAAATAAGTCTGAGTTCTTATGAAGGTATTGGAGGCAATGATATAGACTTGTTAATAACATGAGTTTCATGGAAGTGGGTTTGTTGTTTGCTTCGGTTCGTGTACTGCTATGAACATAATGTTTGATTTTATTTTGACAAAATGGCTAGCAACATTTTTAATGTTATTTTTTAATTAATTAATTAAATTAAATTAAGATGTTAATGATAGTCAATAATAATTTTTTTGACTTTTTTAGTTAGTTAGTTGTTTTTTTATATCTTTGTCCTTGTAATTCTATATAATATTTTAAATCAAATATAAAATGAGTTTTTTATTTAACACATCAGCATTGACTTGCCACGTGTTCAAGCCATATCATCAATTTCTGATGTGGCAATTCAATTGAACTATAGTGGAAAAAATTAAAAGTTTAATCATCTGATTGACAAAATTGAGAGGTGAATCACCGAAGTGGAATATGGCCTATAGTTTAGGGTAGTAATTTATATTTAAGCCTAAAATCTACTGCTACAATTAAACTATCCTAATTAAAATCTACAACCATAATTAAAAATCTCCTAATTATAATTTACTACCATAATTAAAACTTCTAGAATATCCTACTAAAATAATTACATTAATAATTCAACATTTATCTCTAAATAACAATACAAAATTAATAATAAATTTCTTGAATTTCTTCTTCTATATCGCATCAATGACCATATACCTAAATTATGTGTTACAGGAGATTCATTTTGAACTCAGGTCAAAACTATTTTTCCTTTTCTTCATAAAGATTTAAAAGTACCACACTAGTTCCATAAGGTTGAATAAGTTCCTGATTTTCAACTGATACAGCATAAAATTATCAAACAATATTTGCAGAAGGAATATTGTGCTCACCTGATGTAATAGGGATGGACTCTGTTGAGAAGGACTAATGTGCAGTCGCACTGTCGGTAAGCTAGGATCAGAGGGTTTTTCTCCACTAATTGGAGAAGTTGCCTCACTGTGCTGCTCAACCTGTGTAATATTTTCTCCTAGGGTCACTTCATCTCCTCCATTGCACTCCAGAAAGACATCATTAGACACATGAGGCATGGACAAAGGATCACTTGCATGATTGGAATAATGCACATTATTTGTTGAACATGGTAAGCATTTAGAATCGTTACCAGATAGCTCAGATACCCCTGCAGGAAGAAAGGCTTGTACGAAAAGGACACTAAATAATAAAGGAAAAATAAAGAATCGGAAAGACCGGGCCATTTATTTGTGCTCTAACAAATTTGAGACTATTTTGACAAAAATAAATTAAGACCAAACTGGCAACAATTACCAATACCTGCCACATGGCTATCTTCGACGGGAGCAGGTTCCTTCCTTTTGTTAGTCAACCTTACTGTTAAAGATGTAATATTGGCTGTGTTATTGACCACCTTGTTGCGTTTATTTTCAATGGGATTTACTTCAGAATCAAATCCTTCAGGCAAGCGAATGGGATATTGTACCGTTTTCCTTTTTCTCCCTGATGGCCCAGGCAAATATTTCCACCTGTGCTCCCTTCCTTCAAGCAAATTCATCCAAAAAGCATGTGGTGGTTCATTATCCATAAATTGTTTTATCACAATGAAATTCTCCATCGATTGCAATTCCACTTCCCCAAATAACAAAATATTGCTCGTATATGCTCCTTCAGTCTGCTGTACACGTGAAATGATTGAGCAGCTAGTAGGATCACTAGCCTCACATTTGTTGGGTAATATGGCTGACAACTCAAGGAAGACATCATCTAAGAGAGACTCTTCAGACCAATTGTTTAACCGTGAAACTGGGGCCCTACAGCTATGCATAATATCAAGCTTATTGAATAGGTAGTGGGCACCCCAATTTAACAGAATGTGACAAGTACTTCGGTTAATAGTCTCTATATTACTATCAAGGGTCAAACCTTGTTTTGCTAGAATTAGTATTTGTTCTTCCACAGTAAAAGACGAATATAAGCGCAAGATTTTTAATGGCTCAAACTGTGAATCAAATTTGATCTTCCGCAGGGCTCGTATATCATTCATTGGGTTCCAGTCGCTGTCAAATAGAATAACAATGTCCACAGATGAACATTTAACACTTGAACGACAGGCACGACTTTCAATCAAGCAAACAAATTTCGCACTCTCTTCCTGGCTGAAAATGTTGAATCCAGCTCCCCTCTTTAAGCGAATAATTTCTCTATCAATTCTTGTATAAGAATCTTGGCCAAATCTTTGATGGACAAAGTCAGCCAATATATCTCCAATGGAAGAAATTGGTCCAGAACCACCAAGTGACTGCAATGCAAGAAAAATATGCAGAAATGGTGACTCAGAAATCTTGCCAAATAATCAAGAAAAAAGAATCCAAACTTCTAAACCATAAAATGTTAGAGAAAACAAGTCATTTCAAACTACTTATAAAAATAAAATAAATACTCAGCTTTATATCAGCCTGATAATAATACCATAAAGAGGTACACTTCAATACTCGAGAGAAGAAAGATTCTATATAAGCTTTCCACTCATAATGGGCCAGAACTATACTAATGAGTAGAGTTGGAATTTCCGGTACTTAGAAAGGAAAAAGGTTTTGTAATGGTGTTTATTGCTTTGTGGCCATTCTTTTAAGTCATAAATGGTCATAAAATCTTAAGCAGCAGCAATAAGCAGTTTGACGGAACCCAAAAATGTAGACTATGCTTTAATAGTCGCCCACACACGCAACGTCGCAACCTCCACTCAGGTGTGGAACTCTTGCTGGCACATGTAGAGAAAACTAGCGTGCACTATAAATTTATGAGGCTTAGCTTCTAGTGATTGTGATTATTCAGAAATTTCTTTATTTATATGATTTCTGGGGGAGATGCAAGTATGCAGGTTAGTGTTACTCTTTTGGCTCACATTTTCCTTGAATTGTATATGGACTCTTCAAAAGGAAACCTGAAAAATTTTCTTCATAAGTTAATGGATCTTCCACCATCACAGATAACTAGATGTTAAAATGCACTCCAGTACTTCTAAGTAGTTCCCGAAGGACATATTAAGACTTCATACACACTTTCAGTCCCATAGTAGTCACCATTCAAAACTGGTAACTAACTATTGGCTATCAATACAACTTTTGCCATAACAGCATGCAAGAGCATAACTCACATTAGTTTGCATCATTAGTGCAGGAATCTATATGAGAAGACAACTGAAACACTGAAATAGTGGTTAGACTGTAACGCTCTAACACAATCGTTGATGGTTATACTAACACGAACAAAATAAAAACCTTAAATCCACAAGGAAAGATAAAAACTATTGAATAGAAACAATTGATAATAATTGTCAAAGATTTGGTAATCCAAAGACCACCTTAAGATAATATATTTATAGTGTTAAACTATTTTCCTACAACTATTTAGAAAAGGAAAAATAAAATAAATGAAAGTAATACAATCCTAATAAAATTTGAAAAATAAGCCCAAAATATAAATGGGTTAAATAAACTTTTCTCCACCCTACTCGACCTCGGTTTACAAATGCATCACTGGACTGATTTTTTTTTTCATTCGACTCACAGTACTATATTTTTTAACAAAACGTTACATAATCCATCCAAACCAATTGACTTTTAACGTCAAAAAATAAAAAATCTTAGTTTTATTCAACTATCCACGTGGGTTTCCCAGATTGGTACATGTGGCTGCCATAGTGGAATTATAATCTATAAAGATAAAAAAATTATTTTAAAAATAAAAATATGCTAAAAAGGAAGTTTTTATAATTTTTAGTATATTACAAATTAAAAGAAAATTTAAAAAAGAAATTAAAACAAATCAAAATATTAAGAAAACCAAATCATCTGCAACAACTCCAAAATCCAACTTTTTCGATCTTCATAATCCTTCATCAATAACCAGATCCAAGATTCCATCTCCATCTCCGTCTCCATATCCATAGTCGGCACCACCACCTCTGCCTTCTTTCAACCACCACCATAGCCGGCACCACCGCCACCATCAAGCCTATCATTTGACTTCGTTCCATAATCAAGCATCAATCGGCGTCGGGGTCGGTGTACTGTATGTAGTCCACAGCTTTACCCGAAGCTCCGCCCTGAGATGGATACTAACAATTCGTTCGTCGATGCGATCGGTGATTTTTTAATTTTGTTTTCATGTTTCTATCCTGATTCTCACCCAAGACACCCACCGTCAAAAATCTCTTCAAATTCCGTTTCGAAGTCTACAATTTCTAACAAAATCTTCAACCCCATATGACAAAGTGCAAAGATAATGATGTTCTTTATTTATTTTTCTGATTATGAATGGATCTATGAAGAATTGGTAAGGTTCAAAAGAAGGGATGAGAGTGGGTCTCTTGCTATCATACAATCAAAATTCTCAGAATGAGAATCTCTAATGTTGATGGGCATTTCTTCAGTATAACGGAGGTGAAATAGTGAAGTTTTAATCGATTTTGCTTATATCAATCACAAAAAATCAATTAATGCTTCCTAGCTCTCATTGTATGTGTGTCTGTTGTTTTTGTTTCTCAGTTGTTAAGATGATGATGAACAGTAATTTGAGGCATTGATCAGAGCTAGTTCGAGATTTGTTAGTCACGGTAGATATATGTGAATTTGAGATAGTGATTTGAGGGGATTGGTTTGAGAATATATATTCTGTATATTGGGTATTAATTTTAGTTTTACAAATGGATTTTAATTGAGTTATAATTGCAAATTAAATTTTGAATTCAATTTCTTCTATTTAGGTTTTGAAAGAGAAAAATTTGTGCAAATTGGAGCTATTGAGATTCTCTGTTATTAAGTTATTGAGGATGGACAAAGATGAAGAACATGAACATGAAGAAGATGAAAATTGGGCATTAACGCCTTTTTTTTATTACTACTTAAATGTAATTTTATTTTTATTTTTTGTATAAAAAGTTAGTTATAAGTAATTTATTTATCTTGCATATTTTTTTAAGGGTCAAAGGTTTAAAAATGCCCCCGTCGTTTACCCCGATATCCCACTTACACCTTAAACTAATTTTTTTTCCAAAAGTACCCTTAACGTTAAAAATTTTAAGTCACCTTTGCCCCTCCCGTTAAAAGACATGCCACCTAGACTAACGTGACTGACACGTGTACATATTTTGCTGACGAGGTTGACACCTTGGACACATTTTTGTTACCCAAAAAATTGAGATTCATTTTCTCTCTCTAAACCCAAATTCTCTTTTATCTCCCATCTCCTTCATCTATTCTCTCTTTCCTCCGTCTTCAACATTTCTTGATTCCGCCAACGAGTTTCTGCTGTTTGATGGTCCTTCATCAAATTGGAAAGAAAAACCTAGAACCACACAATTTCTCTTATCAATATCATTCTCTCTCCTAAATTCCTTTTGAATGAATAAAAGAAGATATTATTCTGCTGATTGGGTCCTTCCCGAATATCACTTCTTCTGATCTACGATGACAAAGTCCAGGGCCCTTAGATCGTGAGCTTCTCTGAACTGATTAGTATGATGATCTAGAGTGGGGTTTCTTAGGGCTAATGGGTCTCAGATTTGAATGTTTACTTTGGTGGGGGTTTTGCTTGAAGAGTTTGTTCAGATTTTGCTTTGTCGGTGTTTTGTTCCGTTGGCTTGCGTGGATGGTTCATGATTATCCGCGTGCTTCCAATCTTGAGTTTTTATGCTTTCTTGTTTATTTATTAAACTTTCAAATTTGGATGGTCTATGTTGGTTAATAGATTTATGCTTTTTCTATATTCCTTTTGATTTGGTCGCCAAAAACTTCTGGATATACTATTCCGGTGGGTTTGATTGTGGGTTCTTATCTTAACTTGGTCCCGATCAAGGGTTCTTCCTAATCGGGGATTCATATTTTGTTTTTGGATTTGTTTAGTTCAGTTTTTTATTAGGTTTCTTTTACCGATTTGGCTTCCGATGATTTTCATTTTTGATATGACCGGATTTGTAATGTTCTTGGTTGCATGTGGAAGGAGATGGGACAGAGATAAAAGAGAGAGAAGAAAGAGAATATGGGTTTAGAGAGAGAAAATAGATCTCAATTATTTGGGTAACAAACATTTGTCCAAGGTGTCAACCTCCTCGTCAGCAAAATATGTACAAGTGTCAGTCACGTTAGTCTAGTCTGTTAACGGGAGGGCAAAGGTGACCTAAAATTTGTAACGTTAAGGGTATTTTTGGGAGAAAAAAATAGTTTAGGGTGTAAGTGGGATATCGGGATAATCGTCGGGAGCATTTTTGGACATTTGCCCTTTTTTAAGTGCACTCAAAAAAAATATAAACAAATTTTAATATACCAAAATATACTTCCAATATTACCGCTTTTCATTTTTGCCCAATATATATCCAACAAATTTAATTCATTAATTTTATATATGAATTCATTAATTTTATATAAATACAATTGTAAAAATTATACATTCATATATTTTATTATTATTTTATTTAATTAATTTAATTAATATATTTAATTATTTGTTATGTATATTAATTTGATTTATATTTTGTTTAATTATTTGTTATAGAATTGAGTATAATTTAATTTAATTAATCTCTCTCCTTGTTAGCATGTGACACATAGATTTGTCGTTGATATTTTAACAGAGTAAACGATTTTTCAAATTTTTGTAAAAAAAAAATTACAATTCAATGAGTTGACCATAAAAAATTTCAGTCCAGTGATGCATTCGTAAACCAAGATCGAGTAGAGTGGGAAAAAGTGTATTTAACCCAAATATAAATGGGCCAAAAATAAATTAAACTAATGGATTTCCCTAAATAATAAATAAAAATACATCAAATAAATTTAAACTCCAAAAAGAATAAATATATATATATATATATATATATTTCACTGCATCAACAGAAAAAAATCGGGTAGCCTTTCAAATGATGCCCAATCAAAAGTATCTAAGAGAAGCTATTAATTATCATAAAGG
This sequence comes from Panax quinquefolius, assembly GCA_020205615.1. Taxonomy (NCBI): domain Eukaryota; kingdom Viridiplantae; phylum Streptophyta; class Magnoliopsida; order Apiales; family Araliaceae; genus Panax; species Panax quinquefolius. The sequence goes on from CM035161.1 coordinate 26,950,077, forward strand.
AGAAGTAAGAAAATTTATTCAAGAAGTAGTTTAAGAACTTTAAAATTGCGAATACATTTAGATGGATGTGCATACCATGTTATAATAAACCTTTTTGATTACTTAGCCACAGAGTCTAGTAATTCACAGTATATATATAGAGAGAGAGGGAAAGAGAGAGATGAAACCTTATTTTACCTTAATAAAGGTAAAAAAAACAAAGAATGAGTATAGATTGATTTTAACATTTATTCAGACGACACAAAATGTAGTACAATGTCCACAAATTACTGCGCTAACAACAGTAAGCAATATGGACTACGAGTGCTGAAAAATGGTTATTTGCACATGAAAAGAACCAAGTCAGGAAGATAAGAATGCTTATGACGCTGGAATGATCTAAAAGTCAATGAATGAGATGCCACCTGATATCATCATAAAGCATGTCCCATGTATTAGAGCTTGAACACAAATCAAGGAAGCTTTAAATGCCAAATTTTTATATCAAACTGAATCGGCTACCTGAAATATGATGAGTACTCTTAAAGAACAATTCTTAATCGCTGCAAGGATTTTATCAAGTAGTTGTAGTTTGCCGCTGAGATTTATTCCGACATCCAAATTGTCAGCCTCGGGAAGACCTATTGTGAGAAAGCTTTGCACAGAATGATCCACAAGATAAGGGTGATCGCAGCACTGAAAATAAACACTTTATAAGCACATGTTAAAAGGGCAAATATATCTTCCAAAGTATAGCAACCAAGCCAAGTAAATGACAGAGCATATAATAAAAGATCATCAGCTGACTCGTTAAAAGTCTACCCAATTGACAAACAAACCTTCCTGGTCAAAGTGAGGAGCTCACGAAGAGAGTCAACTGAATCATTTTTCGAACTAGAGCAGAGCATCACAGTGTTTGAAAGCAGTGAATCACAGTACTGCTCAATTTGCACACTGGAAAGCCGGACAGGAACCCAATATTCAGTAAATATAGACGTGCTAGACTTGCGTTCAAATGCAACAAAATGTGCTAATCTTTCTTTCAAATTACAAATATCAAAATTAGGGTCAATATCCAGAGCATGCTCATCAAATTTTAAATCAAGCAAGGAAAGTGCAGCTTGGTAATTGAACCTTCTATCCTGAAAGATTAAGTACAATGATGAGTTAAAAAATTCAAGGTAATATAGAATTGAAAAACTAGTTACTCTGATACATGCCCGTATTTCACGACTAACGAGTAGCAGTCTCATATCAGCTGGTATCATCTTAATGTGTTTAAAATTCTCCGAAATTCTGGGACGTTGGCACTCATCTATTATTATCGCTTCCCACTTTATGGGTTCAAGCATTTCCAAATCCTGAAAAAATTAAAGTGAGATTAAGGTTCTGAATTTGAATGCTTTGGATATCCATCGGTCAATAAGGTTCATGAGTAGTAGCGTTTTGAAACTCAACTGCACCAATAATATAAAGCAAGGGTAATAGGGTAGAAAAAATCATTATTTCAAAAGTTGTTTTGAACTCGCAGTTCCTTTTTCTTTCCCTTTTTTTTTTGAAAGATCTAAAACCCTTTTCTTGTGTACAAATTGGTCTGAAATAAAGGTTATGAAAAAGTACCTCAATAACAACTTCAAGAGGTGATAAAAGAACTTGGAACATTATACATCCACCTTCATTGTAAAACTCCAAGGTCCTGATGGTAGCGCGGATATCACTATTCCCCTGGTACACAACAATATTTTCACATGATGCCCAGTGAGAGAACTCAGCTTCCCACAAGGAAAGTGCACTTGACGGAGTTATGATGAGAAAAGGTTGCTTCAGATCTCCTTGAAAAGATAATATAAATAAGACCACCTTCACGATCCTTTCCTGCAAATTTCAATCACTTAATTGGTCAGTTTTAGTAGAAGTTTAACATAGATGAGGCCACTGTAGAGAGTTTAAACACTTGAAAATTACAAGGAAGCTAAGAAGAAATTGAGCGGCTCCGGAAGGAATTGGACATAACTAGGGCTCCAACTTGGGCTGGTTGAAACTGGCAGAAAGCACACTAGCAAGGCATACGCGTGAAAATGGATTGGCATTGGGTCCAGAAATCAGCTCAACTTAAGGATGGAGTGGGATCAAATCGAGGGCAGTGCAAATAGAATCAATTTAAACTTGCAAGCTTTCATCATTTAACATTCATTAAATGCATTCATATGCCAGAAAGTTTCTAGCAATTATCGCAAAATTTAGAAGTTACGTTGAAATTAATAATATCCCATTTTCAAGGGTAATGTTATTACAAATCATATGCAACTCAAGTATTATTTATGTTTAATTGTATCTTACGTTATAGCCATTGATATGGTCATGGACTGCAATCTGCTGGATTGATATAGGAAGCACTACTACTAGTGCACCTCATACTGTAGTGCTCCACGATTGTACTTTATAAGCCTATATATACCATTGTATGGGAGATCACTCCTCGTTCCGGAGGAATAATATCCCTCCCTTTCTCTCTCTATATACAACATGCGCGCGCGCACACACATATCCGACTTTTATTTTCTTCAAGCACAAAATTGAAGTCTGGTATGTGAGACATCATAGACATATGCAGAACAGAGAAGCAATGAGGATAAGAACATTAAAGAGCAAGCTACCTGGTCATCAATGACAAGAGCATTCTGGCCTCTGTGCCAATACTCGCGAAGTTTGTTGACATAAGTAAGATTGCAGTTAAGTATATCAGGTGAACCTTGAAGTGGCAACTCTGACAGTTCAGTGAAGCTATGTTTTCTTCCCTGCAGCACCAAAAAGTATTGCACAGGAAACATGGTTAAACATGAAATACTTTTTCAAATACATCTTACTCAGGTACCAAAGCAATATTCATTTTCAAATACACTCATTTTATCAAAATGTAGAGATCTTGGCTGCTGCAACAATTGTAAGAGAGAACATAATCAAAGAGAGACGACACAATGTAGAATTTCTTTATATGTATATCCAGTCTATTTCTAGCTAGATATGGTAACCCAAGAAGCCAGAAATGGCCTCTACATTGCTCCATCAGAAGCTTTATCAGATGACACACACATATTCAAACAAAATAACATTTAAAATTTTACAAACTACAGTGAAAGATAAAGAAAAGAGACAAAAATGTTTATTCAATGCAACAGAATGTACAAATGAGAACACCTTTATATAGGCTAGGACTCTAAGCTAGTGATGGAATGAAAATCAATTAAGGATTATCACTTATCACTCCTATAATCATGCTTCTAGAATTAATCTTTGAATAATCCTATAACACTCTAAAAGTCTTGTATGACGACTTTCAGCTTGTTATAAAACATAACCAAAACATTGGAAATAAATGACTCAAACATAACACAATTGAGCATAGAACGAAATTATTTGATTTTTCAAACAATTACTCAAATTGAGGTTCCCTCTTCAATTCAAACTAAGATGAACTAAAAGGGCTTGATGTTCACATTCAAAGCTCATTTCTCACCCCTCAATACATAACTACACGCATCCACATTCTAATGACATCGAATAACGGAATGCTCGTCTCCTATAAAAACTGTGAAGGATTCTCAATTGTCCAAAAATAGCTACGATGGCCTCCTTGTCTTCCTCAATAATGGAAGACTATCTAGTCTCCCAAATTATTGAAGGACGCGCCTTCCTCAAACCTCGATCCCTGATTTCCAATCAACCGTCCACTTTCATTTCAACCACAGAATTTAACTTTTTAGGACAAAACAAATTTCAACACAAAAACAATGGCGATGGAGTTTTTTTCCTCATAAACAAAATTTCACAAAAAGGAAACTACAAAAAATAATACACGTCACTGTCTATGTGACGCCAAAGGTGGAAGTAAGACTTTTAGTTGGTCCTTACAAGATCAAACCCGCTCTGATACCATGTGAAAGATGAAAAAAGACAAAGATGTTTATTCTATAAAAAAGAATGTACAAATGAGAGCGCCTACATATAGGCTACGACTCTAAACTCCATTAAATCAATTAGTGATCACCCCTATAATCATGCTACCATTGATAACTACCATAATCACTCCTATAATCATGCTTCTAGAATAATCATAAAATAATCCTCTAGCAACTATTATATAATACTTAGCATAATTGACTCAAAACGGTAAGGACTTGACAATTGACATACCAAAATTGACGCAGGGAAAAGTAGTCCTACAATTTATGAATCGATGATTTTGTTGGCAACAACATTTAATTATATAGTTATTATAAAATCAGAAGCACCTCATCTGCATTAGGAGGATGTGACCCTCTATCAAACCTCTTATGACGACTTTCAAAAAAACTTATGAGCTTCATAGCTTCAGGAGTCCTCAGGAATGAAGCCTTCTCCGACTCCCATGTAGTGTCATTGTAACTAAGACCTTTCCATTTCACAAGCCACTCATAATCTGAACCACTACTGTCATGCCCAGGGAGTATAATCAACCTTTTATCTAGCAAACGATGTGGCACACTCCACTCTATATTCTTCTTGGTGATCTAAAAAAGAGAGAAGAAAATCAAGGAAAATAGATATTGTATCTATCAAGATAAGAAATTATAGAGTGCTTAACCTGAAAATTTCTCTTAAATCTTGTACTAAACTCTGGAGCTTCAGAAACCAGTTGTCTCTCTCGAATCCAACGGTTGTGGACATGTGCAAGGCCTTTATACTTCACCAAATATTGTTTCTGCCTCTGCATATCTAATACCACATTACCAAGTCATTGTTACACACCTGCAATACCATACAGTATCCTACCAAAGAAAACAGCACCAAGGAAAAAAGAAATGGAAGCAGCTGAAAAGATGCTACAGAAGTAAGATATGCACATCCCCATACCTTCATCATCTGACACTGCCTCTCTAGCATCCAAGATGGACTCTATTCCTTCAGACACAGAATATAAACCAAATTTAATCTTCCTCTCATTACACCAAATACAGTGCCAAATTCCAGGAGGGACGTATGTAAAAGGAGGATTGACACAAGAGAGGTGGAAGCTCCTTCTGCACCCTTGTCCATTGCAGCACCTGATAATAAATTATCCAAGGAAAAACCAATTACCGTCTATCATATAATATATAACTATGAACATATAGGTAAATGGAGAAAATTTACTTATAATTGTACTTTGTCACTACACAAACCATATCTTTGTAAAGCTTACATAACAGGAACATAAGTTTTACTGTTTTACTCCAGTGCTCGACTAGAACAAAGTTATTACGACAGCAGGTTATCCTCATTTAAGCAACAGGAAATATTCAATAATACAAAAGCAGGAGCTTTTAACAATATAAGTAAAAAAACTTGCAAATAGAATAATGTCTACAAAAAGTACATAACCAAATAAAAGATAAACTATGATTAAGTTACTCACAAGAGTGTCCCACCCTTCATGCAGGTCGCACATTTCTGATGTCGACTTGTAATATCCTTATCTAGTTGAGACTCTTTGCAATCCGTAAGTTCCAAATGAAGCTCTGCCTCAACTCCTACTTTGTTCTATAATAAAATATCAGAATAGCATGCAAATTATATACTAATATCTAAAACTTGTCTAACTATAAGAAAAAGTATAATAGAAGTATATTACTCAGAAAAAGAATGAAGAAGTTTAATCCAACCACTATCAAAATTTTGTCAGCCAAGTATACCTACAAAGAGAAAAAATGAAGGAAGTTGCTGGGATCTAGCATAGAATGTTCACTAGTAGACAAAGTAGAAAAGGTTTCAAAAGAGTTTGAGTATGTGTGCAACTTACCTGATAAAGGTGGGAAAATGTTAGTGTATGTGGAACAAAGTCAAAACTAATGTCAATATTCCATTCCACAACATAATGAGACGATTACCAGTCTGATCCCACTTGAGTTCCAAAAAAGGTACTTTCAAAACAAACCTAATTCTTCAAAGATATTCCATTTAATATTGATGTAATTATGGGTTGACATTCAATTTAGCATTCTCACACTTGCCAATTGAGCACTTTACATTGAACTAAGCCATGGCTCCCAACTGAATATAGAATATAAAAAAATAACCTAGACATCAATCCCAAATATAATCATATATATTATACTCTCATTAAAATGTTCAATTCATCTCTAAATAAAAATAATTCCTAAAGTGTAACTCAAGTGATATCCCAACCTATAAATTATAAAGACATCCTACATTTCATTTTGAATTTTCTTTTGAAGTACCTTTAGTTTTGAAGATAAAAGAATGATATCCGTTAGAGCTTTCTGACACCTGTTTTTGCCAGAGACGTAACATGAGAAAAGGATGTTCTGTTTAAGGTAGTGTATACCTGACACATGAACTTTTAAAAGTTATGACGACAAGTTCCCATAAAATTCTACCCCAACTATGAAATTAAAGACTACTCGCTCTCAAACCTAAATACATAGAAAAACTCCTGACATCCCTAGTCCATAAACATCTATAGGCTTTCCACCTCAGAGGCCTCACCATACCAAAGCCTCCACAACCATTTGTCCACAGAAACCTCCTTGCTCCTTCATCAACAAAGATGATCTGTCAGGAACACAAAATTCACAACATAAAAAATCATATATTTAAAGTTTCTCTCTCCACTGAAGGAAGGCCTAAAGAATCTTCCCAATTCACTCAACAAGAGGGAAAACCCCATTGCAAGATGGGTAGAGGGGAAAAAAACTCTGAGCCCTATAATTGGAAGTTTACAAGGAACTCATTTTAACCTGTCCATAAATATGGCTGAGCAAACTAAGGGGGCGTTTGTTTAAAGCTAAATGGAGCTGAATCTGAATGGCTGAATCGGTAAATGCGTTTGTTTTGGTCTGAATAGCTGAATCGGTAAGATGGACGAGCTGAATGGCTAAGTCAGAGCTGAATGAGCAGCTGAATGAAGTAAAAAAAAAAATTAAAAATTAAAAAATTTAAAAAAAATATTAACTATTATATTAAGTAATATTAAATAGATTTACAACAATTTTGAATTTTTTCAGAGAGGTAAAATAATAAAATTTTGTCATTCAGATGTTTCAGACATGTCAATTATCAAACAGCTTTTTTCAATTCAGATTCAGATTAAGCTCATTCAAATTCAGATTCATTCACTTTTTATCAAACACCTCCTTAGATCAACAAAGAGGGAAGTCCAACCGAGAATAAACATGAGATCCAATGTAAGCAACCAACTTAGTTTTAAAAAAAATGTTTGTTAGATTAACAGTTTCCACTTATTATTTCCATCCCAATTTTCATGAAACATTTATTGTACTAAAGAGCGTGTAAATTAATAACAAAGAACAATATGGCACGTAACAATCAAGAATAAGGAAACAATTGAGATTGATTCAGTGAAAGTGCAAAAGATGTACAAGGGCATATCAGAGGATGAGAGATACCACATACATCATGAATTCTCCCTGCTTTACACAAGTTAACCTGTCTCATATTGAAGCTCACCCTGTAAAGAAAAAAAACTATAAGGGACAAAACATATCAACGGGATAAAGAAAAAGAAACATAAAAAGTAGACAAAATACTTATGTGATTTTCTCATATGAGATCATAGATGACTGCCCAGCAATATCCAAAGATGATCCATTTCAAAGGTGGGCTTAAAAGAAGGACCTGGGGTTAAAGAAGAAGGGCCAGGAGTTATACCTCCAAAAGTTACAGAAGAAACTGGTTAGAGGAACCAAACTCTTCTAGGGGAATAACTTTGGAAGTGCACACGGAGGAGAGAGAGCTGAAGGAGAAAATTGATGGTTTGCAAGTGTACTTACAGAGGGTAACAGACATTGAATGAGAAAAGGGTGAGTGCCTAGCAGTCTATACGCGGGTGTACTTGACCTTCTCATGAGTTATATGCAAGTGAGGGACAAATATATATACGCGCACACACAGACACACACATATATATATGGTTAAGGACTCCAACTTGTTGACGTACTCTCGATTGTAATAATGAACTAGATGGTCAAGAAGTAATTACTATTCCCGTTATCATCTGAGGAATCAAGACGGAGAGTTATGTAGTTATATGTTTCCAATTTTCCTTTTCCATTGTGACAGGTGGTTGTGAAAATCAGAAAAACTACAACACCTCACTATTTCTGAAAACAGTATCTTTAATTGATGATGTGTACAATAGGAAAGAGATTTCATCCTAAAGCATTCATCCAGAATTTCTCATTCCGAGTTTGAATCTGCATTCTGGAGTCAAATCTACTGATATGTGAAAGACCCCATGGATCTCTGAGCTACAGACACTTGTACATTATTATAGTTCATGGTGGTTTGTAGCTTGCTTGTGATCATGATGTTTGTGTAAATTGCAAGATCACTCTTTTAACTTCAATTACCTATAGATCAGATTATCACTTCTTATTTTTTTGCCAACTCAGATTGTCACATATTCATAGATGAAGTGTTTAGTTTTCCATCATATAAATAATAAATTCAGTAATTTTTTTAGTGCAACATATATCTATAAATTCAATTTGGGGGACCTAAAATTACAATCCTTAGATAATCTAACAGAAACTGAAAATCTAAAATCCTTAAAAACATAGAATGTGCAAAAAAATAAAAGAAGTTAAGCCATTAATTCTGCAAAACCATTTCCATATTTCAATAATTCAATTTCATTTTGTTAGGTTGAAACTTCAAAGTTCAAACTTAGCGACAAAACACAATTTAGCTAAATAGTTGATTGAGAAACAGGCATAAATAGAAACTTTGAATTCAGGAATACCAAGGAAGAAGTACCTTTGTTTTTCCGGATATGACACACGGACTTTGTTGGAAAGATCAGCTTCACTATCATGCACTCCACGAGTAGTATCTATTAGAATCATGACAAATTAAACAGAAAATTTATTAGACAACGAACAACATTTATTAGCTATCTGAGAGATGTATCCGTCACTATTCATGATTTATAGGAAAACTTACTGACAATTTGAGTAATAATCATCAAGAGATGACCAGAATCTCATGTTATTGGGGAAGCCTAATCCGACTCTGATCCAAAGACAATTGTAAAGCTACCAAAAAGGTTAATGAACATGTTCCTGAAGTGGAGGACCGTAAGGTTTGGAAACCCCACGAGTATAATTTACTGTTTTTTGTTGCTTCAAATAACTAGGCGGGGGTCCGGGGGAAGCTTCCCTGACCCAAACTTTTGGTGGATAGTTTTGTACTTTCGGGGTGAATTAGAGTTCTTGTATGTACTATATATAATATAAGAAGTGGATCATGCACGAAATTATGTACAAATTTATGAGATAGTGAGATTGATATACCGCTAATTGTGGAGTAACCTAACCTTTGGGCTAACCACGTAAATTTTACTTGTAATTTTTTTCTTTTGATTTCTCTTTACTATTGTTTTTGCTACATTATTATTTTCTAAATTTTAAGAACAAAACAAAGAGGCAGTAATATATCTAGAGTTGTAAACAAGGACTTTGGCTTACCAGCTCGAGCTCGTTTAAAAGTTAAACGAGTTGAGTCTAGTCGACCTTTAAATAAGCCAGAGATTTGATGTATGAACTCAACCCGTTTAGTAAACGAGTCTAGCTTGAGCTAGGCTTCAATGAGTCGAGCCTAATTGAGCTCAATTATGGTCGTTTAGCTTTATTATAAAATTAATAAATAATAATTAATTTAATGTTAACTGAGTCAGACTAACTCTAGCGGGCTCGAGCCGTACACCAGTCACCATATTATTCAAGCTCGGCTCGTTTAACTAAATGGAAAAAGGAGCTTGTTCGAGCTCGGTTCGTTTAACAGTTGAGCCAAGTCGAGCTCCCAGTAGCCCTCTAAATATATCAAAAGAACTAATATAGAACAAGCCTCCAATTCTTCAGTAGCATTAGCTATGGAATCTCAAAAAGGGAAAAATAAAACACTTTTGGCATGCGACCGAGGAGAAGCGAGGAATGCTACTCTATGCTACAAAGTCAAAGAAGAATATACTGATTTCAGAGGCCCTAAAATGTCTATCCAAAAACTACATACAACCGCAAACCACCACATTCCCAAATAACATGTTTTTTCCTTCAACTCAAACCCTAAAAGGTTTAGCAGCACAGTTTCACATAAGAAGGATAATTGAATTCTCTTCTAAGAGTCCAATGTTAAAAACAAGTTCAATTGTGACTCTTTCACATGAAACACAGCTTAGGGGATAAGGCCTTGCACTTGTATAAATAGTTAGTAACTTGGTATGGAGATGGGTGCTTATGCTTTACCGTAATAGAGACTAGAAAGTCTAAACCCAAATAAAAGTCAGATCCATGGAGAAACTATGAAAGTAAGAAACGTAATACCATCCATAGTGGATATGTATTTGGTTACAGTCAAGATCAATATTTACTCTTTACATTATTTTATATAAGTATAAAGAAATAAACTTTACCTGGCTTCTTATGCTTTCTAGCCCCTAATTTGAACAAGGCTTTGTATGTGTGGCCACTTAATCTCTGTCGTGCTCTCTTCTCCATCTTCATCTACTCCTTTTCGAGACAGCAACCTGCCAACCTCAATCCTTTTTCTGATTTAATTGACATCAAAATATGTGAAAAGGATGATTCATTGCGTCTCAAAAAACACAACTCAACGCCATTGCTGACTCAACTCTCTTCACTGACACTTTTTCTCTACTTCTCAACTCTCATTTCTTTAGTACAAAATTATTAAACTTTTAACGACATAAAAATAAGATCATAAGCAAATAAATACTTACAAAAACATTAAACCCCTTCTTCTATCCATTAAGGGAAACTATTTAGTTTAAATGAAGGGGCATAAACCTTGAACTATAAATCTAAATCTAAAGCATTAAAATACTTTCACAAAATAATGCACATTAATACAAGACAGTGTTTCCGTATTTTTCACATTCATTAGATAAATAATGGACAGCATATTGTCTCATGGTGTTAATTTCCTTTTGATGGAAAAAACATGCAAATGTTCCTGCCATTCTTCAAAAGCAATCCACTAATTCATCTTGAATCGTCAGGGTTTCAAAAGCTTTCAAATTAATATTCCCTTCGTGTAATACAAAACTCTATTATATCTTAATTCTTAGGTACTAGATGCATTATTTCATAGTTTAATTCCCAAAGTTACTAAAGCAAGCAAATTTTCATATTGTGATCTGTGTAGTTTGACGGGTGCCTGGTGCTTTACCTCACTAATTGTTCAACTTCTGACTTCATTAAGCCTGCTAGCATAGATCTTTCAAAATTATTATTTTTTAAAAAAAAAGAGGAAAAACTAACCTTTTTTCCTTGGGAAAATAGTCATATAGACAATTTATCAACATAGTAGAAGATAACCACTTTGCCAGTAAGAGAATTTTATGGAAACACAATGATTGTAAGCCATTATAAATCAATGTAGGCAAACTTAAGCATTGTGTGATTCAGCACCGGCCTTGGGCTAAAGCCCAAGGTGCCTGGGCTTTAGGCCCACTAAAATTGACAAATTTTTAGGGCCCCCAAGAGGTATTTGTGTTATGTATATATACCCAAACAAAAAAGACCAACCCACGTCAGTTTAAATTTAAAGGATAACAAAAAAATTACCCAATGAAATAGGCCCAAATTTTTTTATTGTCGCTTTAGGCCATTAAAAACTCAGGGCCGGCCCTGGTGTGATTTCCGGCCCTGGTGTGATTTCCTCAAACGTGATTATGTAATTTTATCACTTTTTAAACTATTAGGCTAGAAAATTATGTAAATTCAAAATTCCCCTCAGATCACTGTGCTCCTTATTGTAAAATCTGACACTAAAAGTTTAATTTGGACGTCAAATTGACATGTTTGCGCATTGAATTATATATTAACATTTTCTTTGTATTTGTAGGAGCGTATAGGCTCTGAACAACTCAATTTCAACAATGTAATGACCAGACCACAACCCATTTTTACATTTCACTTTCCAAGCTTGTGCTTAAGGTAGAGAAGTAAACATGTATAAGCCATCGGACAAACTACAACAGCAACAGACCAACAACTACCCGTATGCCTTCTATACGAAATCAAGAGAAAATAGAACAACAGAAATCAAACATATTCCACAGCTAATATAACACTAAAACCAAAAAGAAAAAGTGAAACTAATATGACGAGCCGAGAACTGTAAACAAAGAAAAAGGGAAATATAGGAACAAGCACAGAACGCATATGGGCATGGAAAATTAAAGAGGTTAACTGAAAAGTAATCTCAAAATTTCTGTTTCTTGCTTCCCAAGAAAGGAAAATGGGTGATTTAGTTACCCTTCCCCCTTTCGTGGTAGACAAAAATTTTATGGGTAACCAAACATCTAACTGACTAGCAAACCCCATTTTATTTAATGCATGCAAATCAAAAAAACAAAGTGCACAGACATATTTCACAAAACCAGAAAAACAAAAAACATACCTCAAAATTGCTGGAAGGGTTTGGAAGTAAACCACACAAAACCAGATAAACAAAACATACCTCAAAATTGCTGGAAAGGTTTGGAAGTAAGCCACTAATTTTTCACTCCAAAAGAAACTTTTCTTAGGAACCAAATAAACAAGGAAGAAACGAATGGGAAAGGAGGAGAGAGAAAAAAAATGAGGAAGTTAAAAAAGCTGGGTATTGCTGGGTATTTGAAACGTACAGTTTTGTCTTTACCGGAGGTGTTATATTATTTTATTATTATTATAATAATACAAACAATGAACTTGTTCTTGCTCTGCTCTGAGTTTCTGAACAAAGGATCGTCCATTTAATGTTAATTGATTTTCCATCTTCACCAAAACGGCACATATTTGGAAGGCGGTGGAGTTTAAGGTAATGAACAAAAAAATCTGATTAATATTTTATTAACCTAAATATAGTCAAAGATCCAAGAAGATTTTCATTAATTACCGTACTTACCTTAAATTCAACTGTTATTTTGCAAGATCAGAGACGACTCTAAATTTTATTAATAAAGATTAATTTTTTAAAAATATTTTTTTAAATATTAAGTTGTGAATTTGATAAAATATTATAATTGTGGGTAATATTTATAAATTTTGTAAAGTAAGCAATTTGTTATAAAATATTCGATTGATCGGAGAATATTTTTTTTGTCGGGAAATATTCGTACGACGACACAATCATTGGTGGACCCCAAAACGGAATTACTGTCGAAGTTAAAAAACGAAAAAAATATCTTTTTATAAAAATAACGGCGAAAGTTTTACCGTTAAATGTTGAATTACCCATTGATAAAAAAAGAATGATGTCTGGCGTGGTTAAGTAGTACACCAGTATTGATTATTGACGCTTACGTGAGAAGTCACTCAGTTTTATTCAATTATTATCACAAGAATTCTTTGCGTAGTATCTCACATTATTCATTCAATTATTATCACAATATTTTATATTATTAAATTAATATTTGAGATTTACATAAAGTTATTCATATTATTATCTACATTATTGACGATGTCTAGAAAGTTCTGTCGAGAAAATGGGTTTGGTCACCTAATTGCGGGCCAATAGGGAGAAATCCTTATCGGAAAGCCCCCTCTTTTCTGGGAATAATCTGGTTGTTAAATATTGCGAGTTATAATAATGATGATAAATATTGTTAAAAATATGTTTTGTGAAGCCATGTAAATTGAGATAAATAGAGGTAATTTTTATGAAATATTTGCTGTAAGTTTGACGTATTATTTGGACCTCACTTACCCATTTTTCAAAATTATCGGTAGAAGTTATCTCATTTTTATTATATATATATATATTATAATAAACTTGAATGGTCGTCACGGGAGAGTTAGGTTTATTATTATTATATTATATATATATATATATAATAAGTTTTGATTTATATGAAAATATAATATATTATATTTTATTATGTATAGTATTTACATAGTGTCTGCATAGTATTTACATAGTAAAAATTTTAAAAATCAGAATTTGTCCGTGATAGTTACTGCGCAGTCCGTGATTTTTCCCCTACTGTGGACCCAAATAGTATTCTGTCATTCTTCAATAAATAGGATGTTCAGTTTAGAAATAAAAATCACACCAGAATCACAGAATTATTCTTCTATAATATTGAGCGTATTTCTTTTCAGTTTAATGAAATTTTGAGTGTAGAAAATAGTAAAAATTTTATTCAAGAATATATTTGCTATACCAGCCGAAATTGCTATCTTTTTTAGGTAAGGGGCATTATTTATTTCATATTCGCTTACGATATTATTTTTCGTAATCGTAAAATTTTTTATTTCATTCAATATTCGCAAGAAATATTATCTTCATTTAATATTCGTAAGGAATATTATATTCGTTCAATATTCGTAAAGAATATTATTTTCGTTCAACAGTCGTTAGGGATGTTATTTTCGTTCAATATTCGTAAGAAATAATATTTTCTTCTATACTCTATAGTATGGAAGTAATATTATTTCGTTTCAGATTTCGAATTCTACACTTATTTTGTTAAGTATTGCTTCAATACTCTTTGAAATTAGTAGAATATCCTTAAAATTTGCGCTTCATCTAGTATCGTTTCACAATGATATTTTTTTGAATATTCTTGTTCATTTTTAAGCTTTTAATTCATGTCGGAGTACTATTCATGGGTATTATTCATGTCAGAGTACTATTCATCTAACCTTACTTTCACACGTGACGGCGCCCCAAAATAGGTATACATCACCCATCTTGAGTCATGCCAAATACATGGTACAAAATTCAAATACAACTTAATTATACAACGAATCGGTAAAAAATACGATAAAATATATGTTGTGAGTTTTAATACAAATATTGTCATCTAGGCAATATCCACACTCAATCGAGTCCTCATTATATTTATTATCACACTATTTAATGTAATAGTGAGGGACTACTAATGTTATTATCCGGACCGTCACTCCGCTCCCTCGACTAGTCCCCTCGCTTATGTTCTCATTTCTGAAGAGAACAATGAAAGTAAAAGGGTGAGCTCAACTAGCCCAAAGAAGAAATATTATGACTAAGATAATGCGCGAGAATAAATTATCATTAGTATTCAAAAGTGTTAAAGCGATACAATATAACAAACATCAAGTTTAACTGCGGTAATGAACAAGCAATCTATTAAAAGAGTCAAGTAGAGAATAAAATCTACTATCTTTTATGATTTAAAAGGTTTTTCATCACTTTTATCATTTGGGACTCGATTTTAATAAATAATCCACATCATCCCCCTGACTACTTACCAATGATATTCATTAATATCACAACCACAAATTATCCATGCACTACGGGCCAAGGATATTTGTGTATTCATCAATGGTCATGATCATGCCAACAACTGTCCATCAATGCACTACGGGCCAATGAGGACTTTTACCACATCATTTGTAACATTACAGTTATGATTATACCGATAAATCACAGTCATAATCATACCAAGTCCATCTATGCACTCTGAGCCACGTAGATGACTTTCAACATAATATAAACATGAGGATGATGACAACGATATAAGAATTCAATAAAACAAGTTCAAGAATTAATTTATCGGGGAACTAATAACGTCCAAATTGTCAACATGATACTTCTTTGTAGAGTAAAATTCAAGAACGCTTCGAGAAAAATATTTCCATGAAAATATATCTTTGGATGAAGCGCAAAATATCAAGGATATTCCACTAATTTCATGGAGTATAGAAGTCGAAATTTTAACCAATTGAGTATAATAAATAATGGAATAACAAAAGAAATCACGAGGCGTGCGATAGACCACCACAGCACGAAGTTATTCCAATGCAGAATAATAAACAACGGAACCGGTCGTACATAAACGCGCGCATGTGATATTCAGCAAGAATAATAAATAACGGAACTCAGTCATGCGTAACGCATGAGCAGGATGTTTCAACAGAATAATAAATAACGGAACGGTGTCAAAGTAAATTGCACCAAGCAGGATGTTCCAAATGAATAATAAAGAATGGAATAATGAAGAATTTCACCCGTGTATGCGGTGCTTCAGATAGGCGAGTTATTCCACGAGAATAATAAAGAATGGAATAATGGAAGAATTTCACCAAGTATAGGGTAGTTCACAGATATCTGAGTTATTCCAACGTAATAATAAAGAATGGAATAATGAAGTTTTCTTCATGAATACGAAAGAAATAATACCCCTTACCTTAGAAGAAACTGGATATAGAAGTGGTGAAGTAGCAGAACACTTTTCTTCTTTCTCTCTATAGTTTCTCTCTCTAGAGTTTCAGTGAATTCGTTAGAAATAATGAAGGAATGAGCTTCTATTTATAGAAGAATTGACTAAATAGTAACTAATTCCTGAACGGACCAGATTGATTTACTTTTAAATGGACGGTCCAGATTGGTTTATAATAAAATATAATATATTCTATTTATAATCTAATAAAACGAATAACTTTATAAAAGTATTTTGTTTTATATAAAAAGATTTTACTATACAAACACTATGCAGACACTAATGCAAACACTATGCATAATAAAATATAATATATTCTAATTATTGTCTAATAAAAGTCCTTCTTATCCAAGATAATATAACCTTGGAGCGTAGAATATGTTCCATCTTATCCAAGATTTGAACAGGAACCTCTTCATACGTTAAATCTTCCATTATTTCATCCGGTTCTAACTCAATAATGTGGTTCGGGTCTTTCACATATTTACGTAACATGGATATATGAAAAATGTTATGAACACGAGACATACTTGGCGGTAAAGCGAGTCTATAGGCTACAGTCCCTACTCGATCGAGGATTAAAAATGGGTCAATGAATCAAGGATTGAGCTTTTCTCTCTTTCCAAATCTCGTAACTCCTTTCCATGAAGCAACACGTAACAACACATGATCTCCAATATCGAATTCCACGTCCTTTCGATGAAGATCAGCATAACTCTTTTGTAGGTCTTGTGAGGTTTTTATACGTTGTCAGATCGTTTGAATCTTTTCCGTAGTCATATGTACCAACTCTAGTCCCAACAACGTTGCTTCACCCACCTTATCCTAACATACTGGAGAACGACACTTTCTTCCATACAACGCCTCGAATGGAGCCATGCCAATACTTGCTTGATAACTGTTGTTATATGAAAACTCCACCAATGGTAAGAACTTGTCCCAACTTCCCTTGAAGTCAAGGACACAGAGTCTTAATAAATCTTCAAGAGTTTGAATAGTCCTCTCTGATTGTCCATCCATCTGAGGATGATATACTGAACTAAATCGTAAATCTCTGCCCATAGCTTTTTGCAAACTAACCCAAAATTGTGAAGTGAATCTTGGGTCTCAATAAGAAACTATGGATACTGGCATACCATGCAGTCTTACAATCTCGTTTATGTATATACGAGCAAGACGTTCAAGTGTATAAATTTCTCGTATTGGTAAGAAATGAGCAGACTTGGTCAATCTATCAACAATGACCCAAATTGCATCTATGCCTTGAGAAACCTTGGGAAAATCAGTAACGAAATCCATGGTAATGTGCTCCCACTTCCATTCTGGAATTTCAAGTGGTTGCAATGGACCTTTTGGTACTTGATGCTTCGCCTTGACTCGTTGACAAGTTAGACACCTTGAGATAAACAACGCTATCTCGCTCTTCATATTGCTCCACCAAAATGTATGTCGAAGATCACGATACATTTTGGTACTCCAAAGATGGATTGCAAATGGTGTGTTGTGCGCCTCCATCATGATTTTATACTTTAAATCAGGGTCGTTAGGAACACAAAGTCTGGAGTTGACTCGAAGTATTCCTTCTTCATCGAATCTTGCTTCCAGCATAGCACCTTCTTATACTTTCTTCCTCATACGCATCAGCTCCAGGTCTATAGCTTGAGCAGCTTTAACTTTATCGATTAAAGTCGGTTCTACTTGTATATTCGCCATCATTACGTGGTGTTAGAGTTTATGCCCTAGAGGCCAATTATTTGATATAATTACTTAACGTTTTGATATTATATTTGATTGAATAAATGAATGATTTTATTATGGTTTTATTTCCTGCGTTATATAAATGTTAACATAATAAAAAATCCTTAGAATAGTGATACAAATTATATAGTTTCAAGTATGTGACTTGAACATGAGATTATATAATTACAATTAGTATCATTGTTCTTAAATGTCCCTAGTCGAGTATCATTGTTGATAGGACAACAATGATGCATTGAGACTAGGATGTGGATCGATTGATGACCAAATCTCATTGGTCATAAATATATGAGATATTAAGTCGATGCGTAGGTACATTGTTGAGAACGATGTAATTGGACAAACCCACCATGAGAATTCTATGTGGAGCATTATGCGAAGTGTCATTAGAAATTCTCATAGTGACAATGATGTAATGGTCCTCCGACCTGAAATCACTATATTACTACACGGGAATTTATGTACTTTGATATCATCAAATGTCACCTTTAATAGGGTGGACTATAAAGGTGATTATTGGGTATATCATGAATCGTGTGAGGAATATGAATGATCTAAATGGAATTTAACCCTCCTATTTATTAAGGGTGATATCCATAGGCCTCTTGATTGAGTAAGACTATGAAATGCATGGCCATGCTCAAATAGTGATTTGTTTCATATAGTCTACTCATTGATCAAGAAAACTCAGATTAAATTATGAAGAGTATGACACATTCTATAACTCGAGTTTAATCTAGGATATTAAGGTTAAAAGGATTAAATTACATTGAAACATTGGTCACAAAAAGGTTGCATCGAATCATCGATCTTATTATTACTTGGGTAGCAATGATGCATTACTAGATGCCGCTCACTATTTATAATTTTATAATATGATTTTAAAATTATTGCCAACGTAATAATAACCTATATGGGTGGTCACACATAGTAACGTTATTAAAAAGGGAATTAATTTAAATTATAAAGATTTAAATATATTAATATGATTAATATTATTTAAATCACTTAATTTAAATTAAAAGGATAATTTATATATATATATATATATATATATATATTAATTAAGTAAGACTTAATTAAGATATATATATATATATATATATATATAAAAAATCGGATTTTATGAAATTAGGTTTTGATTTGATTAATTCCTTTTAACTACTATATATATGATATATAGCAGCCTACTTAGGTAACATCATAATTGAAAAACCCTAGCATTTCTTAGAGAGAGACTAGAGAGTGCTTGCAGTTCATAATCGTTCCTTTGGTGGCTAGTCTGCTTAAGTCCCTCTTATTGCGAGAATCGTTCGGCCGGTTCGATGCGGCGTTTAATGTGGATATCGTAGAGGCGCGGTTCTAATTGGATTGCGTAAAGGATTCGAAGCTATTTCAGAATTTTTTCATAATCTGTATAATATATAAACCACTGAATTAATTTTAGTTTCGATTGGATCCTGTTTTGGGTTTCGGAATTGCTTTGATTTATTTTCTATTTCCGTTGCATTTTTGTGCCGAAAACCCTACACGTGGGTCCCTGGAGTCTTTATCTCTATCTCCATCCTTTGCAAGTCATACAAAATGGGCCTTTACGTTGACAATATCGCACTCATACCCACATATGATCTTCTACTCAATACGTCAGTTACCACGTTTGTTTTTCCAAGATGGTATTGGATGGTATAATCATAATCTTTCAACAGTTCAAGCCAACGTCGCTGTCGCATGTTGAGTTCCTTTTGAGTGAAGAAATATTTGAGGCTTTTATGATCCGTAAAGATCTCCACTTTTTCCCCATACAAGTAATGCCTCCAAATTTTAAGTGTGAAGACAACAGTTGCCAACTCTAGATAATGAGTAAGATAATTCGTCTCATATTCTTTGAGTTGCCGAGAGGCATAGGCTATGACTTTCCCATGTTGCATGAGAACACATCCTAACCCTTTATCCGAAGCATCATTGTAGATGACAAATCCCTTCGAACCAGATGGTATTGTCAGAACAGGTGCTTAAATGAGTCTCCTCTTGAGTTCTTGAAAACTCTTCTCATATTCCTCGTTCCAACCGAATTT
Source organism: Panax quinquefolius (assembly GCA_020205615.1). Classification (NCBI taxonomy): domain Eukaryota; kingdom Viridiplantae; phylum Streptophyta; class Magnoliopsida; order Apiales; family Araliaceae; genus Panax; species Panax quinquefolius. The sequence continues at coordinate 26,970,153 of CM035161.1, forward strand.
TGAATCTTTTCGAGTCAGCTGAGTTAAGGGAGTAGCGATTCGAGAAAACCCTTCTACGAATCTCCAATAATAACCAGCTAAGCCGAGAAAACTACGTACTTCGGTCACTGATTTAGGTTGCTCCCAGCTTTGAATGGCTTCAATCTTTGCTGGGTCAACAAATATTCCATGACTTGATACCACGTGCCCAAGGAATGCTACTTCCTCATGCCATAACTCGCATTTCTTCAACTTGGTATAACGCTTATATTCACGAAGCTTTTGGAGTATCAGCCTCAAGTGTTGCTCATGATCTTCACGGCTTTTGGAATACATAAGGATGTCATCAATAAAGACGACCACAAAGTGATCCAAATATTCCTTGAATACTCGGTTCATCATATCCATGAAGGCAGCAGGAGCATTAGTCAATCCAAAAGACATGACTAGGAATTCATAATGCTCGTACCGAGTTCTGAAAGCTATCTTTGGAATGTAATCGGTTCTAATCTTCAATTGGTGATATCCAGAACGAAAATCAATCTTTGAAAAAAATTTGGCGACTTGCAACTGGTCAAACAGGACATCAATATGTGGCAATGGGTACCTATTTTTGATGGTGACATGATTCAACTCCCGATAATCAATACAAAGTCGCATACTCCCATCTTTCTTTTTCACGAATAGAACAGGAGCACCCTAAGGAGAAGTACTAGGACGAATAAAGCCAATGTCTAACAATTCCTGCAGTTGGGTCTTTAACTCACGAAGTTCAATAGAGCCATTCGATATGAGGTTTTTGAAATGGGTTTTGTCTGGGTTCAAGGTCGATACAAAATTTAATTTCACGCCTGGGGTGCACGCCAGAAGTTCTTCGGGGAATACGTCGGGAAATTTATTAACAATAGAAATATCATTCAAGCGGCGTATTTTTGTTTAGATCCGTGACATGAGCTAAAAAAGCTTGACATCCGCTTTTTCAATAAACGAATAGCTTTATGGCTTGAGATGATGATGATTGATTTTAATGGTTTGGTTGCTTGAATTCGCATAATAGGTTGGTTAGGAATGTGAAAGCTAACAACCTTACGAAAACAATCAATTTTTTGCATGATGAGTAGTTAACCAATCAATCCCTAGAATTACGTCAAATGCAAGTATTTTCAATGAAATAAGATCGACGGGTAATGTGAGGGTCTTGATTTGAACCAAACAAGACTTATAAAGCAAGTGGATGTAATGAAGGTTTCTCCCAGCGAAGTTTGATAGATAAGTCAAAGTCTAATTTCTCCTGAGTCAAATTTAAATGTTGAGTATAAGTAGGAGAAATAAAAGAATGGGTAGAACCAAATTATCAAATAAGGTATATACTTCGCTAGAATTTATGATAAGCTTACCCGTGATGACCTCGTTCGGGTTCCTTGCTTTCTGGGAGGTCACGACAAACGTTCTCCCTTGCACTACTGGCTTTGACTTTTCTAGGACGTCCTTTGGTGCCTCCATCCTAGCTGAACTTGTCTTTGGTGAGCGACAAAATCGGGCTAGGTGACCTTCTCTTCCACAATTATAACATATTTTGGACGGCATCGCGCAGTTTGGACTGATGTGTCCCTCCCCTCCGCATTTGAAGCATATGATAGGTGGTCGTTCTCCTTCCTTAACAATGGGTGCTGGTGTTGACGTCTTTCCATCATTGTTGAATCTCCTCTTCTTGAAATGTCCATTCTTATTATTTTGGCCATGATTACCACCGAAGTGGTTACCATTTCTGACATGTTGATTCCCTCCACGCTTATTATCACCGCTTTGATGACTGTTATCACTAGTATTATCATTTTTTCGGCTGCTCTCTTTTGGATGGGTTGACTCATTATCGCGCTCCAATAACTGAGCCCTATTAATAACATCTGAATACAAACACAGTTTATGAGAGATAAGATATTGACGTATCTCAGGTTTCAAACCTCTTAAAAACATTCGCGTCATTCTCTCCTCATTATCAACCAAATGGGATGCAAACCGGGACAACTCGGCAAACTTGGCTTCGTACTGTGACACGGTCATGTTGTTTTACTCCAGCTTGATGAACTCTACCTCTTTCATGTGACGAATACTTTCGGGAAAGTATTTGTCGTTGAACAATTCTTGGAACTTCTCCCAAGTCATCTTAATGCGGCAGGTTGAGTACGTTTCTGATTCCCACCGATGAATCTGCCTGCTTGCATAACATGAAGGTGGAAAAGAGAACCTTTTGCTCCTCGGAGCATCCCAAGACATCAAATATCTTGCAGATCTGCTTTATTCACGTCTCCGCCTTAAGTGGTTTTGGCTCTCCAAAAAACTCTGGTGGTCCCATTTCCTTGAACTGCTTAGCGGTGCCGTCAGGAAGTTGCCGGTGTTTCCACCGCATTTTGGGACAGAGCCGTTCTTCGATGTTGCATGAATTGCATAAAGCCTCTGAACATTCCCATCTTCAATAACCTATTCGGTTTTGTTGTTTACTGGAGGATGTCGCCTTCTTGATGCACATTATCCTGCTTATTGATCTGTGGAGACTCAACGGTCTCCTGTGCTCCATTGATGTTCTCAACATTCTCGGATGCCATTTTCAAACACTGCAACGGAACAAGGGTTAATTAACATATCACATATTATCCCTATATTCTGGCCGACCAATTAAATACCAAATAAACTTAGGTAGGTCATACTAGCGAAGAATTCCCGTCTCTCCCTCCTAGTTCTTATCTCACATCTCACCGGGATCATATCCCTAAGCTTTGATATCAATTGTGGCGCCCCCAAAATAGGTATATATCACCCATCTTGAGTCGCCAAATACATGGTACAAAATTCAAATACAACTTAATTATACAATAGTCGTGTAAAATACGATAAAACATATGCTGTGAGTTTTAATACAAATATTGTCATCTAGACAATATCCACACTCAATTGAGTCCTCGGTACATTTATTATCATACTATTTAACGGAATAGTGAGGACTACTAATGTTATTATCTGGACCGTCACTCCGTTCCCCGACTAGTCCCTGCTATGTTCTCATTTCCTGAAGAGAACAATGAAAGTAAAAGGGTGAGCTCAACTAGCCCAGTAAGAAATATTATGACTAAGATAATGCAGAATAAATTATAATTAGCCTTCAACGGTGTTAAACTGATACAATATAATAAACATCAAGTTTAACTGCAGCGGAACAAGCAATCCATTAAAAGAGTCAAGTAGAGAATAAAATCTACTATCTTTTATGATTTAAAAGGTTTTTCATCACTTTTATTGTTGGGACTCATCTTAATAAATAATCCACATCATCCTCCAGACTACTACTGACCAAGGATATTCATTAGTATCACAACCACAAATTATCTATGCACTACGGGCCAAGGATATTCGTGTATTCATCAATGGTCATGATCATGCCAACAACTGTCCATCAATGAACTACGGACCAATGAAGACATTTACCACATCATTTGTAATATTACGGTTATGATTATACCGTTAAATCCCTGGTCATAATCATACCAAGTCCATCTATGCACTACAGGCCACAGATGACTTTCAACATAATATAAACATGAGGATGATGACAACGATATAAAAATTCAATAAAACAAGTTCAATAATTAATTTATCCAGGAACTAATAACGTCCAAATTGTCAACATGATACTTCTTTGTAGAGTAAAATTCAAGAACGCTCAGAAGAATATTTCCATGAAAAGATACTGGATGAAGCGTAAATATAAAGGATATTCCACTAATTTTATGGAGTATAGAAGTCAAAACTTTAACCAACTGAGTATAATAAAGAATGAAATAACAAAAGAAATCACTAGGCATGCGATAGATCGCATGCAGAACGAGTTATTCCAATGAATAATAAACAACGGAACGGTCGTGCATAAAAGCACGCACGAGGATATTCCAACAGAATAATAAATAACGGAACGAGTCAAAGCGAAATTCTCAAGCGAGGATGTTCCAACAAAATAATAAATAATCGAACCGAAGTCATGCGAAAGCGCACCGATGGGATGTTCAACAAAATAATAAATAACGGAACCGGTCGGAGCGAAATTTGCACGCAAGCGGGATGTTCAATAGAATAATAAAGAATGAAATAATGAAGAATTTCACCATGTATGCGGTTACTTCAGCATAGACAAAGTTATTCCAAGCAAAATAATAAATAATGAAATAATGAGAAGAATTTCACCGTGTATGCGGTACTTGCATAGACATATTATTCCAATGAATAATAAAGAATGGAATAAATGAAGAATTTCACCAAGTATATAGGTAGCAGCGTATCTGAGTTATTCCAATGAGAATAATAAAGAATGGAATAATGAAGTTCTCTTCATGAATACGAAAGAAATAATACCCTTACCTTAGATGAAACTAGATATAGAAGTGGTGAAGTAGTAGAACACTCTTTTTATTTCTCTCTATAGTTTCTCTCTACAGAGTTTCAAAGTGAATTCGTAAAAAATAATGAAAGAATGAGCTTTTATTTATAGAAGAATGGACTAAATAGTAACTAATTCTGAGCGGTCCAGATTAATTTACTTTTTAAGCAGACGGTCAGTTTGGTTTACAATAAAATATAATATATTCTATTTATAATCTAATAAAACGAATAACTTTATAAAAGTTTACATTTTATATAAAAATATTTTACTATCAAAACACTATGCATAATAAAATATAATATATTCTAATTATTGTCTAATAAAATATATAACTTTATAAAAGTATTACGCTTTTTATATAAAAAGATTTTACTATCAAAAAACACTATACATAATAGAATATAATATATTATATTTATAGTTAATAAAGCGAATAACTTTATAAAAGTATTACATTTTATATAAAAAGCTTTTACATTTTATTACATTAATAATACAAATAAATCAAAACTTCATCATCATTATTATAATTCACTTATTAATCGACCGAGGTCGTTATGAGGAAAGTGGGGGCTTTCGATAAAGATTTTCTCCTGATAGCAGCATGATTAGGTGACCAAACCTCTCTTGGCGAGAACTTCAGACATCGTTAATATTGCAAATAATAATATTAATAAATTAAATCGTCTCGATTATTGATTTTATAATATATAAAATATAAACAATAATTGAATCGATTAACGTGAATCTTATCACAACAATTAAGCGATAATTGAACAAAGCGAGTGACTTCTCACGTAAGCATCGATAATCAATCTGGTGTCTCTTATGCAACCACAGCGTTTCTTGTACTTTTAACCTTTGGGTGTTTCAACGATTAACGGTAAAACTTCCATAATTATTTTCATAAAAATATTTTTATCGTTTTCTCGATCAAATGATAATTACATTGTTGTGGGGTCCAATGATGATTGAAATTTGTAAAATGCGAATATTCCTGTTAAAATGAATATTCCAGGAGCCAATCGAATATTATATAACAACTTGCGTACTTTGCAAAATTTATAAATATTACCTACAACTATAACATTATATCAAATTCATTCCATAATATTCCAAAAAATGATAATTATAGAAAATTCATCTTTATTCATAAAAGTTGAGGTCTTACATAAATGGACCGACCTTTAACGGAATATGCGGACTATTAAGAATATGACAAAAAATATTTTATGAAAATATTTTGTAATTAAAAGAAGAAAAATATTAACTAATGAAATATATAATGGTTAATTTATTAATTGAATACGTTAATAAAAATAATAAGTATTTGCAACATTAATGATTATCATATTATTGAGAAGTCATTTAGTTTTATTCAATTATTGTCGATATTTTATATATTATTAAATCAATAATTGAGATGATGTGAGTTACTAATATTATTATTTGCATTATTAACGATGTCTGTAAGTTCATAATGAGAGGTTTGGTCACCTAATCGCACGTCGCCAATTGAGAAATCCTTATTGAAAGCCCTTCTTTCCTGGGAACGCATTGGTGATTAATAAGTGTGAATAATAATAATGATGATGAAGTTTTGTTTTATTAGTATTATTAATGTAATAAAACGTAAAAGCTTTTAAATATAAAATGTAATATCGTTATAAATTTATTCGTTTTATTAGGCTAATAGTAAAATCTTTTATATAAAATGAATGCTTTTATAAAGTTATTCGCTTTATTAAACAATAATTAGAATATATTATATTTTATTATGCATAGTGTTTGCATAATTACTGCATAGTGTTTGCATAGTAAAATCTTTTTAAAAATTATTCGTTTTATTAGATTATAAATAGAATATATTATATTTTATTGTAAACCAATCTCAGACCGTCAGTTTTAAAGTAAATCGATCCGGACCGTTCATGGATTGGTTATTATTCAGATCCATTCTTCTATAAATAAGCTCGTTCCTTCATTATTTCTTACTTAATTCCTTTGAAACTCTAGAGAGAAACTGTAGAGAATTATTCTTCTATCTTGGAGTATTTCTTTAGCGTTTAAGAAAGTTTTGAGCGTAGTGCAAGTTTCTTCAAGTATATCCCATTCTACCATCGAAGTACTCTTCTTTATAAGGTAAGGGGTATTATTTTTTTCATATTCATGAAGAGAACTTGTTATTCCAATCTTTATTATTACATTAGAATAACTTTTGTATCTGTGATCTACACCTATCTGTGACTTGAGGAAGTAGCATTCCTTGGGCACGTGGTATCAAGTCATGGAATATCATTTGATGTCGACAAATTGAAGCCATTCAAAGTCGGGAGCAACTTAAATCGATTGATCAAGCACGTAGCTTTCTCGGCTTTAATTTGGTTATTATCGGAGATTCGTAGAAGGGTTTTCTCGAATCGCTACTCCCTTAACTCGGTGACTCGGAAAGATACAAAATTCGGTTGGAGCGAGGAATGTGAGAAGAGTTTTCAAGAACTCAAGAGGAAACTCATTTAAGCACACATTACGACAATACCATCCGGTTCGGAGGATTTGTCATCTGATGATGCTTGAGCAAAGGGTTAGGATGTGTTCTCTCATGCAACATGGGAAAGTCATAGCTTTATGCCTCTCGGCAACTCAAAGAATATGAGAGGAATTATCTTACTCATGATCTAGAGTTGGTAATTTGTTATCTTCACACTTAAAATTTGGAGGCATTACTTGTATGGGGAGAAAGTGGAGATCTTTACGGATCATAAAAGCCTCAAATATTTCTTCACTCAAAAGGAACTCAACACTTGTGACAATGACGTTGGCTTGGCTATTGAAAGATTATGATCATACCATCCAATACCATCCTGGAAAAGCAAACGTGGTAGCTTACGCATTGAGTAGAAGATTATATGTGGGTATGAGTGCGATATTGTCAACGCAAAGGCCCACTTTGTATGACTTGCAAAGGATGGAGATAGAGATAAAGACTCCAGGGACCCACATGTAGGGTTTTCGGCACAAAAATGCAACGGAAATAGAAAATAAATCAAAGCAATTCCGAAACCCAAAACAGGATCCAATCGAAACTAAAATTAATTCAGTGGTTTATATATTATACCAATTATGGAAAAATTCTGAAATAGCTTCGAATCCTTTACGCAATCCAATTAGAACCGCGCCTCTACGGTATCCATACGAACGCCGCATTTAACCGTCGAACGATTACGCAATAAGAGGGACTTACGGTGACTAGCCACCAAAGGAACGATTATGAAACTGTTTTTCTCTAGTCTCTCTCTCAAGAAGCGGCTAGGGTTTTCAATTATGATGTTACCCTAAGTAGGCGTGATATATATCATATATATAGTAGTTAAAAGGAATTAATCAAATCAAAACCTAATTTCATAAAATTTGAATTTATATATATATATATATATATCTTAATTAAGTCTTACTTAATTAATATACATATATATATATATAAATTATCCTTTTAATTTAAATTGTGATTTAAATAATATTAATCATATTAATATATTTAAATCCTTATAATTTAAATTAATTCCCTTTTAATAACGTTACATGTGTGTAACCTATAGGTTATTATTACGTTGGCAATAATTTTAAAATCATATTATAAAATTATAAATGTGAAAGCGGAATCTAGTAATGCATCACTGCTACCCAAGTAATAATAAGATCGATGATTCGATGCAACCTTTTTGTGACCAATGTTTCAATGTAATTTAATCCTTTTAACCTTAATATCCTAGATTAAACTCGAGTCATAGAATGTGTCATGCTCTTCATAATTTAATCTGAGTTTTCTTGATCAATGAGTAGACTATATGAAACAAATCACTATTTGAGCTTGGCCATGCATTTCATAGTCCTACTCAATCAAGAGGCCTATGGATATCACCCCTAATAAATAGGAGGGTTAAATTCCATCTAGATCACTCATATTCTTTACACGATTCATGATGTACCCAATAATCACCTTTATAATCCACCCTATTAAAGGTGACATTTGATGATATCAAAGTACATAAATTCTCGTGTAGTAATATAGTGATTTCGTGTCGAGGAGGACATTACATCATTGTCACTATGAGAATTTCTAATGACACTTCGCATAATGCTCCACATAGAATTCTCATGGTGGGTTTTTCCAGTACATCGTTCTCTAACATGTACCTATGCATTGACTTAATATCTCATATATTTATGACCAATGAGATTTGGTCATCAGTCAATCCACATACTAGTCTCAATGCATCATTGTTGTCCTATCAACAATGATACTCGACTAGGGACATTTAAGAACAATGATACTAATTGTAATTATATAATCTCATGTTTAAGTCACATACTTGAAACTATATAATTTGTATCACTATTCTAAGGATTTTTTATTATGTTAGCATTTATATAACCCAGTAAATAAAACCATAATAAAATCATTCATTTATTCAATCAAATATAATATCAAAACGTTAAGTAATTATATCAAATAATTGGCCTCTAGGGCATAAACTCTAACACCACGTAATGATGGCAAATATACAAGTAGAACCGACTTTAATCGATAAAGTTAAAAGTCGCTCAAGCTATAGACACGGAGGTGATGCATATGAGGAAGAAAATACAAGAAGGTTATCAGGAAGCAAGAATCGATGAAGAAGGAATACTTGAAAGTCAACTCCGGACTTTGTGTTCTAACGACCACGATTTAAAGTATAAAATCATGATAGAAGCGCACAACACACCATTTTGCAATCCATCACGGGAGTACCAAAATGTATCGTGATCTTGACATACATTTTGGTGGAGCAACTATGAAGAGAGATAGTCTTTGTTTATCTCAAGGTGTCTAACTTGTCAACGAGTCAAGGCGAAGCATCAAGTACCAAAAGGTCCATTGCAACCACTTGAAATTCCAGAATGGAAGTGGGAGCACATTACTATGGATTTCGTTACTGGTTTTCCCAAGGTTTCTCAAGGCATAGATGCAATTTGGGTCATTGTTGATAGATTGACCAAGTCTGCTCATTTCTTACTAATACGAGAAATTTATACACTTGAACGTCTTGCTCGTATGTACATAAACGAGATTATAAGACTGCATGGTATGCCAGTATCCATAGTTTCTTATCGAGACCCAAGATTCACTTCACAATTTTGGGTTAGTTTGCAAAAAGCTATGGGCAGAGATTTACGATTTAGTTCAGCATATCATCCTCAGACGGACGAACAATCAAAGAGGACTATTCAAACTCTTGAAGATTTATTAAGACTCTGTGTCCTTGACTTCAAGGGAAGTTGGGACAAGTTCTTACCATTGGTGGAGTTTTTATATAACAACAGTTATCAAGCAAGTATTGGCATGGCTCCATTCGAGGCGTTGTATGGAAGAAAGTGTCGTTCTCCAGTATGCTGGGATGAGGTGGGTGAAGCAATGTTGTTGGGACTAGAGTTGGTACATATGACTACGGAAAAGATTCAAACGATCCGACAACGTATAAAAACCTCACAAGACCGACAAAAGAGTTATGTTGATCTTCATCAAAATGACGTGGAATTCGATATTGGAGATCATGTGTTGTTACGTGTTGCTCCATAGAAAGGAGTTACGAGATTTGGAAAGAGAGGAAAGCTCAATCCTCGATTCATTGGCCCATTTTTAATCCTCGATCGAGTAGGGATTGTAGAGCTATGGACTCGCTTTACCGCTAAAGTATGTCTAAAGTGTTCATAACGTTTTTCATATATCCATGTTACGTAAATATGTGAAAGACCTGAACCACATTATTGAGTTAGAACCGGATGAAATAATGGAATATTTAACGTATGAAGAGGTTCCTATTCAAATCTTGGATAAGAAGGAACATATTCTACGCTCCAAGGTTATACCTTAAGTCAAAGTCTTATGGAGGAACCACGATGTTGAGGAAATGACCTGGGAGTTAGAATCTGAAATAAAATCAAGGTATCCTTACCTCTTCGACATACTAGGTACGTACCCTAATTTCGAGGGCGAAATTCCATAAGAAGGGGAGATTGTAAGACCCCAACTTTTATGAATAAAGATGAATTTTCTATAATTATCATTTTTGAATATTATGGAATGAATTTGATATAATGCTATAGTTGTGGGTAATATTTATAAATTTTGCAAAGTACGCAAGTTGTTATATAATATTCGATTGTTCGGAGAATATTCGTTTTAATAGGGAATATTCGTACGACGGCCCAATCATTGGTGGACCCCACAGCTGAATTATTGTCGGATTGAGAAAACGATAAAAATATTTTTATAAAAATAACGGTGGAAGTTTTACCGTTAACTGTTGAAACACCCGGTGTTAAAAAAATACGATGTCTGGCGTGGTTGTATAGTAGCACATTGTATTGATTATTGATGCTTACGTGAGAAGTCACTTAGTTTTGTTCAATTATTGCTTTAGTAATTGTTGTATAGTATCTCACGTTAATTGATTAAATTATTGTCGATATTTATATATTATTAAATCAATAATTGAGACGACGAAGTTAATAATATTATTATTTGCAATATTAACGATGTCTAGAAGTTCTGCCAAGGAGAGGTTTGGTCACTTAATTGTGCGCTAATAGGGAGAAATCCTTATTGGAAAGCCCCTCTGCTCTCTTGAAACGACACAGTCGATTAATAGTGTGAATTATAATAATGATGATGAAGTTTTGATTTATTTGTATTATTAATGTAATAAAAGCAGAAAAAGCTTTTTATATAAAATGAATACTTTTATAAAGTTATTATTCGTTTTATTAGACTATAAATATAATATATTATATTCTATTATGCATAGTGTTTTACATAGTAAAATCTTTTTATATAAAAAATGAATACTTTTATAAAGTTATAAATTTTATTAGACAATAATTAGAATATATTATATTTTATTATGCATAGTGTTTTGCATAAGTGCTGCATAGTGTTTGTATAGTAAAATCTTTTTATATAAAACAAAATACTTTTATAAAGTTATTCGTTTTATTAGATTATAAATAGAATATATTATATTTTATTGTAAACCAACTGGACCGTCTATTTAAAAGTAAATCAATACGGACCGTTCAGAATTAGTTCTTATTCAGGTCCATTCTTACATAAATAGAAGCTCATTCCTTCATTATTTCTTACGAATTCACTGAAACTCTAGAGAGAAAAACTATAGAGAGAAAGAAGAAAAGTGTTCTGCTACTTCACCACTTCTATATCCAGTTTCTTCTTAGGTAAGGGGTATTATTTATTTCGTATTCATGAAGAGAACTTCTGTTATTCCATTCTTTATTATTACATTGGAATAACTCAGATATCTGTGAAGCTACCCTATACTTGGTGAAATTCTTCTATTATTCCATTCTTTATTATTACATTGGAATAACACATACATCTGAAATACCGCATATACGTGGTGAAATTCTTACATTATTCCATTATTTATTATTTTCTTTGGAATAACTTTGTCATCTAAGTACCGCATACATTGTGAAATTCTCGCTATTATTCCATTCTTTATTATTACATTTGGAATATCACAGATATGTGCATTTCTGTGGGACTGGTTCCGTCTTTATTATTCATTGGACGGATTACATTGGAATATCACATGCATGCGTTTCTGTGGGACACGGATTACATTATTTATTATTTTGTTGGAATAACCTGTCTATTTGAAGTAGCGCATGCATGGTGATTTCTGTTGTTATTTCATTCTTTATTATTTTGTTGGAATATCCTGTCGGTGCGTATTACGCATGACCTAGTTCCGTTATTTATCATTCTGTTGGAATAACCTGTCCATGCGAAGTACCGCATGCATGGTGATTTCTTTTGTTATTCCATTCTTTATTATACTCAGTTGGTTAAAGTTTTGACTTCTATACTCCATGAAATTGGTGGAATATCATTGATATTTGCGCTTCATCCAGTATCTTTTCAAGGAAATATTCTTCTAAGCATTCTTAAATTTTATTCTATAAAGAAGTATCATGTTGATAATTTGGACGTTATTAGTTCCTGAATAAATTAATTCTTGAACTTGTTTTATTGAATTCTTATATCATTGTCATCATCCTCATATTTATATTTTGTTGAAAGTCATCTGTGGCCTGTAGTGTATAGATGGACTTGGTATGATTATGACCAGGGATTATTCAGTGTAATCTTAACCGTAATGTTACAAATGATGTGGTAAAAGTCCTCATTGGCCCGTAGTGCATTGATGGACAGTTGTTGCCATGATCATGACCATTAATGAATACACAAATATCCTTAGCCCGTAGTGCATGGATAAATTGTGGTTGTGATACTAATGAATATCCTTGGCCGTAGTGCAGGGATGATGTGGATTATTTATTAAGTTGTGTCCCAACGATAAAAGTGATGAAAACCTTTTAAATCATAAAAGATAGTAGATTTTATTCTCTACTTGACTCTTTTAATGGATCAGTATGTTCATTACCGCAGATTAAACTTGATGTCTATTGTATTTTATCGGTTTAACATGGTTGAAGACTAATGATAATTTATTTCGCATTATCTTAGTCATAATATTTCTTCTTTGGGCTAGTTGAGCTCACCCTTTCTTTCACTTTGTTCTCTTAAGGAAATGATAACGTGGCGGGACTAGTCGGGGAGCGGAGTGTGGGTCGGATGATAGTATTAGTAGTCCTCACTATTACATTAAATAATGTGACAATAAATGTAATGAGGACTTATTCTGAGAGTGGATATTGTCTAGAAGACAATATTTGTTTTAAAACTCACAGCTTTTTTGTTGTATATTAAAGATTGTATTTGTATTCTGTACCATGTATTTGGCGACTCAGAATAGGTGATGTATACCTATTTTGGGGGCGTCACAGTTGGTATCAAAGCTTAAGGATATGATCTCTGGCTAAGACGTGAGACAAGAACTAGGAGGAGAGAGATGGGGAATTTCTTCGCTAGTATGACCTACCAAAGTTTATTTGGTATTTAATTGATCGGTCAGAGTATAGGGATAATATGTGATATATTAATTAACCCTTGTTTTGTGGCAGTATTTGAAAATGGCATATGAGAATGTTGAGAACATCAATGGAGCGCAAGAGACCGTTGAGTCTCCACAGATCAATAACTAGGACAATGTTCATCAGGAAGGCGACAATCCTCATGCAAACAACAACACTGACCAAATGATGAACGATGAAATGTTTCGAGGCTTCATGCAACATCAGGCGAGAGCGGCTCCTGTCCAAAATGCATGTGGAAACACTGGCAACTCTCAGACGGTCACCATGAAGCAGTTCAAGGCTGGGACCACGAGAGTTTTTGGAGAGCCAAAACCACTTAAGGCGGAGACGTGGATAAAGCGGATCAACAAGATATTTGATGTCTCGGGATGCTTCGAGGAGCAAAAAAGGTTCCCTTTTTACCTTCATGTTTCTTGCGTGAAGAAGACGATTCTTGTTGGAAATCAGAAAAGCGTATTCAACTGCCGCCGACTTGAAGATGTCTTGGGAGAAGTTCAAGAAGCTGTTTCAACGACAAGTACTTTCCGAAAGTATTCGTCACATGAAAGAGGTAGAGTTCATTAAACGGAACAAAACAACATGGCCGTGTCGCGTGATGAAGCCAAGTTTGCCGAGTTGTCCCGGTTTGCGTCCCATCTGGTTGATAATGAAGAGAGAATGACACGAATGTTTCTAAGAGGTTTAAAACCCGAGATATGTCAATATCTTAGCTCTCATAAACTGTGTTTCTATTTAGATGTTGTTAATAGGGATCAGTTATTGGAGCGCGATAATAAAGTCAACCCAACCAAAAGAAAGCGGTAATGCAAAATGATAATACCGGTGATACTTGATCATCAAAGCGGTGACAATAAGCATGGAGGGAATCAACATGCTAGAAATGGTAACCACTTCGATGGTAATCATGGCCAAAGCAATAAGAATGGATATTTCAAGAAGAGGAGATTCAACAATGATGGAAAGACGTCAGCATCAGCACCTGTTGTTAAGAAAGGAGAACGACCACCTATCATATGCTTCAAATGCGGAGGGAGGACACATCGGTCCAAAGCGTGCGATGCTTAGTCAAAGCATGTTATAATTATGGAAGAGAAGGTCACCTGGCCGATTTTGTCGTTCACAGAGACAAATTCAACTAGGATGGAGGCACCAAAAGGCGCCTTAAAAAGTCAAAGCCCGATAGTGCGAGGAGGCGTTTGTCGTGACCTCCTAGAAAGCAAGGAACCCGAATGAGGTCATCACGGGTAAGCTTATCATAAACTCTAGCGAAGTTTATACCTTATTTGATACCGGTTCTACCCATTCCTTTATTTTTCCTACTTGCGCTCAATATTTAAATTTGACTCCGGAGAAATTGGACTTTGACTTATCTGTTGAAACTCCGTTGGGAGAAACCTTCATTACATCCACTGTTTATAAGTCTTGTTTGGTTCAAATTGTTACCCTCACATTACCTGTCGATCTTATTTCATTGAAAATACTTGCATTTGACGTAATCTAGGGATTGATTGGTTAACTACACATCATGCAAAAAATTGATTGTTTTCGTAAGGTTGTTAGCTTTCATATTCCTAATCAACCTATTATGTGAATTCAAGCAACCAAACCATTAAAATCAATCACTGTTCATCTCAAGCCATAAAGCTATTCGTTTATTGAAAAACAGATGTCAAGCTTTCTTAGCTTATGTCACGGATCTAAACAAAAATACGTCAGTTTTGAATGATATTTCTATTGTTAATAAATTTCCTGACGTATTCCCTGAAGAACTTCCTGGCCTACCCCCAGAGCGTGAAATTAAATTTTGTATCGACCTTGAACCCGGTACAAAACCCATTTCCAAAGCCTCATATCGAATGGCTCCTATTGAACTTCAGGAGTTAAAGACCCAATTGCAGGAATTGTTAGACATTAGCTTTATTCGTCCTAGTACTTCTCCTTAGGGTGCTCCTGTTCTATTCGTGAAGAAGAAAGATGGGAGTGTGCGACTTTGTATTGATTATCGGGAGTTGAATCATGTCACCATCAAAAATAGGTACCCATTGCCACGTATTGATGACCTGTTTGACCAGTTGCAAGGTGCCAAATTCTTTTCAAAGATTGATCTTCTTTCCAGATATCACCAATTAAAGATTAGAACCGATGACATTCCAAAAAAGACTTTCAGAACTCGGTACGGGCATTATGAATTCCTAGTCATGTCTTTTGGATTAACTAATGCTCCTGCTGCCTTAATGGATATGATGAACCAAGTATTCAAGAAATATTTGGATCACTTTCTGGTCGTCTTTATTGATGAAATCCTTATTTATTCCAAAAGCCGTGAAGATCATGAGCAACACTTGAGGCTGATACTCCAAAAGCTTCGTGAATATAAGCATTATGCCAAGTTGAAGAAATGCGAGTTCTGGCTTGAGGAAGTAGCATTCCTTGGGCACGTGGTATCAAGCCATGGAATATCTGTTGACCCAGCAAAGATTGAAGCTATTCAAAGCTGGGACCAACCTAAATCAGTGACCGAAGTACGTAGCTTTCTCGGCTTAGCTAGTTATTATCGGAGATTCATAGAAGGGTTTTCTCGAATCGCTACTCCCTTAACTCAGCTGACTCGGAAAGATACAAAATTCGATTGAAACGAGGAATATGAGAAGAGTTTTCAAAAACTCAAGAGAAGACTCATTTCAGCACCTGTTCTGACAATACCATCTAGCTCGGAGGGTTTTGTCATCTACAGTGATGCTTCAGGCAAAGGGTTTAGATGTGTTTTCATGCAACATAGGAAAGTCATAGCCTATGCCTCTCAACAACTCAAAGAATATGAGAGCAATTATCCTACTCATGATCTAGAGTTGGCAGCTGTTGTCTTCGCACTTAAAATTTGGAGGCATTACTTGTATGGGGAGAAAGTGAAGATCTTTATGGATCATAAAAGCCTCAAATATTTCTTCACTCAAAAGGAACTAAACATGCGACAGCAACGTTGGCTTGAACTGTTGAAAGATTATAATCATACCATCCAATACCATCTTGCAAAATCGAACATGGTAGCTGACGCATTGAGTAGAAGATCATATGCGGCACGAATGAGTGCGATATTGTCGTATGAGGCCCATTTTGTATAACTTGCAAAGGATGGAGATAGAGATAAAGACTCCAGGGACCCAAGTGATGATGGCGAATATACGAGTGGAACCGACTTTAATCGATAAAGTTAAAGATGCTCAAGCTACAGACTTGGTGCCGATGCATATGAGGAAGAAAGTACAAGAAGGTGCTATGCCAGAAGCAAGAATTGATGAAGAAAGAATACTTCGAGTCAACTCCAGACTTTGTGTTTCTAACGACCCTGATTTAAAGTATAAAATCATGAGGGAGGCGCACAATACACCATTTACAATCCATTCTGGGAGTACCAAAATGTATCATGATCTTCGACATACATTTTGGTGGGGCAATATGAAGAGGGAGATAGCGCTGTTTATCTCAAGGTGTTTAACTTGTCAACGAGTCAAGGCGGAACATCAAGTACCAAAAGGTTCATTACAACCACTTGAAATTCCAGAATGGAAGTGGGAGCACATTACCATGGATTTAATTCTTTGGTCTTCCCTGTGTTTCTCAAGGCATAGAGATGCAATTTGGGTAATTATTGATAGATTGACCAAGTCCGCTCATTTCTTACCTATCTGAGAAACTTATACACTTGAATGTCTTGCTCGTATGTACATAAACGAGGTTGTAAGATTGCATGGTATGCCAGTATCCATAGTTTACGATCGAGACCCAAGATTCACTTCACGATTTTGGGTTTGGTTTGTAAAAAGCTATGGGCACGGATTTACGATTTAGTTCGGCATATCATCCTCAAACGGACGGACAATCCGAGAGGACTATTCAAACTCTTGAAGATTTATTAAGACTCTGTGTCCTTGACTTCAATGGAAGTTGGGACAAGTTCTTACCATTGATGGAGTTTTCATACAACAATAGTTATCAAATAAGCATTGGCATGGCTCCATTCGAAGCGTTGTATAGAAGAAAGTGTCGTTCTCCGGTATGCTGGGATGAGGTGGGTGAAGCAACGTTGTTGGGACCGAAGTTAGTACGTATGACTACGAAAAAGATACAAACGATCTGGCAACGTATAAAAACCTCACAAGACCGACAAAAGAGTTATGTTGATCTTCATCGAAAGGACGTGGAATTCGATATTGGAGATCATGTGTTGTTGCGTGTTGTTGCGTGGAAAGGAGTTACGAGATTTGGAAAGAGAGGAAAGCTCAATCCTCGATTCATTGGCCCATTTTTAATCTTTGATTGAGTAGGGACTGTAGCCTATAGACTTGCTTTACCGCCAAGTATGTCTCGTGTTCATAACGTTTTTTATATATCCATGTTACGTAAATACGTGAGAGACCCGAACCACATTATTGAGTTAGAACCGGACGAAATAGCGGAAGATTTAACGTATGAAGAGGTTCCTGTTCAAATCTTAGATAAGAAGGAACATATTCTATGCTCCAAGGTTATACCTCAAGTCAAAGTTTTATGGAGGAACCACGATGTTGAGGAAATGACCTGGGAGTTAAAAGTACAGGAATATGCGTGGTTGCATAGTAGCACACGGTATTGATTATTGATGCTTACGTGAAAAGTCATTCAGTTTTATTCAATTATTGTCGATATTTTATATATTATTAAATCAATAATTGAGATGACAGATTTATTAATATTATTATTTGCCTTATTAACGATGTCTAGAAGTTCTGTCAATAAGAGGTTTGGTCACCTAATTGCACGCCAATAGGGAGTAATCCTTATTGGAAAGCTCCCTCTTTCCTAGGAA
Source organism: Panax quinquefolius (assembly GCA_020205615.1). Taxonomy (NCBI): domain Eukaryota; kingdom Viridiplantae; phylum Streptophyta; class Magnoliopsida; order Apiales; family Araliaceae; genus Panax; species Panax quinquefolius. Next base: position 26,988,473 of record CM035161.1, read on the forward strand.
CGACCTGGTCGATTAATATTGTGAATAATAATAATGATGATGAAGTATTGTTTTATTAGTATTATTAATGTAATAAAACAAAAAAACTTTTTATATAAAACAGAATACTTTTATAAAGTTATTCGTTTTATTAGGCTAATAGTAAAATCTTTTTATATAAAACATAATACTTTTATAAAGTTATTCGTTTTATTAGACAATAATTAGAATATATTATATTTTATTATGCCTAGTATTTGCATAGTACCTGCATAGTGTTTGCATAGTAAAATCTTTTTAAAAGTTATTCGTTTTATTAGATTATAAATAGAATATATTATATTTTATTGTAAACCAATCTAGACCGTCCATTTAAAGTAAATCGATCTGGACCGTTCATGGATTGGTTACTATTCAGTCCATTCTTCTATAAATAGAAGTTCATTCCTTCATTATTTCTTACGAATTCACTGAAACTTTAGAGAGATAAACTGTAGAGAGAATTATTCTTCTATCTTGAGCATATTTCTTTAGCTTTTAAGAAAGCTTTGAGCGTAGTGCAAGTATCTTCAAGTATATCTCCGCTCTACCATCGGAGTACTCTTCTTTATATGGTAAGGGGTATTATTATTTTTCATATTCATGAAGAGAACTTCTGTTATTTCATTCTTTATTATTCATTGGAATAACTTTTGTATCTGTGATGCCTACCCTATACTTGGTGAAATTCTTACATTATTCCATTATTTATTATTCTGCTTTGGAATAACCTATCTATGCAATATCGCATATATAGTGAAATTACATTATTATTCCATTCTTTATTATTACATTTGAAATATATCTTTTGTCACATGCGTTTCTGTGGGACCGGATTAAAATCTTTATTATTATTTGGAATATCACATGCATGCGTTTTCTGTGGGACACGGATTCTGTTATTTATTATTCATTGGAATAACTACATCATCAAATACCGCATGCATGGTGATTTTGTTGTTATTCCATTCTTTATTATTACATTTGGAATATCGCATCCGGCGTATATACGCTCGACACAGTTCCGATTATTTATTATTACGTTAGAATAACTTTGTCCATGCAATCTACCGCATGCATGGTGATTTCTTTTGTTATTCCATTTTTTATTATACTCAGTTGGTTAAAGTTTTGACTTCTATACTCCATGAAATTGGTGGTACTTGATATTTGCGCTTCATCTAGTATCTTTTCAAGGAAATATTCTTCTGAGCATTCTTAAATTTTATTTTACAAAGAAGTATCATGTTGACAATTTGGACGTTATTAGTTCCTGAATAAATTAATTCTTGAACTTGTTTTATTGAATTCTTATATCATTGTCATCATCCTCATATTTATATTTTGTTGAAAGTCATCTGTGGCCTGTAGTGCATAGATGGACTTGGTATGATTATGACCAGGGATTATTCGGTGTAATCCTAACCGTAATGTTATAAATGATGTGGTAAAAGTCCCCATTGGCCCGTAGTGCATTGATGGACAGTTGTTGGCATGGTCATGACCATTAATGAATACACAAATATCCTTGGCCCGTAGTGCATGGATAAATTATGGTTGTGATACTAATGAATATCTTTGGCCGTAGTGCAGGGATGATGTGGATTATTTATTAAGCTGAGTCCCAGCGATAAAAGTGATGAAAACCTTTTAAATCATAAAAGATAGTAGATTTTATTCTCTACTCGACTCTTTTAATGGATTGCATGTTCCGCTACAGTTAAACTTGATGTCTATTGTATTTTATCAGTTTAACATTGTTGAAGACTAATGATAATTTATTCTGCATTATCTTAGTCATAATATTTCTTACTGGGCTAGTTGAGCTCACCCTTTCTTTCTTTGTTTCTTCGTGAAATGAGAACGTGGCGGGACTAGTCGGGGAGCGGGTGATCGGTCCGGATGATAGTATTAGTAGTCCTCACTATTCTGTTAAATAGTGTGACAATAAATGTAATGAGGACTTATTCTGAGAGTGGATATTGTCTAGAAGACAATATTTGTATTAAAACTCCCAGCTTTTTTGTTCTATATTAAAGATTGTATTTGTATTTTGTACCATGTATTTGTCGACTCAGAATAGGTGATGTATACCTATTTTGGGGGTGTCACAAAGTACTATTCACTCGGGTATTATTCACCGTGGGTATTATTCATGATAAAAATTAAATTCTTTTCTATCCAAAACATTTTTGATACAATATTATTCTTGAATTTTACTCCACAAAGCAGTTATTTTGTTGACAATTAGGACATTTTTTCTGGATAAATTTAAAGTCTTTAATATTTATCATTGATTTTGTTTGATTAATGCTTATATCATTGTCATCACCTTCATGCTTATATTGTGATGAAAGTTATTTTTGGCCCGTAGTGCATAGATGGATTGTTGATTGGTATGATTATGACCAGTGATTATTCGGTGTAATCATGACCTATAATGTTATAAATAATTTGGTAAAAGTCTTCATTGGCCCGTAGTGCATTAATGGACAGATGTTGGTATGATCATAACCATGTGTTCTCTTCGGCCAAGGGTATAAAGATGAATTGTTGTTTGGCATGATCATGACCATTAGTGAAAACACGAATATCATTGGCCCGTAGTGCATGGATAATTTGTGGTTGTGATACTAATAAATATCTTTGGCCCGTAGTGCATGGATAATTCAGTAATGTGAATTATTTATTAAGCTGAGTCTCAGCGATAAAATTGATGATAAACTTTTTAAATCATAAAAGATAGTAGATATCATGCTCTACTTGACTCTTCTAATGGATGGTTATTTTCGCTGCAGTTGTTGATCTAAAACTTGTTGTCTATTATATTCTATCTGTTGTTATACTGTTGAAGGCCAACGATAATTTATTCTGCATTATCTTAGTCATAATATTTCTTACTAGGCTAGTTAAGCTCACCCTTTTCTTTCATTGTTCTCTTCAGGAAATGAGAATATAACTGGGACTAGTCGCGGAATGGAGTGGCGATCCAGATGGTTGATTTAGTAGTCCTCACAATTATGTGAAATAGTGTGATAATAATTGTATATAATAAGGACTTATTTTGAGTTTGAATATTGTCTAGGAGACAATATTTGTGACGACCCCAAAACAGGTATACATCACCCATCTTGGGTCGCCAGATATCACACTACATAAATCAAATACAAACTTAATTATACAACAGTTGTGTACAATACGACAAAACATAGCTGAGAGTTTAAACAAGAATATTGCCTTCTAGACAATATCCACTCTCAATGGAGTCCTCATTACAATTATTATCACACTATTTCACAGAATAGTGAGGACAACTAAAACCACTTATCCTGGACCATCACTCCATTTTCCGACTCGTCCTAGCTATATTCTCATTTCCTAAAGAGAACAGTGAAAGAAAAGGGTGAGCTCAACTAGCCCAGTAAGAAATATTATGACTAAGATAATGCAGAATAAATTATCATTAGCCTTTAACAGTATAACAACTGATAGAATACAATAAACATCAAGTTTAACTGTAGCAGAATAAGCAATCTATTAGAAGAGTCAAGTAGAACATAATGTCTACTATCTCTTCTAGATTAAAAGTCCATCGTTAATATTTCATTCGTGTAATACTCATCAACAGTTCTTTGTTATACAAAAAAGGAACTCTCATCACCTGTCTTCACCTGAGCCACCAAAGATTATAGTTAAATCCACAATTCATATTTATAATTATGTAAATCAACAGTTTCTCCTTGCCACAAAGGCTTAATAGAACGTTTACTCAATATCCTTACCCCAAAGGCTAAAGATATTCAAATGTAATAACAATGATCATACCAATCAGTTGTCTACATTTGCACTACGGGCCAAAGATATTCAATTATAAAACTAATGGTCATGATCATACCAATCAATTGTCTGTCAGTGTACTACGGCCAAAAACATTCAACTGTTAACTAATGGTCATGATCCTGCCAATCACATCATCGAATTATCCATACACTACGGGCCAAAGATATTCGTTATTATCACTAGTGGTCATGATCATGTCATGCACCTGTCCATCTTTACACTACGGGCCAAAGCTATCAATCAACAGTTCGTCTTTGCACGTAAGCCAAAGATATACAATTATAAAACAAATAATCAACAGTCCATCTATGCACGTAAGCCAAAGATGACTTTCATCACAATATAAGCATGAGGATGATGACAATAATATAAGCATTAATCAAACGAAATCAAGGATAAATATTAAAGACTTTAAATTTATCTAGAGTTTAAAAATATCCAAATTGTCAACATGATACTGCTTTGTGGAGTAAAATTCAAGAAAAATATTCATGTACCAAAAATAATTTGGACAGAAAAGAAATATATTTCTCGGGTAAATAGTACCCCGTGAATAGTAACTCGTGAATAGTAACTTATGAATAGTAACTCATAAATAGTAACTCGTAAATAGTATTCCGTATTCGTACATAGTACAGTATACATAAATAATGTCATATACACAAATAGTGTCATATACAGTGCCTTATACGTGAATAGTGTCGTATACGTGAATAGTAACTCTGGCACAAAAAGATAACGTTTCACAATAAAATCCATATCAATATTTATAAAACCTTAATCTAAATGTTATAAATCACTTAATAATCTCATAATCTAATATTATTAATATTACCACAATATTTTAATCATTTCTTAAACTATAAACAATTTATTTTAATTGTTTACACTTTACTAATTAATGCATTTAATCATCCTAAAAAGCCAAACTCATAAGATTTTATCACCAATAACCAAAACTCTTATCAAAAATCTGCATATACCTTATATAGGATTCCCAAGCCATAAAATTCTATTTTCCAATTTCTTTTACTTCACATAACATATTTAATTCATTTACTCATAACTAGTTCATTTTCATGAAAAATAGCAAATCAGTCCTAAAAATATTTCTTTTCTGGGATTTAGCAGAATATAGTCCCATATTGAACATATATTTTTCTCAGAATTTTTAAAATTCATTTACTTTTTTCATATGGCCAAACTTCTTAGAATATTTAGACATTTATCATAAACTGTACTTTTGTCCAAAAATTTCGAAATTTACAGGGTATACTGCTGTTATATATATGTACTCCCAATAAAAATTTCACCAATTTTGGAGTTAACCACAAGGAGTTATAAGTGTTTACTTTTAAAATAGTCTTTTCCCGTAAAATTCATAACTACTAATCTATACATCCAAAAATCGCCATTTTTGGACACAATCTAGAAAACTCATCAAGCTATTTTTTTAAATTTTTCTAGAATTTTTGAGGGTCATAAAAATTACAAAACTGACCCTGGCAGAAACCCCTTACTTACAACGGTTGAACGAAAATAATATTCCTTACGAATATTGAACAAAAATAATATTCCTTACAAATATTAAACGAATATAATGAATATTGAACGATAATAATATTCATACGAATACGAAAAATAATATCTCTTTGAATATAAAAATAATAACCCTTACTTGTAAGAATTTGGATCTTTGGAGTAGTGAAGTAGCAGACTACTCTTCTTCTTTCTCTTTATAGCTTCTCTCTCTATAGCTTCTATCTCTATAATTTCTCTTGTAAGACTTAGTGAATTGGTGAAAAATAAAGGAAGAATGAGTTTCTATTTATAGAAAAATATAGTTTTGATAATTGCACTTTTTGGGGCTCAAAATATTACAGTATAATATCTTCCTCTTTTTCTTCATTTTTAATTTAGTCCTGCAAGTATTATCAAACTTGCACCACCTCCCCTAATAGTGAAGCATGTGAATCAATAGTAAATTGTGTGACTCAATAGTTCTAAACATGTGAAAAAATTAATTATAATATAGTACCTTCAACTATACCTCCATTTTTAATTTAGTCATGCAAGTATTATCAATCTTGCACCAACTCCCCTAATAGTAAATCATGTGAATCAATAGTAACCACATATGAACACATAGTTATAAGCATGTGAATTAATAGCAATTAATTGCTCATTTATCCGATTAATTACCCGATTTATCTAATATAAGCCCCAGACATCAATTATCATTGGAATAAATGTCAATTTTCACTAACACTAATAATTCCAACACAATGGAACTATCAATTTCATCTTTAATCAACACAATCTTATTCATCATTAATATTATAATTCATAATATTTAACAACCAGGTCATTCCCAAGAAAGAGGGGGCTTTCCGATAAGGATTTCTCCTTATTGACGTGCAATTAGGTGACCAAACCTCATCTTGACAGAACTTCTAGACATTGTCAATATTGCAAATAATAATATGAATAACTTTGTCGTCTCAATTATTGATTTAATGATATAACATATTATGCAGATGATACTGTGATAATAATTGAATCAATAATATAGAGAGATATGATGCAAACAATTCATTGTAGCAATAATTGAGTATATCTGAGTGACTTCTTACGTAAGCATCAATAATCAATACCGTGTGCTACTATGCAACCACGCATATTACTGTACTTTTACTACCGGGTAGTTCAACAGTTTTAACGATAACACTTTCGCCGTATTTTTATAAAAAGATAATTCTGTCATTTTTTAACTACGATAATACTTCTGTTGTGGGGTCCACCAATGATTGTGTCGTCGTACGGATATTCCTCGACAAAAAGAATATTCCTCGACCAATTGAATATTATATAACAGCTTGCATACTTTGCAAAATTTGTAAATATTACCCACAACTATAATGTTGCCTATTTTTCAGTTCTAACAAAAAGAGCTCTAACTCATGCAAGCATACATGTGTCAACAAGTAATACAGAGTAAGTAAAGTATCGATCCCATAGAGAAAGTTGTCAATTTAAACCACTATTCATCAATTAAATCACTAATCTTATATGCCCAAACTGAAGATTATAATTGTGAATTATTCTAAACGCTAATAATAACTAAAATAAGAATAATAACAAAATATATCAAATCTGGAAATAATGGGATTCTAACTTCATTTAATACTTCATCTAATTACCAATATCATGCAAGAATTGCTCACATATCACAGGAAAGTAGCCAAGAGCACTAATAGAGTCATAGCCATTTTTCAATGTACTATGACCTACTTACACATCATCCACAAGCGATAGACTCCATGTAATCATCAATATAACAAAAATCACTATATGTCTATGTGAAATTGCAATCATACTGAATTTAAGCACAAGCCCTTATTTTAACTCATACGGTGAAACAATATATTTCTATATGGTTCACGAAATACACAAGCCATGCAAAACAGCCCCATATACGTATGCTATCATGATTACAATCCATACTTGCATGTTCATTGTCAATTCCATACAAGTACTGAAAATGAATGGTGAACAAGCATTCATACATGCAAAACAATCATAATAGAAATCCCATATGATATGTAAAACATCCCCAGCAATTAAGCATGCAATTAGACTACATATTAAAATCCGTTAGAATCCCATAATGGAGTTTAGTTCATAACTGAACCAAAAGCCATTATGGGATCAAAGCAAAACATGGCTAATAAGCAAACAATTGAAAGATGAAGGATAGAAATGATCAAACCCAATTGCTGATTATAATCCACTATTTACGTTCAAATCCTCAAATATATCCAGCAAAATACTAATAATAATCCACAATGATAGAAAATCTCAAGAATAATTAAAAAAGTTGGCGTTTAGGCTTCGTTCTACATTGGAATCTCTCCCAGAGTGTAAACCCTAGTTACGATATGAAAATACGTAAAAAGTAATGAATGTTATGTCTGACACCAGTCAGAATCGTTTTTTAAGTTGATTACAACCCTTTTAATTAAAAATTAAAATAAAACAGTTCAGCAGCGCGCTCCTCTAACGTGTTTCTCGTGCAGGCGCGTGACTTGCAGTGTGCAATGTCTGCTGTCGAAGTGTTTGCTTGCTTAGCGTAGCGATCCTCAAACTTATTATCTTGCGCTTGCGACTTGCGATCACCGCTCTGCTTTCTTTCTTACGAGTGCAGTTACGCATTATTGTTCTTGCAAGCATCTTGAATTGTTATCTTTGTTCATCCTTGTCATGCTTGGTTTCCTTGCTCCACTAGATCCTCATGCCATGCTTCCATTAGCCTCATGCCATTAATACCACCAAATTAGGCCATTTCCTGCACTTTTTTACCAAAGGGAGTTTTAAGTAAATGCAGTGCAAAATAACATGAAATGCAACTAGAAACACCCTAAAATGTACTTGAGATGGGCATAGTTCGCGTGAGTTGGTATTCAATAAATAGGTATAAAACCCACTTATCATATAACATTATATCAAATCCACACTATAATAAAAAAAAATATTTCGAGAAATTTAAATCTTTATTCATAAAATTTGGGGTCTCACAATCTCCCCTCCTTATGAAATTTCGCCCTCAAAATTTACGTACGTACCTGGTATGCCGAAGAGGTGAGGATACCTTGACTTCATTTCATATTCCAACTCTTGAGGTATAACCTTTGAGTGTTGAATACGATCCTTCTTATCTAAGATTTTAACACGTATCTCCTCATACATTAAATCTTTTGCTATCTCGTCTAGTTCTAATTTAATAACGTGGTTCGGGTCATCCACATATTTACGTAACATCGATACGTGAAAAACGTTATGAACACGCGACATACTTAGTGGTAAAACGAGTCTATAGGCCACAGTTCCTACTCGATCGAGGATTTAAAATGGGCCAATAAAATCAAGGGTTGAGATAACGCCGTCTTGAACCTTCTTCTTCACATTCATCAGATTCGGGTGTGTAGCTTGAGCGGCTTTAACTTTATCGATTAAAGTCGATTCTACTCGTATATTCGTTATCTTCACGTGGGTCCTTAGAGTCTTTAACTCTATCTTCATCATTTGTAAGTCATACGAAATGGATTTTTGTGTTAACAACATCGCACTCGTAAACACATACGATCTTCTACTCAACGCGTCAGCTACCACGTTCGCTCTTCCACGATGATATTGAATGGTATGGTCGTAATCTTCAACAGCTCGAGCCAACGTCTTTGGCGCATTATACGTTCGTTTTGGTTGAAGAAATATTTGAAGGTTTAAGAAATAGATTTTGTACTGGGGTAAATACAAAATTCGATTTCACACTCTGGGGTAGGCCAGGAAGTCTTCAAGAATACGTCAGGAAATTTATTAACGATAGAAATATCATTTAAAAACTGTGACTCTCATCCAAGACTTGCATAACACAAATGAAGGTTTCTCCTAACGAAGTTTCAATCGATAAGTCAATGTCTAACTTCTCTAGAGTTAAATTTAAACGTTAAGCGCAAGCAAGAGAGATAAAATAATGGGTAGAACCGGTATCTAATAATATATAGACTTCGCAAGAATTTATAATTACTAACTCGTGCTAAGTTCGTTCGGGTTAATCGCTTTTTGAGAAGTCACAAAAAATGCTCTTCTTGAAACCACCGACTTTGTTTTGTCCGTATCCACCTTTGGTGCCACCGTCCCAGCTGGACTTGACTTTGGTGCACGATAAAATTGGGCTAGGTGACCTTCTTTTCCACAATTGTAACATGTTTTGGAAGGCTGTGAACAGTTTGGACTTATGTGTCCCTCCTCTCTGCATCTAACTGGCGGTCGTTCTCCTTCCCTAGAATTTGTAGCTGGTGTTGGTGTTGTTGCCGACGTCTTCCCATCATCGTTAAATCTTTTCTTCTTGAATCTTCCACTTCTATTATCTTGGCCATGATTACCACAGAAGTGGTTACCATTCTTGTCATGATAATTTACCCCACGATGGTTATCGTTGTTAGATGGCCAAATTGCCATTTATAAATGACGATTATTATCGTGTTGTTGTTATTTACCTGAGGATTATTATCTTCCTGTTGCACATTATCCTGGGTATTGATTGTTGGTGACTCAACGGTCTCATGTACTTCATTGTTGATCTCAACATTTTCATATGCCATTTTCAAACACTGAAACGAAACAAGGGTTAATTGACATATCACATAATATCCATATACTATGACCGATCAAAAAAGAAAGAGAGATTGTTGCTCAAATTTAAGACTGTCAATTGGTACAGACAAGCTCGAAGTCCGATTATTCAATCAATTAAAAACTCGTTCGAAAATAATTTAAAAGTGAGCTGAGCCGAGCTTAGATAAAAAATCAAGTATGAAATGAAATTTTAATCGAATTTGGTCAATATATAACTGAATTATAATATTAAAATATATAGATATATAGACTATTTATATTAATTATTACATATTTACACTCACAATTTATATCCCATATAACTTCTTTAATTAAAATTTAAGTACCATCTTTTTTTAAGTTAATTATTTATTTAATAATTTGACATTTTAACTATTCTTATGTAAATAATTTGAAGATATATTATTACCGTGATTATATATATGTTTGAAGTTCAAAATTTTTAATTTCGATGATATTTTGATCTTTTGGCTTGCAAAGATTTTAATATTTTTATCAATAAGTTGTCAATACGAGCTAATGTCATTTTAGTAATGAGTTGTATTAGTTTTTTATTATTCATTTTTACCTAATTAATTTTGATATTTTTTGTTTTGAGTTTATCTAAAAATAGGCCCAAAGCTTGTGATTGTATATGGACTTAATTTGAACAATATATTATAAATACATATGGGTTACTTAAGTCCAAGCTCGTTAATGTGACTTCCCAAAATAGGTCTACATAACTCATTCTGAATTGCCAAATACATGGTACATAATTTAAATACAAACTTCTTTACAACTATTGAACTATCGTGCAAAATACGACAAAATATAAACTGTGAGTTTTAATACAAATATTATCTCGTAGACAATATCCAAACTCAAAATAAGTCCTCATTACAATTATTATAACACTATTTTATAGAATAGTGAGGACTACTACAGCCACTATCTTGGACCATCACTCAATTCTCCAACTAGTCCCAGCTATATTCTCATTTTCTGAAGAGAACAACGAAAAAAAAGAGCGAGCTCAACTAGCCCAGTAAAGAATATTATGACTAAGATAATGTAGAATAAATTATCCTTCGTCTTCAACAGTGTTAAAATTAATAGAATACAATAGACAACAAGTTTAGATCAACAACTGCAGCGGAAGAAGCAATCCATTAAAAGAGTCAAGTAGAGCATGATGTCTACTATCTTTTATGATTTTAAAAAGTCATCATTAATATTTTATCTATGTAACACAATTCAATAAATATTTTACATCATCGAATTATCCATAAAGGGCCAAAGATATTCGTTAGTATCACCAGTGATCATGATCATGCCAAACAACTGTCCATCTATGCACTACGGGCCAAAGAGCACTTTTATCACATCATTTGTCTGTAACATTACAAGTATATAATTACTGGTCATAATCATACCAATCAACAGTCCATCTATGCACTACGGGCCAAATATGACTTTCACCACAATATAAGCATGAGGATGATGACAATGATATAAGAAATCAATCAAGTGGGATCAAGGATAAATATTAAAGATTTATAATTTAATTTATCCAGGGTTTAAGAATATCTAAATTGTCAGCATGATAATTAATTATGGAGTAAAATTCAAGAATGATATTCAGGTATCAAAATAATTTGGACAGAAAAGAAACCAATTTTGTCGTTAATAGTATCCCGGGTGAATAGTACCTAAGTGAATAGTACCCCGTGAATAGTACCCCGACATGAAAATATTAAAATTTAATAAAAAAGTTCAGAAAAATATTTTTGTGAAATGATACTAGATGAAGCGCCAAATTTAAGGATATTATACTAATTTCAGAGAGTATAGAAGCAATACTTATCAAAATAAATGTAGATTTAAGAATATAAAACGAAATAATATTACTTACATACTATAGAGTATGAAAGAAAATAATATTTTTTGCGAATATTGAACGAAAATAATATCTCTTACCTTAGTAGGATATTGGATACTGCAATAGTATAGTAACAGAATACTCTTCTTCTTTCTCTCTGATTCTATCTCTATAGTTTTCTTTTGTGAGTCTTAGTGAATTGATGAGAATGAAAGAAGAAATAAGCTTCTATTTATAAAAGATTTATAGCTTATCCCTTGCAATGTGAATAGGCAAGTGGCTTGATGACTGGTAATGTAAAAAGGAAAGGGGTTTGACGCCTGTAATGTGAAAAAGAAAGTGGATTGACGCCTGTAATGTGAAATGACAAGTAGTTTGACACCTGTAATGTGAAATGACAAGTGGTTTGACGTCTGGTAAAGGCAAATACTATTGTCAAAAGTGACTCTTAGATGATGACATATGGGTCTCATAAAATAAACCAAACTTACAACAAACTTCTCATAACAGACTTCTTATTTATATCAAAGATTGAATAAATATTTACCACAAATCACTTTATATCCGATCAACATATTTTTAATCTTTCAATAATTATTCGTCATTAATATTATAACTCACAATATTGACAATCAGATCATTCCCATGAAAGATGGGACTTTCCGATAAGGATTTCTCCTTATTGGCACGCAATTAAACAACATAACCCCTTTCCTTGACATAACTTTCTAGACATTGTCAATAATACAAATAATAATATGAATAATTGTATCGTCTCAATTATTGATTTAATAATATAAAATATTGTGCAGGTGATTCTGTGACAATAATTGAATCAATAATATGACATATTATGCAGTAACCACTGTTGCAATAATTGAATAAAACTGAGTGACTTCTTACGTAAGCATCAATAATCAAAGACACTATGCAATATTGTGTGCTACTGTGCAACAACGCGTATTACTGTTCTTTTATCGCTGGTATTTCAACAGTTTAACGGTAAAAGTTTTGTCGTTATTCTATGAAAATGTTACTTTTGTCACTTTCTATATCCGACAGTTATTTCGTTATGGGGTCCACCAATGATTGTGTCGTCGTACAGATATTCCCCGACCAAACGAATATTTTATGACAACTTGCTTACTTTATAAAATTTTATATATATCACCCATAACTATAGCATTATATCAAATTAACACCTTATTATTCAAAATAATATTTAGAGAAAATTCAATCTTTATTCATAAAAAGTTGGGGTCTTACAGTTAATATTTAAATGGATCGAGTTTTAACAGTTTTAAGCCTAATTTACTTAGTCCAATTGTGTAAGACCCCGAATTTTAATAAAGAGAATTTAATTTTCTTATAATTAATATTCTAAACAGTAAGGGTATTAAATTGATAAAATGATAAAGTTAATGGTGATATGTGTAAATTGTAAAATAAAAAGTATGTCGGGGAATATTCGTTTTGTCGAGAAATATTCGTTTTGACATGGAATATTCGTTATGTCAAAGATTAGGTAAAGTACAATGGCGCCGAATCAACCAATCATTAGTGGGCCCCACAATGACATAATTATCGGATATCAAAAATGACAGAAATAACTTTTTAAATAAAAATTATCAATGGTACTGTCACTTTTAATTGTTTAAATATCTGATGATAAAAGTACAGTATCATGCGTGCGATACTCTATAGTAACAAGAGTTATTGCACAATATTTCATAATAATTAATTCAATAATTGTTATAATAACAATTGCATAGTATTTTATCTCAGTAGCTACTGTAAGACCCTTATTTTTTATGAATAAAATTTATTTTTCTTTAAATATTGTTCTAAATAGTAAAGTATTGATTTAATAAATGTTATAATTATTGGTGATATGTGCAAATTATACAAAGTAAATAGTCTGTCAAAAAATATTTATTTTGTCGAGAAATATTAATACGACGACTCCAAAATAATCAATCATTGGTGAGCCCCACAATGGAATAACTGTTGGATATAAAAAATGACAAAAAATGTTTTAAAAAAATTGGCGTTAAAACTTTGACCATTAACTGTTGAAATATCTGATGATAAAAATACAGTAATACGCGTTATTCGACAGTAACACGCGGTACTCCACAATAGTACATGATATTTCTAATTATTAATTCAATAATTGCTACAGCAGAAGCCAATTAGTATTTCATTTAATAATTGTCACAGTAGTTACCACATAGTATCTCATATTATTGATTCAATAATTGTTACATTAACATCTGTACAATATTTTATATTATTAAATCAATAATCTGACACATTAACTTATATTATTTGATATGATATTATTAAATTATTTAGCATTATTGACAATGTCTAAAAATTTTGTCGAGAAAAGAGGTTAGTTAATTACGCGTTGTTTATACGGAAGACCCTCTCTTTCTTGGGAACGATCTGATTGTCAATATTGTGAGTTTGTAATATTAATTATAAATAATTATTGAAAAATAAAATGTGTTGATTAAGGATACTTATTGTGTGTTGGATAATTAAGCATGAAATGGAGCCATTTTCCCAAACTGGTCCACGTGGGTAAAAGGAAAATCTGAAACACAAAATTTATATCTGGCCAGTTTGTATAAAGGGCAGTTTTGTCCACTTGTGTTGCTCTAAAAATTCTAATATATGTGGTATGTTAGTATGATAAGTTAACAAGGTTCAGTCTAAATATGGTAATTTTTGGATGTTTAGAACTCAAGTTGTGATTTTTACAAGAAAATGATATTTTAAAAGTGCACAAGAATAACTCTGTGTGTAACTCCAAAACTTGTGAAATGTTTACTGGAGCTAGATGTTCATAGAAGGAGTCCACCCTAAAAATTTCGTAATTTTTGGACAAATAAATAATTTATGATAAATGGTGAAAGTTTTAACTATTTTTGACCATTTAAAATTAGTAAATGAAATTGGAAAATGCAAGAAAAATATGTGATCATTAGAATATCATGTTCTGATATTTTTCATAATAGAAAAAAATAAAAAGTTATTTTGATATTTTTCATGTAAATGTTTAAGTTATGAATAAATGGATACAATAAGTTAAGTGAAGTTGAAAAATGTGTGAATATGATTTTATTGCTCAAAGACCCTTAATATGATATATTCATATTTTTGGAGGGTACATTGGTCATTTTTAATAAAATGTTATGAGAGTGACATTTTACGATTGCTAAATAAAGTAATTAGTAAGAGATAAAACAATAAAAGTAAATTGTTTATGAGTTTAATAAATGATTAAAATATTATTAAATATTTAATAATATTATATTAAAATATTATTAAATAATTAATAATATTAAAAAATAACTAAAATATTGTTAAGTGGTTAATAATATTATAAGATGATTAAAATATTATTAAATAATTAATAATATTTGTAAAAGATTAAAATATTATTAAATGATTAATAAAATTAAAGTGTGATTAAAATATTATTAAATGATTAATAATATTATTGAGTGATTAAAATAATTAAAGGATTAATAATATTTGAAAATGACTAAATAATTAATAATATTATATACGGTGATTAAAATATTATTAAATAATTTATAATATTTACAAATGATTAAGATATTATTAAAGGATCAAAGTGATTAAAATATTATTAAATGATTAATAATATTTGTAAATGAATGAAATATTATTAAATGATTAATAATATTCGTAAAGAAATAAAATATTATCAAATAATTAATAATATTAAACGAGAGTTTAAGATTAATGATAAAGAGGTTAAGAAGGCTTAATAAGGGTATTAGGCTTTCATCGGAATAAAAACAATTAAAAACTGACGAGTCAGAAATCGTCGAAGCAGTTTAAATTGACTAAAGTAAGTCGACTAATGACGTATAAGACTATGAAAAGTTTAAACACATTTTTTTACGCGAATATTATAAAAATTACCATATTAAGTCACGAGGTGATGATTAATTACTTAACCAAATAAATGCTCATAGATGCTATGAGTTATCATTTAAAAAATGTTATGAATTTGGATGAAGTAAAATGATAAAACGCCGGTGCGTACGTTTTTTTCTTTCCAGAACGTGAGTTATAAGTTAAGTGAAAATAAAGAGGTAACATAATAAGACGTAAAATGAAATTTAAAGTGATAATCGAATGAATAATGAAGTGTCCTATAAATACTTAAATACATGATTGAACATTGTGTATTAAAGTTAAGAAGGGAAGAACGATGAAATATAAAATAAAGCTAACATAAGTGACTAATAAGCGTCATTATGTGGATAATTATGATTATACACACATTTAATCGTGTAGGATAATGGAAGGACGAATTCTCCTAACCACGCAAGGAATGCTTTGAGACAAGTTATTCAGTAACTTGCTCTTATATGATAATATGTATTAAACCATGTTTATGGTGGTTAATGAAATATGTTTCTTTATGTGAAATCGTTGATTCCATGAATATTGTGTGACTAAATTGAAAACATGAAATTTGTGAAGTATGTGTTAGATATACAACATGAAGATTATATTGTGTTGTATGATAATTATGATGTTAATAAAAATGCATATCATGAAATGTATAAAGCATGTGTAGATCCATTGACTAAAATTTTTGATGCATGAATATATGAAATTTGTTTGCTATGTGAAGTATGAAATGTGTAGACTGTTGAACTTGCCGAGCCGTTGTGCTCAACCTTGCAAACAAATTTTGCAGATAAAAGTCGATAGAAACAGATGACCATAACGTAAAAAGATTCAGGAAATATAAACAAAGAATCATGTGAAGAGATAATGATTAAATATGGTTGGTGTTTTAATATCACCCTAACACATTGGTACAATTTCTTTAGAGTAGTTATACTTGGTAAAGTTTTATGCCAAAACACTTGATGATGAAGTTTTCAGTTTAGCTAGATGAATGTTAATATTATACATTGTAGATGTGTAATTGAATAACACAATACAGAAGAATATTAATTTCTTTTGGAATGTGAATCCATGTAATAATATAAAACATATTGTTTATAGTTTAAGATGTATATATATATATATATATTATGAATGATCTACATATCTAATAACAGATTGTAAATGTTACAAATTATGGAACAGAAGGGAAAAATGTATTAGTTGGTATAAAAGCCAAAGTATGTTTAATAATTTATGAGCAAATGTTATATATATTGAGATGAATATAGTATCGTAACGCACCAGGTCCGAGGTTCAAGAGATCCGAATTTAGGGGTGTAACATGTCCTTGGTGCAAAGATAATTGAATATTGTTGAGTGTTTGTAGTCTGTGTAGCAATGATACATGGTGAAAGTTCTCTTTGTCCTGGTTGCAAAGATGAACTGCTGATTGTTATTACATGGATAAAATATTGATGGTAAATTTTTAATTGGAGACGATAGTAGACATTATGTTATACTTTACTCTTTTAATGGATTGCTCATTTCGTTGCAGTTATTTATTGATAATTTATATCATCTACCATATGTTTTGAATATCTGATTTATCAATGTTGAAGGTCATTAATGATAACTTATTTTTCGTTATCTTAGCCATAATATTATTTGTTGAGTTATTTGTGCTCACTCTTTTGTTTCATAATTACTTTCAGGAAATAAGAGTGTAGTTGGGTCTATCAGGGAGAGCAAAGAAATGTAGTGATGGTCCGAGAATGTAGTAGTTTCTCAATACATTATAAAATATGGTGACAATAATTGTTTTGAAAACTTAATTTGAGTGTCAATACTGTTGCAATATATAAGACACAATAAATGTACTGAGAACTTAAAGTATACGTGTTGCTGTATGTTCACGACATTTTAATAATTGATGTTTGGTGAGAGAATTTGTGTTTGTAATGTTATTTTTGACGATTCAAAATTGAGTGATGTATACCCGAATTTTGAGGTTGTCACAAATTGACAATACTAAATATAAGCGTTTACCTTTCTTAACCTATTATTTAATAATTATTACGTAAAATAAATGTAGTTTTAACAAACGACGACATAAATTTGCAATAGAATAATGTTAAGTAAATGTATAAGATTAATATTAAGAATAATGATAAGGGTCTAAATATTTTTCAAATATATATAGAGCAATATGGTCATACACAGCTGTGTATGTTTTATTTGTGCACAGTCTGCCAAAACTACGTCGTTTTGACATATATATTTTTTTATTTTATAATAATAGCTTATCTCCCCCTAAATCAGAAATCAAGAGCAAATCTGTCAAAATGACGTAGTTTTGACAATTTGTACATAAATAAAACATACACAACTGTGTATGACCATTATTCTATATACATATTATTGTTGTATTAATATATGTATGACAGTTTAAAAACCACTATATTAAACGAGCAATGCAAAACACGATCATTTTATTTTAAATCCATGATATTATCTCAACATTATGTTGAAATATATATATATATATATGTGTGTGTGTGTGTGTGTGTGTGTGTGTGTGTAGGAAAAAAGTGTATTTTAGGCATATAAATTTGTCTTATTATTTTAAGAGATTTTATTATTTTCATGAATAATTGTTTTGACACATAAGTTTGTAAGTGTGTCTAAGAGACATACTCCCTTATATATATATATATATATATATATATATATATATATTTAAAATATATTATATAAATACTTTTTGTTGGGCAATGATATTTTATATATATATTGGACCGGATCATTTGGACCAAGTCATTGGGTTATCTCTGTTGGGTCTTAAAAATATTGGGCCGGATCGTTGGGCCAACCCATTAAATGAATAATATCTTCAATTGGGCTTTAACCAGTAATGATAATCAAGATAATAGTTGACTGTTATGCCTGCATTGCATTAATGAGGATTAGACAGATTCGGCCGGCGGTGGACAAAAGTGATGGGATTAGCTGGTAAGTTACCTGCTGAGGTATGGTGTCAGACGGGTCGGTTGCACGCAAAATCGGAGTTAGGTATATGAGGACTGGATACAACACAAAGGAGGTAACTGATATTTTTATCCTATCAAAACACTAGAATTCTTATCCTCTGTTATAATCCTTGTATTGAGTGCATGCATCGACTCTCGCGTCGGATTTATTTCTCGACCAGTTCAAAGTCGCCGAAACTTCCGATATTAACTTGCTGAATATGCGAGGATTAAACGCGCTCTTACGTAATTGAAGCGCGTGAAAACATCTTGGTGTTACCACTTTTTAATGTTAAATTTTTTTAGATGATTTTTTTTACCTCCTCCCACTCTCCCACTCCCACTCTCAAATTCATGACCACATCCCCGTCTCAATTCGTAATATTATTGATTAAATAGAAAAAGAGGGACTGATGCTCATATCCAATCGCTCACCTTTTCTAAACCCATGATTTAATAATTATTGCACAATTAAATTTAATTTTAATAAAGAACGACATAAATTTGTAGCATCCTAAAAAACGAAAATAATTTATAACCTATAACATTTGCTACAAGCTAAAGTTACAATAAAAAAATAAATAATAAAAGTAAGATATTAACTCCGATCTCAAAAATATGTCTAGGAGTATCACGCACACACAAATTAAGGTTGATAAATTAAAGAAGATAGTATAAAGTTTATTTCAATTGAACTATTTATTTAAAATTCTACAAATATCACAAGTAATTTGAGGGTGAGTGCTTTTGTATAGAGATATGCGTATTTTGGGACAAATTATTATTTTATATTTGTTTTATATGTTTTTAGACATTTTTAAGGATAAAAATTTTAATATATTTTTAGACATACTTTTGAGAACGAAATAAATACAAAAATAGTAAAATATTTGATTTAAAAATAATTACATGTTAAAATGTTGCTATAATGTTCATGTAATATTTTTAAAGAAATTATATTTCACGAATAAAAATTAATATTTTTCTAAGATTATTTTCACATAAATAATAAATAAATATAAATTTATATGGATGAGAAATTGTGAAAATATCATATTTTTTTTCTTGCGGATATTTCCTATTTTTATACAATTGCAAATATGTTGAGAGATCTGAATCTACCCTCCTCATTCCCCCATTTTCACTCTCTCTATTATTATATATACACACGGATACAAGTTACAAGTACAACAACACAGGCCCTGTTGGATATATTCTTCTTCCTCCTCCCTCATTTCAAGCTAAGCAATACCAATGGCGTCCGAAGGAATCCTGATGGGAATGGGCAATCCACTCCTGGACATCTCAGCTGTCGTAGATCAGGAGTTTTTGGATAAGTAAATCCACTACATTCTAATACTTGACTCTAATATATACTTAATTGCTCAGATCCGTATATCTATCTCTTTTGTTTTTTTATCTTTCAGTTACAATTAAATCTTTCATTTTCAGTCGATATTATGTTTGATTGGATTCACATCTGTTGTTTTTGTTTAGTATCATCGTCTCTATATACACTTACAGGTTCGCAACATGTAATAAAACGGTTAAGCTGCACATTCTTTTAATCACTGCCAGATCAAAGAAAATATATGCTGATCATTTATGTATTCCGTGAACTGACCCATTTTATTTCTGAGTTATTGTTATTGTTATCGAAATCTTTATGTTCATATTATTGCCTTAATTGGTATTAATCTGTTTTTTAAGAAGCTAATTGTCACATTATTGTGATTAAGTCATGTTTTAATCTCTCTCTGTTCAGCCTTTGGGAAATTGAGTTCTGTTTACTATGGCTGACATGCTTAGATGTTTTATAAATTAATATTCACCATGACTTGTCTTCACCCCTTCCTGGCCTCCTCATCTTGTTTTTGTTGTATGTTATGTGCCCATTACTGTGTTGGTGTACACAAATATCTGTTATCTTTCTGAACTTTTGTCTATTGATTTGCTTGAACACTGTTATTGGTGGGATAGGGCTGAAGTCCCTCTCAACAGGGTATTGTCAGTGAATTTCATGATATTTTGGTTTTGTAACGTAAGCTGCCTTTTCCTTTTGTTGACATAACAGGTATGATATCAAGTTGAACAATGCAATTCTTGCAGAGGAAAAGCACTTGCCCATGTAATTGCACTGCTTCCCGTTTTGTTTCAAGTGTCATTTTCCCCAAGTTGCCCTTGGGATCTAAGGTTTAAAAACTGCTATTCCTGTGATATTTAAGGGAACCCAAGTATTAAGCTAAACCCATTAGTGAAAATGGATTATTTTTTTATTAGATCTTTAATATGCTATTGTTTATCTTCCAAAGCTCGCTATTTAATTCCGTGTTTCCTGTTACAAGTAATGCTTATTATCCATCCCCATGTCAATCTGTATTATTTCTTTAGTTGTTTAGCTGTCATCAACTTAATTATATGGAGAATAATATATTTTTATGGCCTTTATATTTTAAGGGTTGGCTCAATAATGAAGGAGGATTAAATACACAATCTTATATGACATGCCTTGCTTGGCTAAAATTCTAGATGTTGGTCATGATCGTAAATAAACAAGTTAAAATAGAGTACCTTGGCTTGTTTTAACCCAGTAATTCATCATAACACAATGTTATTAAGTGGTGAAAATCAAGAAGAAGAATGTGTAGAACATTTTCTTTATATTGTAGGTCTTACAAAGTGTATTGTTGCTTGAATATGCTGAATTCTCCTTCTTGGCAAATACTTAATTATGTTCAACAACAATAGATCTCTCCTATTAAGTCAAAGAGAAGAAAATGTAGGTGGACAAGGCAGATGAAAGTAATCATGGTTCATATTGAATCTTTATTCGTTGATATAATCTTGTCAAAACGCTTGTACATGTAGTGAACTTAGTTATGCATGAATAGAGTATACAAATGATTTGATCTATATGCTATTTCCTAATGCAACATAAGATGAATCTAGAGAAGTCTAAATATAACTCTGAATGAAGTGGAAAGGGCCAATATACAACCCTGAGAAATTTAGCTTGCAATACCTGATGCTTGTGTGTGAGGAAGGTTGAGGGAGATGAATTGTCATGACAGTAAGACTCTAAGAACCTTTGGCAAGAAGGGAAGCAACAGGAGTTTTGCATATCCTAGTTCTGGGAAGTACATAGTCATAGGTAGCCTCCGTCTCCAAGAGGATGTGCATTTTCTTTCCTTTAGGTTTTCATAATTTTTTCTGATTATTTCATTCTTTCTGAGATTGAACTCTTGTAAATATCAGATATAAACATCAAATAAAAATTTCTGTTGATGGAGGGAAAACTTGAAATGTATGATTTAAATGTGAAAAAAAATCTAGGATAATACAGTGACATCTTGCTGTTAAAATTGGTTTAATAGTTCAAATTTTATATCCTTAATATATCAATCAACTGATGCCAGATTAATGTCTCAGGTATGATGAGATGGCTTCCAAGTACAATGTAGAGTACATTGCTGGAGGTATATCTACCATTATACAGATGTTGGGTTCTTTCTAATGACTCCTAATTGCTTGTCAATGTACTTCGATAATTAATAATTTACAATTCCTTATTGCAGGTGCTACTCAAAATTCAATCAGAGTTGCTCAGGTGTGTTAAACTTGTATTTGCTATTAGCAACAAATTTATCTGGTTACTAGAGGAGTAACCTGAGCTTCTCTATTGCAGTGGATGCTTCAAATTCCTGAGGCAACCAGTTACATTGGATGCATTGGAAAGGACAAGTTTGGCGAGGAAATGAAAGAAAATGCAAACTTGCTGGTGTTAATGTATGCTATCCTTTCTCATTTCTCCCCTTGAGCATCATGACCATCTTCATTGTCCTTATTTATTTCTTAATATTTTTGTTTATCATGTCTCGTCTTTTATAAAGCACCGAATCTTGAGTGATAATAATCTATGCTATCATATATGTGCCGACTTCAGGTTCACTACTATGAGGATGAGTCTACACCCACGGGTACTTGTGCTGTTTGTGTAGGAGGTGGTGAAAGGTCAGCTAAAATAGTCTTGTTTCAAGGTCCTATATGTGCCTGTGAAATTGCTATTATACAATCATTCATCTCTTATCACCTTCTGTCTACCTTGGCGAATAAATTTTTTTGTGAACTATATATGCAGGTCTCTTGTTGCCAATTTGTCAGCTGCCAATTGCTACAAATCTGAACATTTGAAGAAACCAGAAAATTGGGCATTGGGTACCATGTTTGTACTGATTTTCTTTATTGTTTAGTTTTACATTTTTTGGATCTAACTTGATTGGATTTTGACAGTTGAGAAGGCCAAGTACTTCTACATTGCCGGGTTTTTTCTCACTGTTTCACCTGAGTCCATTCTTCTAGTTGCTGAGCATGCAGCTGCAAAGAACAAGGTTTGTCATTGTGGCAGGAGGTTTCAATATTCAAATCCAGTTCATCCCTCTGTTCATTTAACATGCTCCCTTTGCTAGTAGCTTATGCATGATACAGCAGCTAATATGTTTTCACATGCAGATCTTCATGATGAACCTTTCTGCTCCATTTATCTGTGAGTTCTTCAAGGATGCACAAGAGAAAGTTTTACAGTATGCTCAATGTCCTAGTCTTGTGCTTAATTTTTTTTTTACTGAATAATATAATATTCAGATTTACAGCTTGCCCCTCTTTTTGGTTTCAGGTATATGGACTTTGTTTTTGGAAACGAAACAGAAGCAAGAACATTCTCAAAAGTTCATGGCTGGGAGGTAATGATTCCATGTCCAGCATAGGTGGTGACTTGTTCTTTCACTTTCTTGACTATTTATCTGATTCTGCTGATGACTGACCAGACTGAGAATGTTGAGGAAATAGCAATAAAAATCTCCCAGTGGCCAAAGGCATCTGGAGCACACAAGAGGATTACAGTTATTACTCAGGGTGCAGATCCAGTGGTGGTTGCTGAGGATGGGAAAGTGAAACTGTTCCCTGTGATATTGTTACCCAAAGAGAAACTTGTTGATACCAATGGCGCAGGTAAAAAGATGCAAGCATCTAACTTTAATTCATGCCTTCTGTATTAAAAACATTTAATAATCATGTTAGTTACTTAGAGGTATAGGATATCTTCTTGTGTCTCGTCATGCATATGTGCACTGATTACTGAACCAGTTTTAAACTAATAGAGGATCCTACTTCCTGAGTTCCTGGCATTTTATGCTCTGCCACTTCTATTCCCACTTGATTTCGCCATCAGTAGGAATGCACACAAAACAGGAGCAATGCAGCATCAACTTTTAACTCGTGTTTAATTTGCAGGGGATGCATTTGTTGGTGGATTTCTCTCTCATATGGTTCAAGAAAAACCAATTGAAGACTGTGTAAGAGCTGGTTGTTACGCAGCAAATGTCATCATCCAAAGGTCTGGCTGCACATACCCAGAGAAGCCTGATTTTGAATAAGCTATTTTTATCCTTCACAGTCCATTTTCTATTGTTAAATTTTGATCTTTGAGAAACTTGAATTTTAATTTTTAAATTTTGCCGATGCTAGTCATTATAATGGCAATTTGAAGCCATGAAGAAATATAGTCTCTGAACCAAGGTATCTATCTAGCAAAAATATTTATTCTCTTTCTGCTTTGCGTTTGTTGCTTATAGTTATGAATAAGATACCTCATTACCGAATGGAAGAACATATCATGTTCCTTGGTATTTGGGAGAAGCGATCTGTATATGCAGTTAACAGAATTAGTTTGAGCAAACTATTTTGATCCGACTTACTACTATCTTTTTGGTCATGGAAAGAGTTTTAAATGTTTTTAAAAAAAAATTAAAAGGTTATCATTGTACAAGGTTGTGTTTGTTCAGCTCTGAATGGCTTAGCCTTTGAATCGGTCATAGATTAAATTTATTTGGTAAATTTTTTGAAGACTCTTAATGCCTTTTAATCGGTTAGACACAAAATTAATTCTAAACCATACGGAGGCAGGTCTGAGTGAATTTTTTTTGGGAACAAAACTAACCTTGTTGTTGCTCTCACTCCACTGCTCCTCCTAATTTGCTGCTGCTCTTCTCCTTCGTTGCTGCTTTTGTCCTCAAGCACTGTCTAAATCGGTTGCCACCTCAATCCATCGGAGGTTTTCGACATATTCTTCTTTATCTTGCTCTTATATTTCTCAATATCCTCGATGTCGCTCTTCTCGCCCATCTAGTTTTTCGAAGATCGAGTCTTAAATCTGCATTCCCAACTCATTGGGCATCGTTGCCACATGTCCCGAAGCCGATTGGATCGATGATATTGGATTGAAATTGAAATTGGGTTGGGTTGGGTTGGATTGATAATAAATAATGGTATGCCATGGTGGGTAAAGACAATGTGGAGATATAAGGATGGTAGGATTCTTGATGATTTACTATGGAAGCAGTAAGGTGAATTTATGGCTAATGATGAAAGGGGTTGATGATGGTTTATGTAGGTGTTTAATGGAGGCGGTGATGGGAACCTGTAATTTGGATGATTGGTATAGTTTGGGATGGAGCTTGGGCGGGTTATGAGTTGGGGCATGTATATGAGTTAATTTAATTTGTATGTTTAAATTATTATGTTATGTTGATATTTTCATTGGACATGATACATTTTATTTTAGGGTTATTTACATTACTATACAATAATTAGATAGTAATTAAAAAATTTGTGCATCCACAAAATAATTACAAAAGGAGTGCAATATAAATTGGTTACATTCAATTCAGGTACTGTCCCGTAGTTACTACACATTCATAAATTGGTTACCTTCATAAGTGTCTGGTTACCTAGGTTTAATTGTTCAGTCTTTAATTGGTCACCACGTCATGATACTTAATGATTTGATTATAAACTGAATGCAAACAATGTGTTTCAGATTTATGGTTACTAATTAGATATATTTCAGTTACTGTATAATTGTGACGCCCCCAAAACAGGTATACATCACCCATCTTGAGTCGCCAAATACATGGTACAAAATTCAAATATAACTTAAAAATACAGCTGTCGTGTAAATTACGACAAAACACAAACTGAGAGTTTTAATAAGAATATTGTCATCTAGACAATATCCACACTCAAAGAAGTCCTCATTATATTTATTGTCACACTATTTAACAGAATAATGAGGACAACTAATGCTATCATTTGGACCGTCACTCCGTTCCCCGACTAGTCCCAGCTATATTCTCATTTCCTGAAGAGAATAGTGAAAGAAAGGGTGAGCTCAACTAGCCTAATAAGAAATATTATGACTAAGATAATGCAGAATAAATTATCATTAGTCTTTAACAATGTTAAACTGATAAAATACAATAGACATCAAGTTTAACTGTAGCGGAATAAGCAATCCATTAGAAGAGTCAAGTAGAGAATAAAATCTACTATCTTCTATGATTTAAAAAGGTTTTTCATCACTTTTATCGCTGAGACTCGGTTTAATAAATAATCCACATTATCCCCAAGACTACTGACCAAGGATATTCATTAAGATTAACGACCACAAATTATTCATGCACACTACGGGCCAAAGATAATCGTATTTTCATGAAGCGGTCCGATTATGCCATAAAATAATTCATCTTTGCTCCTTTGGTAGAAGAGAATCCATAGTCATAATCATACCAAAACCTCATCCATCAACGCACTACTTAGCCAATGAGGACTTTTTCCACATCATTTGTAACATTATGGTCATGATTACAATCAATTATCCTCAGTCATAATCATACCAAGTCCATCTACGCACCACTGCGCGCCATGAGATGACTTTCAACAAAATATAAACATGAGGATGATGACAAATGATATAAGAATTCAATAAAATAAGTTCAAGAATTAATTTATCCAGGAACTAATAACGTCCATATTGTCAACACGATACTTCTTTGTAGAGTAAAATTCAAGAATACTCGGAAGAATATTTCCATGAAAAGATCTTTAGATGAAGCTTAAATATCGAGGATATTCCACTAATTTTATGGAGTATAGAAGTCAAAGTTTTAACCAATCGAGTATAATAAAGAATGGAATAACAAAAGAAATTACCATGCATGCGGTATTTCAGATAGGCGAGTTATTCCAATGAATAATAAATAACGGAACTGGTCAAAGCGTAATACCCACCAAGCGGGATATTCCAACAAAATAATAAAGAATGAATAACAACAGAAATCACCATGCATGCGGATTAAGATAGGCAAAAGTTATTCAAATGTAATAATAAATATCGGAACTGTGGTCGGCGTAAAAACGCATGCAGGGCGAGGATATTCCAATGTAATAATAAAGGCGGAACCAAGTCCGACGTAAAACGCATGCATAAGATATTCTAACGAGAATAATAAAGGCGGTGTGACGCCCAAAATTAGGTATACGCCACCCATCTTGGGTCGCCACTTACATGGTACATAAATTCAAATCGACTTACTAATATAAGCGTAGGTATGCAATACGACATAAATCGTGAGTTTGAATACAAATATTGTCTACTAGATATTATACAAACTCAAAAGGAGTCCTCATTACAACTATTATCACTTTATTTCACGCTAAGAATAGTGAGGACTACTAATGCTATCCTCCGGACCATTACTTCGTTCCCCGACTGTCTCAAATGTATGTTCTCATTTCAGAAGAGAAACGGTGAAAGAAAAGGGTGAGCTCAACTAGCCCAAGAAGAAATATTATGACTAAGATAATGCGAATAAATTATCATTAGCCTTCAACAATGTTAAAGCGATAAAATACAATAGACAACCGGTTTAAGCTGCGCAATGAATAAGCAATCCATTAAAAGAGTCAAGTAGAGAATAAAGTCTACTATCTTTTAGGTTTTAAAAGGTTTTCATCAATTTTTATCGTTGAGACTCGACTTAATAAATAAACCACCACATCTAATCATCCCCTGCACTACTGGCCAAGGATTTTCATCAAATTATCAATGGTCACGACTATATACCGAATCACCCCCCGGTCATAATCATACCAAAAACTATCCATCATCGCATTATGAGCCAATCGAGGACTTTTGTCACATCATTTATATCAAGTCATGATTATACCGAATGATCCCCGGTCATAATCATACTAAGTTCATCTACGCACGTAAGCCAAAGATAACATAATATAACATGAGGGATGATGACAATGACATAGTAATTCAATAAAACAAGTTCAAGAATTATTTAATCCATGAATTATTAACGTCCAAATTGTCAACATGAGCAATCTTGTTTACAGAGAGTAAAATTCAAGAATGATCGGAAGAATATTTCCATGAAAAGATATTAGATGAAACGCAAATATCGAGGATATTCTACTAATTTCATGGAGTATAGAAGTCAAAGTTTTAACCATTTGGGTATAATAAAAATGGAATAACAAAAGAAATCACCATGCATGCGATTGCTTGATGCAAATTGAGTTATTCCACAGAATAATAATAACGGAACCGAAGTCGGTGAAATTCACATGCAAGCGGGATGTTCCAACGAGAATAATAAAGATGGAACCGGATCCGGTGTAAAACACGAGATAGGATATTCCAACAGAATGATAAAGAGGCGGAACCAGTCCGGTGTAAAACACATGCATGAGGATGTTCCAACGAGAATAATAAAAATGGAACCAGTCGGTGTAAAACACATGCATGACGGGATGTTCAATGAGAATAATAGAAGAATGTCACCAAGTATAGGGTAAATAGCGTATCTGAGTTATTCCATGAGAATAATAAGCAACGGAATAACATAAAGATTTCACCAAGTATAGGGTATCTGGCGTATCTGAGTTATGTATAGGGTATGCCACTTTTTTAAAAGTTATTCCAATGAATAATAATGAATGGAATAATGAAGTTCTCTTCAAGAAGAAAGAATAACACCCCTTATCGTGAAAAAACCTGAATATAGAAATAGTGAAGTAGCGAGATATACTCTTCTTCTTTCTATAATTTTCTCTCTATAGCCTCTCTCTATAATTTTCTCTGTACAGTTTCAATGAATTCGTAAGAAAATAATGAAGGAATGAGCTTTATTTATAGGAAAATGGAATGCATAGTAACTAATCCATTGAGCGGTCAGATTGATTTACTTTAATCGACGGTCCATATTTAAAGAAAAATCTTTTAAATAAAATATAATATATTCTATTTATATAAAAACATTTTACTACGCAAACACTATGCAAAACACTACGCAACACTATTTATCGTAATAAAATATAATATATTCTATTTATAGAATAACTTTAATAAAGTATTCTATTTTATATAAAAGATGTTCGCATTTTATTACGTTAATAATACTGAATAAAACAAAACGTCATTATCATTATAATAATTCATATTATTAATCGAAAATAATGGAATCAAACCCGAGTGACTTCTCACATAAAGATCGATAATCAATCAGGTAGTGTCTTCTTTATGCAACCACACGACATTCTTGTACTTTTACTCTGAAAGTAGTTCAACAAGGTACCCAGTAAAACTTCCGCCGTTATTTCAATAAAATATTTTTGTCGTTTTCTCAATCCGACAATAATTACATTATTAGAGTCCACCAATGATTGAGTAGTTATACGAATATTCCCCGCTAAACCCAAGATATTCCCCACCAATCGAATATAATATAACCACTTGCATACTTTGCAAAATTTATAAATACTACCCACAACTATAATATTATCTCAAATTCACACTATAATATTAAAATTATTTTGACAAAATTTAAATCTTTATTGATAAAATCTGGGGTCTCACAGATGGAACCAGTCCGGCCACAGAAACACACGTACATGATACTCAACAGAATAATAAAGAATGGAATCACAATGAATTTCACCATGTATGCGGTACTTGTGATGTAATTAAAAGTTATTCCAAATGAGAATAATAAATAATGGAATAACAGAAGTTCTCTTCATGAATATGAAAAAAAATTAATACCCCTTACCTTTGAAAGAAGAGTATTTCGACTGGTAGGGCGATGATATACTCGAAGAAAACATGCACTACGCTCAAAGCTTTCTTAAACTCTAAAGAAATACGCTCAAAATTATAGAAGGAGAATTCTCTCTATAGTTTCTCTCTCTAGAGTTTCAGTGAATTCGTAAGAAATAATGAAGGAATGAGCTTCTATTTATAGGAGAATGGACTGCATAGTAACTAATTCATGAACGGTCCAGATTGATTTACTTTTAAACGGACGATCCAGATTGATTTAATAAAATATTATAATAAAACAAAAAATTTTAAATAAAATATAATATATTCTATTTATAATATAATAAAACGAATAACTTTATAAAAGTATTTTGTTTTATATATAAAAGATTTTACTATAAAACACTATATGTATAATAAAATATAATATATTCTAATTATTATCTAATAAAACAAATAACTTTATAAAAGTATTACATTTTATATAAAAAGATTTTACTTATCTGAAAAACACTATGTCATAATAGAATATTATATATTTTATTTATTGTCTAATAAAGCGAATAACTTTATAAAAGTATTACTTTTTTATATAAAAGTTTTTACATTTTATTACATTAATAATACTAATAAAATAAAATTTCATCATCATTATTATTATAATTCACACTATTAATCGTAAATTCGCTTTAAAGGAAGAGAGGGCTTTCGATAAGGATTTCTCACTATTAGGCGATGCGATTAGGTGACCAAACCTCTTTCTCGTGAACTTACAGACATCGTTAATAGTGCAAATAATAATATTAATAACTCATCATCTCAATTATTGATTTA
Organism: Panax quinquefolius; assembly: GCA_020205615.1. NCBI lineage: Eukaryota > Viridiplantae > Streptophyta > Magnoliopsida > Apiales > Araliaceae > Panax > Panax quinquefolius. Next base: position 27,019,134 of record CM035161.1, read on the forward strand.
ATAATATATAAAATATCGATAATAATTGAATCAAATAACTTGAGATACTACGCAAAGAATTACTATAGCAATAATTGAACAAAACCGAGTGACTTCTCACGTAAACATCAATAATCAATACCGTGTGCTCTTACGCAACTAGCGCCAGACATCGTGATTTCTTTTACTACCAAAGTAGTTCAACAAGATTATTCTTGTAAAACTTCCGCCGTTATTTTCATAAAAATATTTTTTTATTTTTCAATCCAAATAATAATTCCGTTGGGGTCCACCAATGATTGTCTTGTCGACGTAATATTCTCTCATTAAAGCGAATATTCTCCGACCAATCGAATATTATATAACAACTTGCATACTTTCCAAAATTTATAAATATTACCCACAACTATAACATTTTCTCAAATTCACACCATAATATTCAAAAAAATATTTTGAGAAATTTAAATTTTTATTCATAAAATCTGGGGTCTCACAATAATGTTGATTTGGTCACCATTCACAATATTGTATTATTTTTAATGTTTTAGTTGTACTTTATTTTACGATAAAAAAAAGGTGTGAGATAGTACATCAGCAAAAAAAGTGTAACTACAAAAATATATGTTTACTGTGAGTAACCAATAACCAGACATATGGTAACCTTTTTATTGATGTAAGGTAACCGTGTGTTACACAATATTGAATAATATTTTGTATTTTTTTCTTCTTACATTAAGTAAGAGGAAAATCACACGACTACTCTCTGATTCTGGTTTAATAAGATAAAAAAAACAAATACATGTAACACTTGGTAACTGTTCTGAATTTTTTTTTATGACTATTTGATTATCCACAAAAACTAAAATGGTTACATGTATATTAAGGTTTGGCTACCGACTGCATCATATTCAAAATAATTTTATTTTTAAAATGTTATTTATAAGTAACCAACATGATAAAGTTCTGTCACCCACTAATCTGCATTTGGTTACCTCTAAAGGAAATAGTACAAAAAATTTAATATGAACAAACAAACAATGTCAAACTACTGGTAATAGAATCAAAGACCAATCAACAGCATCCAACTATATAAGACTAGTAACCAAGACACAATCAACAGATTTTCAAAACCAATTTAATCAACCTTCATATTGTCAAAAAGTACCTAGTAACCAATTTAGAATATAATAGTAACCAAACGAAACAACTAATTAGTAATTGAAGTACAATATTGGATAATTATATAGTTGTTGAGTAAAGAGGTGCCATCGGGCGGAGCGCCGCTGAGTAAAAAGGTGGAAGAAGGATTTCTTGAGAAGTTTTTGGCGATGAAGATTTTGCAGGGGTATGAATTGACAAAATCGACCGGAATAGTGTTGGCGATGATTTTGTTAGAGGAGAGTAGAAGATACGGGTCGACGAGATTGTTGGTGCCAAGCATGGAAGCGAATATTGTTGATCTAGAGAGCAGAGAGGTATTGCCGGTTAATCGGAATGGGGAGCTTTGGCTTAGAGGTTTCACTAATTTGATACATCAGTGAAAACAAAATATTTTATTTGTGAATAAAATATTGAAAATGTATTAATTCTGTAAATATTTTATGAATGCACTTTAGTTGTAATTTTTTCTAAAAATGTACTAGAAAGTGTAAATAACCCTTTATTTTATCATATTGTGGTCAAAATGTTATAAATATATATTTAAATACTATTTAGATCTTTTTGATTATCAAACATATTTTTGCTTAAACTGTTTAAAGGGTTAAAATGGTAAAAATACCGTTATTCAGACATTTTAAAAAATTAGTTATCAAACATCATTTTTCATTCTGATACAATTCTGAACAGAGACTATATATTATTCAGATGTCTAAACTGTTTAAATCTTTAACACTCAATTTTATTAAACACCATCTAAATATATTTTTAATTTTGGAAACAACGACGGAGTATAACTGAAGGTTTTGCTTTTAGTTCTTATTCCTATCTTTTCCCTTCTATTCTTTTTCCTTTTTTAAACATTTGAAAGAACAAATATCAATCCAGTTAATTAAAGTAAAAAAGAAAAAAACGAAAGTAAAATTAGAGAACCATGGATATGAATAATAATATAGAGAAATTCAACTAATACTAAACTTATTATTTTTTTCATTTTAAAATTAGAGATATATTTTAATTTTGAGATCAAACGACGATATATTAAATTTTAAAATTAGTATAATTTTATGTGTAAAATTTCTATATTTATTATGTGTAAAATTAGTTTTTTCTTGAAGAAAATTATTCCACAACGGTATTGCTCAAAAGCATGCAAGAAACAGTAAGCACCAACTTTTCCTTTAAGAAACAGTATTAATAAAGAAATGTATATATTTTTATTATTATTAAAGTAGTAATGTTTAAATCTTATTTTCTTTAATACAAGGAAATTTTTATTTAGTATGAAGTCGTAGGGATAAGTTTGGAAAGTTAATAAATTAATAGGAATAAAAATAGAAATAGATAAAATTATAAATTATGCGTGTTCAATTATATTATATGTATTTTTTTCATAAGAAACCATGTCATTTTCTTGTTATTATGGCAGCAATTAATATGGACTAATCTATGGATACTACTACTACAGTGAGTACTAGCCAGGCCCAGGGTCCAGGGAAACAGATTAGAGAAATTCAACAACATTTAAGTATTTAAGATGGATCAACAAGGCCGATCGGCCAGCAATCTGCATAGCGCGTCTACACAACGTTCAATCAGACGGCGCGTTAATACCTTCTTCGAACTGTTTTTACTAGCCTATCTTGTACGAACATCCAGTCCACAACATATTTCACAAAATCTGTCCCTCCCCTTTATCGCCGGGTTTTACCCACTCTCTCCATTCAATCACCACCACGCACTTTCTCTCTCTTAACCATGAACCACCACCCTCATCCACCGCCGCCCCCCATTGACCTGAAAACCACCACCCAAATCTTGAAACAAACCACCACAATCTTCGCATCTCACTTCCACACGCTCCTCTTTCTCTCTTTCCTAATCCTCACCTTCCGCTCCAACGTCGAAAATGGGTCCAACTTTCTGACCTCTTTCGTCGACCGTGACCCCTCTCTAAAATCCCTCCTCTCTCGTATCGACATTTCCGGCCGATCTCACCCCCTCTCCCAGCAGCAGCATCAGCATCAGCATCCCCTCCTTGGCCGCCACCACCGCCGCCGGCGTCCCTTCCTCCAGCTCACCCGCGTCGGCACCCTCGATGACGACTTCTTCTCTGGCGACGATCTCTCCGATCGATCCCTCTTCGGCTCCCTCCCCAAACCACAGCCCAATGGCACATTTATTATACTCGATAAGTTTAAACCCAGCTTAGGGTTTTCTAATCACATCGTCGATAACGGAATCAGGGTTCCCGAAATCATCCGTTCTGGGTTTTCTCTCAAAGCCCCTAACGAAGAACCGGAATCTGGGAGTGATTTTACAACTAACGAGGATGATTCAGATGAGAGGGTAGAGGGAAACGACAAAGAGACAGGAAAAGAACACCAAAATTCAGTTCTTGATTTGCAGTATTTGTTTAAGGGTTTGGAGCTGGGAAGACGTGATGCGACTGCATTGATGTTTCTTGTTGGAATTCTTTCTGCTTCATATGGGTATGTAATTCTAGGATTTCTTGTTACATATTCATGGGTTCTTGGAACTGTTTTTGTTTTGGTGGTAAATGATCTGGTAGAGAGGTATAAGTCACTGACTGCCACTGTTTGGGATGGTTCTAATTTGGGTCTCAAAAGGCTATCTGGATTTATTCTTATGAGGTGGGCTGTCAGGGATGCATTGACCCAGCTTTTGGGCATTTGGTTCTTTGGTGAAATTGATGATCACTACTTATTTTTCAAGATTTTTGTCAGATTGAAATTGATGCCTTTTTCTGTTATGGCATCGAGGGTTAGAGGGTATGAGAAGGAGAGTGCATGTTTTCTGGTAACGTGGTTTTTGTTAGATACGTTGTTAGCATTTATTTTTGCTGTGGATGCTTGGGTGGCAATTGCGGACTCGAGGAAGAGTGGGAGGGAGGTTGTGAAGGAAGGCTGCCATTTGTTGTCCACAATGTTGAATCCGGCTATAAACATCAAGTGCTTGGAAGGAATGGCTTGTGGGTCATTAACGAGATGGATACTGGCTGGATGTTTTGGGAGATTGTTTGCCTCAACTTTCCAGTCTGTTATGGAAGTTTATTTTATGGTGGCTTGGTTGATATATTACTTTGCTGCGAGGTCTAAGGATGCTACTTCTCTTCGAAGGACATTTGGACGGAGAGAATTAGAAGGCTTTCTTGAGGGTATTAGATAATACTTGGTGGAGATCTGGTTGATGATTCACTTTCAAGCCTCAGTTGTGACATTGAGTGGTAATCTTTTTGGTGCTTTGCGTGTTCAATGTTCAGTGTAAATGTGATTCAGCAACAAGGCAATATATAGATTGTGTATATTTCCGCAAGAATGCTTTCTTTGTGTATGATATGTCTGCATATTGTTGTCCTTTATCAGTTTTCTTGGTAATATAGTTTGGAGGAAGGAAAGGGATGGATATTGATTGCCCCTCCTATTTTGGTTAGCTGGGATATAAGAGGAAAAGAATGGTAATAAGTCTCCTCTTGCTCAGAATAAGAAATACATAGGAGTAAGAAAAATAGGAATAAGGCATTAAATAAATGTAATTGTAAATGAAAATAAAACGTGTAGGAGATAGTGAAAGAATACATTTAAAGCTATACAAAAAGTATTTGTTATGCAATATAAGTGCAGAGTATTTATTCACCAACTCTTATATTTCTCTGCATCTCCCAATTTTTGGAGGAAAGTAGTTTCAAGTGTTTAACCCTATTATCTCTTCCTTTCCTTCCTCTCTTCAAAAATCATCCAAACTCATCGTATAGTCCTTATTCCTTTAAAACCCTGAGCCCTCCCATCCAAACAAAGTCTCAGTTTGCATTGTTACCCTTGATTCTGGTTTGAACCTCAGTTCTTCTGTAATGGACATTTTTTGTTTATAGACCTATGAAACAATTATGGCGTAAGAGCTCCCCGGCAACCCTACCCCCTCCTCCCCCCAAAAAAAAGAAGAAAAAAGGACATCATATGGGTCTTAATATGCATATGATTGATCTTGTGAAGGCAGGAAGAGAAATTTCTTTATTTAATATTAAGCGAGGCAATAAGAAGATATTAAAAATACTGAAAAAAACATAGCTACATGCCTATAACAGGCTTAGTGGGGGTCTAGCTTACACTTTGTATAGGATTTCCATTGATCCTCTAGGCTGTACTATGAGTTTGGGTGGCATTAATTCAGTATCTTTATCCAGGCTATTTCTTATAGAAGATGAGATTCCTATGCAAGTGGTATGCAAATCATTAGCCTACTTTAATTTTGACTTTCCCCCTCCTAAATATTAATGTTTGCTTTTGAGTTTTGACACACTTGCCCATAATTTTTCTTAATATTTTTTCCCTAGTAAATAAGTTTTTCTCTTTGAAGTTTAATAATAAAGAAAAAAATGATACAAAAAAATAACCTCTAGGTCTTTGGTTCGAATCCCCATATCTAGGCCAAAATTACCTATAAAAATTGAGGAAAAAAAAATCTAACAGTGTCCATTGATATCCTTAATATTTGAAAAACAAAAGTCAACTGAAAACAAAGCAAGTAGGGCTCTCATTTCAACTTTCAAGATGGAGAGAGTATAATATTTGTTATCATGGGGGGTTACTTTCCCCTCTCTTTCATTGATAGTTCTCTGAGTTTATATTTATATGAATTTCTCAATGTTGTGAAGTGCCAAAGTTGGTGGAATTATCCTGCCAAAAGTACTTGGTAGTAGGTACTGCATACTGCCAATGGGAGAGAATCCATTTCTATACTCTCTCACTTCTACAGGTGCTACTTGAACTTCTCTTACCTGCTCAAATTCATTATTTTTCATCTCTGTGGAGCTTGACATAGCAACAATGGAGACAACAAATTAGATGGCAATCTCATGCATCCTTTTGTTACAATTGTCCTTCCTTTAGGTTAATATATAAATGGTAAGACATTATGTGCTTTACCTTATGTGTCTTTTGATGTATATGAAGTAAAATTAGCCATTCTTCCTTTCTATCTTACTCTTGCATGAAAAATTCTGTCATGTCCTATAATTACTAATCCTAGAGAAGTATTTTGTCTTATACAAACCTTCACCATTATCTCTTCCCTATCTCTTCATAAAAACCGAATAAATTGAGAAATAAAGATTGAGATGATGTTTCTGGGGAAAACGAGTAAGAAATCTACTTATAGAACTTAAAGACGTTTGGGGTGTTATTAGAACAGTATCACAACACAACTTTTAAGACATGTTTTTGGTAATTACACATATTTTTTTTTAATTTATAAAAAAGGATAATCAAGCAAAATTCTGAGGATACGCACCTGATTATCCAAAATATCTGCATTGAGTTTTCTACTATTCTTTTCAGGAGAAGGTAGCCTTGAACTGATTTTCAGGATTTGCTTTGTTTACCATTTTAGATGAACTGATAGATGTTTATATGTACACACTATTCAAAGGTGCTTTGAAAATAAAATATTGCAGAGAAGACATGTTAGATCTGTTTGCTAGTCTGGTTAACCTCGTGTGCATTGCACATCATTTTGCTTCCTCAATCGTAAAATACTCACTTCTCGTACTATCACCACTACTAGTCAATGACTACCACTTGCTTGAAACTAGAAGTACCTTGCCGGGCTGTTTATGATTTTTTTTTACACTATTGAAACTTGCTTGCATTAGAAACTGCTATGCACGAAGAACTTAATATGTTTATTATTTTTAACTTTTTAAGTATCTTAGGGATTCCACATCACTGTGATTGGCATTTGTGACAACAATTGATTTGGATATGTCTTCTGTCTTTTCCCTTTCTCACCTAACTTCAGCTTCAAGTTTTATGGTTTCACTTCAATAGTTTATATATGCAAGATGTGTTTCTTTTTTCATCTATTCTTCATTGTTTGTTCATCCCTCTAAATGTGATTATTTGTATGTGCACGATATTCTTCTTCCTACATTTTCTTTTCCTCTCATCACATGAGTAATATATGTTATCAGGTGATTATGTCAAAATCAGGACCTATGCTTACCTTTTCTTCAATCTTAGCTGCAGTATTTTTTTATTTCTTGTATGGCATTATGAGATGCCTAAGATGTTACCTTCTACTCCCACTTTCAGCCCCAAGTAAAGAGTAGCAAGCAACAAACCATGTAATAACTCTACTCACATGGCCCCACGTAGCACATGATTAAATTCCTAAAAGTCACCTTTGAAGATGAGTATTGTCTGAACTAGTGAAATTCTTCTTTTGCATTGGCAGTGCTTGTTTAGATATCATAGTTCATTTTGTTTGGGAAAAGTCATGCATCCCACATAGGAAAATAAGTAGGAGGATCAATATACATGAATGGACTTGAGACCAATTGGCTTAAGCTTTTGGGTCAGGATTGGGTCAGCATTGCCAAGGCGTAACAAATGGTATTAAAGCCTATGGTGAAAATTTTGGAATACAAAAAAAAAAGCTCTCAAGATGAAAGGAAAAAGGTGAGCCTATGGTGAAAATTTTGGAATACATAAAAAAAGCTCAGGATGCAAGGAAAAAGGTGGCGTTTGAAGAAGATGAGGATGTTGACTCCTCTGTCTATAGTTTGGAATTCGCTAGCTTGAATAGGTTGGGCTCAGCTGAGCTTGTTGTATGGATAGGTCAGACATGAGGTACAGATTGTTGGGATAAGAGCTTGTATGGATGTGTCAGACATGAGGTAGAGATTGTTGATAAGATGCTCAATTCCAAATGCAAGGCTTGGAATTAAGTTGCCAAATAAAGCTTTAGTAAATTTCTAAATTTTATTATCTAAAGGCTTATGTATCTTTGTAAGTTGCAGTTTTACTGCCAGGGTCCAAGCTTATTTGAGGTTTTGCAGTTGTATTATCTTTGAATTCTTTGCAGCAATCTTCATTTTGGTTCCATTACTTGTAGCAAGGCTGCAAGGTCCAATCATGCATGAATGATGCTTGGATCATCTGAAGCAGTTTCCTGGAAATTTTGTAGCGTTGATTGCATTATTTTGGCCTTATGAGTACGCCTCGTCTGTTATATGTTTCTGGGGATATAGACTGCATTTTCAGTGTTAAAGTAGTCTACTAATGACCATCTTGTTTGACTTATTGAGTAGAATGATCAATGGGTAATATCTTGTTTCAAATAGCGGGCCTCAAATGATACTTGATCTTCCTCTGCATGTAATTTTAATCTCCCATAGGTCTCATCTTTGGATTTTGAATTGCTGTTGTATGGAATATCCCCACACCCTACCTTGTTCCTAGTCAGCGAACCATTTTCGGTTGCTCTATATGCGTGCATGTTATATTCATAGTTGTCACGGTGTTGCCTAGGCGTCTAGGCGATGGAGTAGTTGGCACGACGAGGGTCGACTTGAGGTGGAGGCGACGCCGTGAGACGCTGAGCTGCCAAGGCGTACACCTTAGCAACTTTGACCCAATTTAAATGTTTAACCCATCTACCCATCTGATGACCCATGAGCATAATAGCCTTGACCCATTGATTAAAAAAAAAGGAGAAAGAGAGGTAAAACCCTTATCTGTATACTTCAACCCATCGCAACTCGACTTCATCGCGACAAATCGAATCGCAACATCTCCTTCAACCCATCATAGTTCGACTTTATCGCGACTTTATTTGGACTCGATCGCGACTCCATCGCAGTCCCGTCGCATTTCAAGTGCTCAACCACCATCACAAATCATTAGAACCATTGATGAGTCAACCCAGCCTTCTCTAACACACATATTTTTTTTGTTCTTTTTTCTTTGCTTTGCTTTGACCTTCTCTCACACTAAATTGAGTCAACTTGTCCATGCCTTGACCTCTCTGTTTCACTGCAACATGTGTTTCTCAGTTTCTCTCTTTCTTCATCTTTTCTTTTTTTCAGAAGGTTTGAACAAATAAATAAAGGAACTTTATGTTTCTCTTATGGAACAAAAAAAATTGTTTCATTGCATGTATGTCAAGTGCCAACTACCAACTTTACATATATTTATTATTTACAGACGCAATGTCATGTTTAAAACTAAAACAATCATCTTTAATATGGGAAATTTAAGTTAATATAGGCAGTGTCTGTCATCTGCTAACTTTACATATATTTATTATTTATAGAGGCAGTGTCATGTTTAATATAGGCAGTGTGTGTCAACTGCCAACTTTAGTTACACTTTATTATTTGACAAGTTGATGTATTTATTGCAATAAATGTGTATTGAACATTAAGATATAATTATTTTTAAACTAGTAATATACTAATACATTCACAAGTAAAAATAAAAATATGTCAATGACTCAATTGTCTCTTATACTTTTTGTTTGATTGTATTTTGTGGAAATTAGAAAACAAAATGGCGAAAAGTTTGGGAGCTGATAGTTATGATATAACCAAGGACCCGAAAAAAAAGGTTAAATCAAATAATCCAGGTTGGAAATATATGTATCGATCGGATATAAGTAATTAATAAGGATATAATGCAATGTATCCTTTGTGGGAAGCAATGTCCTTTGGAAATCAAAAGGTTGAAGCAACATCTAGCAAGAAATTTTAGAAATGTAGCGAAGTGCCCTAAAACAACAACATAAATTATGAGGGAGTCGAAAGCGGCTTTGAATAATGGAAAGAGGAATAAGCCAATTGAACTAGATGATGATGATGATGATGATGATGTAGTAGAATTGTAAGAAGAACAATCATATGCTCCTCTGGCTTCCAATGCTTCTTCTAACACTATCCCAAGTTCTAGGACCACTTCCAAAAAGAAGAAAGTTGTGACGCTTTCTAAAATAGGTATCATCACCCATTCGAGTTGTCAATACGTGGTATAGAAAACAACTACAACTTTATTATTACAACAAGAAAGCTGAGTTTGAATACAAATATTATCTTCTAGCATAATATCTATACTCAAATAAATCCTCATCACATTTATTGATATATTATTTTACAAAAATGGTGAGGACTACTAAACAACTCTCTCTAGAACCTTCATTCCATACCCGACTAAATGCATTCGTATATATTCTCGCCTCCACGAGAAAAAAAATGGAACAAAAAAAGGAAAAGGGTGAGCTCAACTAGCCCGATAAAGAATATTATGACTAAGATAATATACAACAAATTATCATTAGTCTTCACGAGGGAAAAATCTAATAGAATACAATAGACAACAAGTTTTTAAATCAATATTCGCAGTGAAATAATAATTCATTAGAAGAGTTAAGTAGAGAATGCAAACTACTATCTTCTATGTATGAATTTAAAAGTTCATCGTCTATCTTTTATCCTGTAACATCAATCGATATATATACGGAATCAAATATTCATCTTTTTGCACTCTGGGCCGAAGATATTCATCGATTAGTCGTATTCATCTAAACACACATTCATCTTTGCACTCACGGGCCAAAGATATTCATCGAAATCATTCATCTTTTACCTTCTGGGCAAAGATATTCCATAATATCATCATTTAAGGCGAGGATGATGAAAATATTTTAAAGAAGCGAATCCGGTGAAACAAAATGACAAGGATTAAGGATTAAGGATTCGTACTTTGTTTTATCCACGTCCAAAAATACCTCAAAAATAATCATAGTAGTGGTGTAAAATTCAAGAATGATCAAAACATGGATACAATCAAAGCTAGTATCCGAATAGATATTTTAGACGAAAAGAAAATTTTAATTTTTCGATGAATAGTCTTAGTGATTAAGTGAATAATCAAGTATCGTGAATAGTGTCGATTATCGTGAATAGTAACTCAGACACCAAAAGTTCCAAATTTTGATAAAAACTTGGATCAATATTTCAACATAATGATATTGAAGAAATAATATCATTCTGAAAAAAAAAATATCCACACCTCGAAAGATCGAAGACTTACTAATTTGAAACACCTTGGGATATAAATTTATGACTTGAACTTGCCTTAGTATAGCAATACTCAAAATATACTCAAAATACTCACAAGAATACGCTCGATAATATAGAGAGAAAACTTGATTTACGGTGTGATTTTCAATTCTAACCTAAGCACACTATTTATAGGAAAATACTTAGAACAAAAGCGAGAAAATTTAATATAATATTAATATATATAATAAATCTTCTCGCCATCCTACCAGCTGGTCTCAAACACCTAACACATGTCCATAAACAACAAAAACGTTTTTTAAATAAAATAATTAAAACTTCCAAAATTAATTATTTGAGACTTGAACTTCAATAATTCATAATAAATAGCCCTTTTGTCGGAAAATTGAATCTCGCGATTTTTTATAGGAAATTCAATTCTCTACAACTTTACAGAAGAAAGTTTTTCCAAATTCTAAACTGAAATTGACCTAAATCCACAAACGAAGCGATTTTTCTGTTTATAATCAAATTTGATCGATAAATGGGGTCCACCGACATGTTTAACATGTTTTAAACATTTATTGCAACAAAAATACTCTTCCTCCTCGTATACTCATATATCCCACATTCGTTGTAAAAATATCACCATTATTATATTATTAAAATATAATAATATATTTAAATAATTATTTTATCGAGAAAAGATAAAATTTTAATTTTCAACAATTGTCACATTAAAATTTTTCTCCATCTATATCCACATAAAATCAATATTTTTCTCATCATATGAATCAATAATTAATTATTCACAAATAATATTACGAATCACTGATATTGATAACTGCAGACGGTTCAGGAAGAGGGGCTTTCAATAAGAATTTCTCCTTCTTTGGCGCATGATTAGGTGACCAAACCTCTCCTTAGAGCGTAACTTTCTAGACATTGCCAATAATGTTATCTAATAATATTATTCGAGATAATATGAATTATTGCCGATAATGAAAAATAATGTGTAATGACAATTATTGAAACAACAAGAATATAAAATGTAAGACCCCGAAATTTTTAAATAAAAGGAATTTCCTTTATTTATTATTTTGAAATAGTAAAGGTTGATTTGATTAATGTGGATAGTTAAGGGTTAAATATGCAAATATTTTAAATTAAGCAAGTGGTTATAAAATATTCATTATAAATTCGGGGAATATTCGTTTGGTAAATTGGAATATTAAACTGTCTTGGGAATATTAAATGCATTTGGCCTTGACCATGTATGGGCCCCATAACGAAAAGTGATTGGATGAAGAAAGCGACAAATATAAGTTGTTTTTCAATAATTGGCGTAGTTATTACCAATTATCTTTGTTGGAATACTCGGTGGTTTAAAACACACTAATCTGGCGTTGTTGAGCAAAGAAGCACTTGGTATTGCACCAATTATTGATTCTTACGTGAAGAAGGCTTTACTCAATAATGGTTTATGTAATTATTATTCGATATTTTATTGAGTTAATAATTTTGCGTTGATATTTTATATTCTTTGTTGTTTGATAATTGTCATTACACACGGTATCTTTCATTATCGAGCAATAATTCATATTATCCGAATAATATTATTAGATAACATTATTGGCAATGTCTAGAAAGTTACATCTAAGGAGAGGTTTGGTCACCTAACCTAATCATGCCAAGAAGAAGAAATTCTTATTGAAAGCCCCTCTTTCCTGAGGCTGCACGGTTGTCAATATTGTGATTACGTAATATTATTTGTGAATAATTAATTATTGATTTATATGATGAGGAAAATATTGATTTTATGTGGATATAGATGGAAAAATTTTAAAATGACAATTGTTGAAAATTAATATTTTATCTTTTTACGATAAAATAATTCATTTAAATATATTATTTTAATAATATATTAACGGTGATATTTTTATAACGAATGTGGGATATATGAGTATACGAGGAGGAAGAGTATTTTTGTTGCAATAAATGTTTAAAACATGTTAAACATGTCGGTGGACCCCATTTATTGACTGAAATTTGATTATAGCTTTGTAAAATCGCTTGGTTTGTGGATTTCGGTCAATTTCTATTTGGAATTTGGAAAAACTTTCTTCTGCAAAGTTGTAGAGAATTGAATTTCCTATAAAAACTCAAGAGATTCGAATTTTCTGATGAAAGGGCTATTAATTATGAATTATTGAAGTTTCAAGTTCAAATAATTAATTTTGTAAGTTTTAATTATTTATTTTATGAAAAACGTTTTTATCATTTCTTTCTAGAAGGTGGCATGTGGGAAATGCTAGGATCTGAATTCTAAGGTTGGCGTATGAATTTGATATATATATATTAATTTATTAAATTTTCGCTTTGGTGTTCTAAGCAATTTCCTATAAATAAAAAGTGCTTTAGGTTAGAATTGAAAATCACACCGAACTCAAGTTTTCTCTCTATATTATCGAGTTTATTCTTGTGAGTATTTTGAGTATACTTTGAGTATTGCTATACTATGCAAGTCCAAGTCATAGCTCTATATCCGTGTTTCAAATTTGTAAGATCGATCTTCGAGGTAAGGGATATTATTTTTTCAGAATGATATTATTTCTTCAATATCATTATGCCGAAATGTTGATCTCAAGTTTTATCAAATTTGGAACTTTTTCATGCTCGGGTTACTATATTCGGGTTACTATTCATGAGTTACTATTCACGAGTTACTATTCATGAAGTTACTATTCACGAAGTTACTATTCACGAGTACTATTCATGAAGCGTGAAGATGTTTTTGTGGAATTTCTATCTTTTGGTGTCTGGAGTTACTTATTCACGATATACGGGCACTATTCACGATACTGACACTATTCACGATATCTGCAAGACTATTCAATTTAAAAATAAAATTTCTTCTTTTTGTCGAAATATCTATTCGGATACTAACTCGATTGTATCCATGTTTTGATCATTCTTGAATTTTACACCACTATGATTATTTTTGAGGTATTTTGGCGTGGATAAAACCAAGTACTTAATCCTTAATCCTTAATCCTTGTCATTTTGTTTCAATTGGATTCGTTTTTTTAAAAATATTTTCATCATCCTCATCTTAAATGATGATATTATTGAATATCTTTGGGCTCAGTAGTGCAAAGATGAATGATTTGAAGAATATCTTTGGCCCAGTAGTGCAAAAGATGAACAGTGTTGAGATGAACACGAATGATTGATTAATATCTTTGGCCTCGTAGCAAAAGATGAACAGTGTTTAAATGAACATGATTAAGTGATGAATATCTTTGGCCCGTAGAAAAGATGAATATTTGATTCCGGATGTATATTGATTGATGTTACAGGATAAAATATTGATGATGGACCTGTTAAATTCATAGATTATAGTAGATTTCATTCTCTACGTAACTCTTCTATGAATTATTATTTATTGCGAATATTGATATGAAAAACTTGTCATTCTATCAGATTCTATCGATTTTTCCTCGTCAAGACTAACGATAATTTGTTGTATATTATCTTAGTCATAATATTCTTTACCGGGCTAGTTGAGCTCACCCTTTTCCTTGTTGTTCCATTTTTCTTCTCGTGAGGCTAGAATGTAATGAGTACTAATGGGGTATGGAATGAAGGTTACAGAGAGTTGTTTAGTAGTCCTCACCATTTTTGTAAAATAATGAATCAATAATTATGATGGGGATTTATTTGCATGTGGATATTGTCTAGAAGACAATATTATATTTAAACTCATAGTATATATTGTCGTATTTCACACGACATTTGTATTATTGAAGTTGTAGTTTGCTTTTTGTACCATGTATTTGGCGACTCGAGAATGGGTGTGTGTATACCTATTTTGGGGCGCCACATTTGGTATCGAGCTTAGGATATGATCTCCATGAGATCGGGGAATAGAATCCTAGGGGGGAGAGCGAGTAAATCCTTCGCTAGTGTGTCCTACCTAAGCTTATTTGTTAGTTGGTCGGTATATAGGGATATTATGTGATATATTGATTTCTTAATTAACCCTTGTTTTATGACGATTTGAGAATGTCGAATCGAGAATATTAATGGAGTAAATGAGACCGTGGAGATGCCTGTATTTTACCAACGAGGAGAACGTGCAACAGTCGTGGCAATGTTCCTCCTGTGAACAACACCAACTGGCGAGATGATGAACGAGGGGATGTTTAGAAGCTTTTTTGCGATTCATGCAAAAATCGACGAGGAGACTCGTGTTCAAAATCTGAGGAGGAAATGATAGCAATTCACGGTGGTCACGACAAGCAGTTCAAAGAGTTGGGACCACTGAGTGCGGGAAAGCGGATCCGATTAAAGGCGGAGGCGTGGGTCAAACAAATTACCAAGATATTCGATGTCTTGGGATGCACGGAGGAACGAAAGTTCCATTTGCCACCTTTATGTTAAAGTGGCGCGAGGATTCTTGGTGGGAATACATGAAGCGTACCCATCCGGTGCACTCGGCGTATGTCGGGAGAGCGTTTGAAATAGTTCAATGACAAGTACTTCCACGAAAGTATTCGTATATGAAGGAAGTGGAGTTTATTAGACTAGAAGCGTAATAACATGGCGGTGTCCCGACGAGGCGAAGTTCGCGGAGTTATCCGAGTTTGCACCTCATTTGGTGGAGAATGAGGAAGCGTATGACGCGGATGTTTACGAGAGGTTTGAAACCCGACATACGTCAAGATCTCATTTCTCATAAATTTTTCTCTATTGAGATGTTGTCAATGAGGGCTCGGTTGTTAGAAGCGAGATAACGAAATCACGTTCATTGAGGGACCATAACCGAGATCATCTAGAAGATAGTAGTCATCGAATAACGATAACCGGCGGAGAAAGAAGAATCTGAGACAAAGGCGGTAACCACTACGGTGGTAATCGTGGCCATGAAAATAGAAGAAGCGAGTCGGGAGGAGATTTTAAAAGAGGAGATTCAACAACGACCATGTGAAGACGTCGGGCCAAGAAGCAACTAGTTTTAAGGGAGGAGAAGCGACCACCGGTCATATGCTACAAATGCGGAAAAGAGGACATATCATCAAAGCGCCCACAATAGTTCAAGGTATGCTATAATTGTGGAAAGGAAGGACATATCGCTTCGAGATTGTATAAGTAGCGAAACCTAGTTCAATGGGGACGGTGACTCAAAAGATGTCCCGGAAAAGTCAAAGTCAACGATTCCGGAAGAAGCGTTTGTTGTGATCGGTCAAAATCGAGAACCCGAATGAAGTTAAGCAGGTTAGTTAATTATAAATTCTTGCGAAGTATATACCTTACTAGATATTGGTTCTACCCATTCTTTTATCTCTCTTACTTGCGCTCAGCGTTTGAACTTGACTACGGAGAAATTAAACTTTGACCTATCTGTGGAGACTCCATTAGAGAAACTTTCATTACATCCGTTGTTTAAAAATCTTGCTTGATTCAAGTTGGCACTATCACATTACTTGTTAACCTTATTTCTATAGAGATATTTGCTTTTGATGTGATTTTAAGGTTAACTACTCATCATGCCAAATTGATTGCTTTGTAAGGTTGTTAGTTTTCATATTCTAAGCAACTTTGTTATTCAATTCAAGCAATCAAACCATTGTAGTCAAACATTTTCATATCAAGCCATGAAGTCATTCGTTTATTACGGATGTCAAGTTTTCTTAGTCCATGTTATGGATTTGAATAAAGACACGTCGATTTGAATAATATTCTGTTGTTATTGATTTTTCTGACGTATTTCTGAAGAATTTCTTGGCTTACTCTCCTAAAGCTTCGATATTAAATTTGTATCGACTTTGAACCCAGACAAAACTCATTTCTAAAATCTCATATCGAATGGCTCTATTGAACTTCGGGAGTTAAAAATTCAACTATAGAATTTGGTACACGAGCCTTTATTTTGTGACTTCCTTTGTGGAATTCACCTAAGCGAACTCTCTGTAGGGACGTCATATTCGTGTGATAGTAAAGCGATAGGTGTCATTGTGACGTCTTTATCCAAGATTGGGATATGAGTCACAGTTGAGAAAGCAACCTAAGTTGTAAGACCCGAAATTTTTTAAATAAAAAGGAATTTCCTTTATTTATTATTTTGAAATAGTAAGGGTTGATTTGATTAATGTGGATAGTTAAGGGTTAAATATGCAAATATTTCAAATTAAGCAAGTGGTTATAAAATATTCATTATCGTCGGGGAATATTCGTTTGGTCGTGGAATATTAAATGCTTTGTGGGAATATTAAATGCGACAGCCTTGACCATGTGTGGGCCCATAACTGGAAAGTGATTGGATGAAGAAAAGCGACAAATATAAGTTGTTTTTAAATAATCGGCGTAGTTATTTACAGATTAATCTTGTTGGAATACCGGTGGTTAAAAACACTTGTCTGGCGTTGTTGAACAAGTAGCACTTGGTATTGCACCAATTATTGATTCTTACGTGAAGGCACTACTCAATAATGGTTACGATAATTACTTATCAAAGTATTTTATTGAGTTAATAATTCTTTGCGTTGATATTTTATATTCTTTCATTGTTTTGATAATTGTCATTTCTGCAAAGATCTTTCATTATCGAAGCAATAATTCATATTATCCGAATAATATTATTAGATAACATTATTAGCAATGTCTAGAAAGTTACATCTACAGAGAGGTTTGGTCACCTAATAATTGCGCTTTGAAGAAGAAGAAATTCTTATTGGAAAGCCCTCTTTCACTGAGAGCGCACGGTTGTCAATATTGTGATTACGTAATATTATTTGTGAATAATTAATTATTGATTTATATGATGAGGAAAATATTGATTTTATGTGGATATAGATGGAGAAAATTTTTAAAATGACAATTGTTGAAAATTAATATTTTATCTTTTTACGATAAAATAATTCATTTAAATATATTATTTTAATAATATATTAGCGGTGATATTTTTACAACGAATGTGGGATATATGAGTATCGAGGAGGAAGAGTATTTTTGTTGCAATAAATGTTTAAAACATGTTAAACATGTAAATTGGACCCCATTTATTGGTGAAATTTGATTATAGCTTTTGTAAAATTGCCCGTTTGTGGATTTCGGTCAATTTCGATTGGAATTTGGAAAAACTTTCTTACGCAAAGTTGTAGAGAATTGAATTTCCTATAAAAACCCTTGAGATTCGAATTTTATGATGAAAGGGCTATTTATTATGAATTATTGAAGTTCGAAGCTCAAAATAATTGATTTTGGAAGTTTAAAATATTTAAAATTAGAAAAACGTTTTTTCTTATTTTTTCTAGAAGGTGGCATGTGTTTGATGGCTGAAATCAGATTCTAGACATGTGTAGAAAATAATATAATTATATTATTAATTTATTAAATTTTTCTGCTTTGGTGTTCTAAGCGATTTCTATAAATAGGGTCTTGGGTTAGAATTGAAAATCACACTGTAAGCTGAAGTTTTTCTCTCTATATTATCGGCGTATTCTTGTGAGTATTTTGAGTATACTTTGAGTATTGCTATACGGTGCAAGTCAAGTCATAGCTTTATATCCAGGTGTTTCAATTTAGAAATCTTGATCTTTCGAGGTAAGGGATATTATTTTTTTTGTAATGATATTATTTCTTCAATATCATTATCTTTGAAATGTTGATCTGAAGTTTTTATCAAATTTGGAACTTTTTCATGTCTGGAGTTACTATTCATGGGTTACTATTCATGAGTTCTTATTCACGAGTTCTATTAAATGAATTCTTATTCACGATTCTTATTCACGAGTACTATTCATGAAGCGTGAAGATGTTTTTGTGGAATTTCTATCTTTTGGTGTCTGAGTTACTATTATTCACGATACTCGGCACTATTCAATTAGAAAAATAAAATTTCTTCTTTTTGTCCAAAATATCTATTACGGATACTAACTCGATTGTATCCATGTTTTGATCATTCTTGAATTTTACACCACTATGATTATTTTTGAGGTATTTTTGGCGTGGATAAAACCAAGTACGAATCTTAATCCTTAATCCTTGTCATTTTGTTTCTTTGGATTCGTTTCTTTAAAAATATTTTTCATCATCCTCGGTCTTAAATGATGATATTATTGAATATCTTTGGCTGTAGTGCAAAAGATGAATGATTCTGAAGAATATCTTTGGCTGTAGTGCAAAGATGAGCAGTGTTGAGATGAACATGACCGATTGATTAATATCTTTCTTTGTAGTGCAAAGATGAGCAGTGTTTAAATGAACATGATTAACCCGGTGATGAATATCTTTGGCACATGTAGTGCAAAGATGAATATTTGATTCGGATGTATATTGATTGATGTTACTGAGGATAAAATATTGATGATGGATTATTAAATTCATAGATTATAGTAGATTTCATTATCTACGTAACTCTTATGAATTATTATTTCCATTGCGAATATTGATCTCGAAACTTGTTCTCTATTGTATTCTATCAGATTTTTCCTGTTGAAGACTAACGATAATTTGTTGTATATTATCTTAGTCATAATATTCTTTCTTGGGCTAGTTGAGCTCACCCTTTTCCTTGTTGTTCCATTTTTTTCTTCTCGGGAGGCGAGAATGTAGCGAGTACTAGTCGGGGTATGGAATGAAGGTTCTAGAGAGAGTTGTTTAGTAGTCCTCACCATTTTGTAAAATAATGAATCAATAATTATGATGGGGATTTATTTGCGTGTGGATATTGTCTAGAAGACAATATTATATTTAAACTCATTAATTATATATTGTCGTATTTCACACGACATTTGTATTATTGAAGTTGTAGTTTTGCTTTTTTGTACCATGTATTTGGCGACTCAAAATGGGTGTTGTGTATACCTATTTTGGGGGCGTCCATGATTAATATCGAGCTTAGGGATATGATCTCTGGCGGAGATCGGGGAATAAAACTAGGAGGAGAGGCAGAGTAAATCCTTGAGTAGTGTGTCCTACCTAAGCTTATTTGTTAGTTGGTCGATATATAGGGATATTATGTGATATATTGATTTCCTTAATTAACCCTTGTTTTATGGCGATTATTTGAGAATGTCATTGAAAATATTATGATGGAGTAAATGAGACCAGTGGAGATGCTGTCTTTACCAACGAGAGAGAAGCGTCTGTGGTGGCAATGTTCCTCTGTGAACAACACTTAATGAAAGAGATGATGAGCGAGGGGATGTTTAGAAGCTTTTGCGGTTCATGCAAAATCGAACGAGGAGACTTCGTGTTCAAAATCTGAGGAGAAATGATAGCGATTCACGGGTGGTCACGCCAAGCGGTTCCAAAAGTTGGGACCACGAGTGCAGGAAAGCGGATCCGATTAAAGGCGGAGCGTGGGTCAAACAAATTACCAAGATATTCGATGTCTTGGGATGCACGGAGGAACAGAAAGTTCCTTTCGCCACCTTTATGTTAGTGGCGAAAGGCGATTCTTTGGTGGGAATCGTGAAGCGTACCCATCCATTTGCACTTTCGGCATGTCGTGGGAGAGCGTTTGAAATAGTTCAATGACAAGTACTTCGAAAGTATTCGTCATATGAAGGAAGTGGAGTTTATTAGACTAGAAAGAGAGAATAACATGGCGGTGTCCCAAATCGAGGCGAAGTTCGCGGAGTTATCGAGTTGCACCTCATTTGGTGGAGAATGAGGAGCGTATGATGGCGGATGTTTACGAGAGGTTTGAAACCCGACATACGTCGGTATCTCATTTCTCATAAATTTTCTCTCTATTCGGATGTTGTCAATGAGGCTCGGTTGTTAGGCGCGAGATAACGAGTATGTTCAACCGAGGGACCATAACCGAGGATCATCAAGAAGATAGCGGTCATCGAATAACGATAACCAAATGCGGAGAAAGAAGAATACTGAGACAAAGCGGTAACCACTCTAATGGTAATCGTGGCCATGAAAAAGAAGAAAGCGAGTCGGGGAGGAGATTTTAAAAAGAGGAGATTCAACAACGACCATGTGAAGGCGTCGGCCAAGAAGCAACTAGTTTTAAGGGAGGAGAAGCGACCACCGTTCGTATGTTACAAATCTGGAAAAAGAGGACATATCGGATCAGCTGCGCCTACAACAGTTCAAGGTATGCTATAATTGTGGAAAGGAAGGACATATCGCTCGAGATTAGACGATGTGAAACCTAGTTCAGTGGGGACGGTGACTTAAAAGGATGTCGAGAAAAGTCAAAGTCAACGGTTCTTGGAAGAGCGTTTGTCGTGACTGGTCAAAATGCAAGGAACGAGCGAAGTTAGCACAGGTTAGTTAATTATAAATTCTTCGCGAAGTTTATACCTTACTAGATATTGGTTCTACCCATTCTTTTATCTCTTTGCTTTGCGCTCAGCGTTTGAACTTGACTACGGAGAAATTAGATTTTGACCTATTTATGGAGAATCAGTTAGGAGAAACTTTAATTACATCTGTTGTTTAAAAATCTTGCTTGATTCAAGTTGGCACTATCACATTACACGTTAACCTTATTTCTATAGAGATATTTGCTTTTGATGTGATTTTAAGGTTAACTACTCATCATGCCAAATTGATTGCTTTTGTAAGGTTGTTAGTTTTCATATTCTAAGCAACTTTGTTATTCAATTCAAGCAATCAAACCATTGTAGTCAAACATTTTCATATCAAGCCATGAAGTCATTCGTTTATTACGGATGTCAAGTTTTCTTAGTCCGTGTTATGGATTTGAATAAAGACACGTCGATTTGAATAATATTCTGTTGTTATTGATTTTTCTGACGTATTTCTGAAGAATTTCTTGGCTTACTCCCAAAGCGATATTAAATTTTGTATCGACTTTGAACGGTACAAAACTCATTTCTAAAATCTCATATCGAATGGCTCTATTGAACTTGTGAGTTAAAAATTCAACTATAGAATTTGGTACCGAGCCTTTATCTTGTGACTTCCTTTGTGGAATTCACTGGCAGAACTCTCTGTATGGGGACGTCATATTCGATGCGATAGTAAAGCGATAGGTGTCATTGTGACGTCTTTATCCAAGATTGGGATATGAGTCACGATTGAGAGCAACCTAAAGTCGATTATCGAAAAGACGTAGCTTTAGAAGCTTAGTTGGTTATTATCGGAGATTCGTTGAAGGATATTCTCGAATCGCTATTCCATTAATGCTGGTGACTCGTAGAGATACAAAATTCGAATGGAGCAAGGAATGTGGGAAGAGCTTGAAGAACTCAAGAGGAGACTCATTTCAAAGACATGTTACGATCGTGCCATCTGGAAAAGTGAAGCGTGGTAGGTGGACGCGATGAGTAGAAGATCATATGCGCGGAGCGAGTGCGATAATGTCAAGTATCGCGTAGAGCCAACTTTAATAGAAAAAGTTAAGATTGCTCAAGTCACCGACGAGAGCGATGCGTATGAAGAAGAAAGTACAAGAAGGAGCTATTAAGGCGAGAATTGATGAAGAAGGAATACTTCGAGTCCACTCTAGACTTTGTGTTCCTAACGACTCTGATTTGAAGTACAAGATTATGATGGAGGCACACAATACGCCATTTGCAATCCATCCTGGGAGTACCAAAATGTATTATGATCTTCAACATACATTTTGGTGGAGCAATATGAAGAGAGAGATTGCAAAGTTTATCTCGATGTGTTTAACTTGCCAACGTGTAAAGGCGGAGCATCTTGTACCTAAGGGTGAATTCTGCAACCACTTGAGATTTCGGAATGGAAGTGGGAACACATTACTATGGATTTCGTTTACGGGTCTTCCTACGGTTTCTCAAGGCATCAATGCTATTTGGGTTATTGTTGATAGATTAACCAAATCCGCTCATTTCATGAGATACGAGAGACTTATTCCTTGAACGTCTTTCTCGTATATGCGTAAATGAGATTGTGAGATTGCATGGCATGCCGGTATCCATAGTTTTAGATCGTGACCCAAGATTCACTTCATGATTTTGGGTTAGAAAGCTATAGACGCAATTTCACGATTGGTTTGGCATACCATCCTCAAAGCGGATGGGCAATCGAAGGACTACTCAAACTCTTGAAGATATATTAAAACTCGTGTCCTAGATTTCAAAGGAAGTTGGGATAAGTACTTGCCATTGGTGGAATCCTCATACAACAATAGTTATTAAACAAATATAGGCATGGTTCCATTGAAGCATTATATGGGCCGAAAATGTCGATTTCTCGATATGTTGGGATGAGGTGGGTGAAGCAACATTGTTGGGACCCGAAAGTTAAGACGTATTTATTCTAGAAAAGATCCAAATGATTCGACAACGTATACAAAGCGGCACAAGATCGACAAAAAGAGTTATGCGGATCTTCATCGAAAGGACGTGAAATTTAATGTAGGGGATCATGTATTGTTGCGAGTTGCCCCGTGGAAGGGTGTTACAAGATTTGGGAAGAGAGGAAAGCTCGATCCACGATTTATCGGTCCATTTCAAATTCTTGAATGAAAGTAGGAAATGTAGCCTATAGACTTACGTTACCTCCAAAAGTATGTCTCGTGTTCATAATGTGTTTCACATATATGCACTTACGTAAATATGTGAAAGACCGAACCACGTTATAGAGTTAGAACCGGGACGAGATAGCAGAAGACTTAACGTATGAGGAGGTACTGTCAAGATTTTGGATAGGAAGGAGCATATCCTACGCATGAAAGGTTATACCACAAGTTAAAGTTTTGTGGAGGAATCATGCTATATAGGAAATGACACGGGAATTGGAAAGCGGAAATGAAAGCGAGGTATCCTCACCTTTTGAAACACCGAGTACGTGACGTCAATTTCGATGGCGAAATTTCATAAGGAGGGAGGTTGTAAGACCCAGAAATTTTTTAAATAAAAAGGAATTTCCTTTATTTATTATTTTGAAATAGTAAGGGTTGATTTGATTAATGTGGATAGTTAAGGGTTAAATATGCAAATATTTTAAATTAAGCAGTGGTTATAAAATATTCATTATCGTAAAGGGAATATTCGTTTGGTCGTGGAATATTAAATCTTTGTCGAGAATATTAAATGCTGACAGTGACCATGTGTGGGCTCCATAGCGGAAAGTGATTGGATGAAGAAAAGCGACAAATATAAGTTGTTTTTAAATAGCAGGCGTAGTTATTCACAGATTAATCTTTGTTGGAATACCCGGTGGTTAAAACACACTGTCTACGCGTTGTTGAGCAGTAGCACTTGGTATTGTACCAATTATTGATTCTTACGTGAAGAAGGCTTTACTCAATAATGGTTACGATAATTCTTATTCGATATTTTATTGAGTTAATAATTCTTTGCGTTGATATTTTATATTCTTTGTTGTTTTGATAATTGTCATTACGGTATCTTTCATTATCGAAGCAATAATTCATATTATCCGAATAATATTATTAGATATTATTATTGGCAATGTCTAGAAAGTTACGTCTAAGGAGAGGTTTGGTCACCTAATCATAATTGCAGATGAAGAAGAAATTCTTATTGGAAAGCCCCTCTTTCCAGGAGGCGCTGCTGGTTGTCAATATTGTGATTACGTAATATTATTTGTGAATAATTAATTATTGATTTATATGATGAGGAAAATATTGATTTTATGTGGATATAGATGGAGAAAATTTTTAAAATGACAATTGTTGAAAATTAATATTTTATCTTTTTACGATAAAATAATTCATTTAAATATATTATTTTAATAATATATTAACGGTGATATTTTACAACGAATGTGGGATATATGAGTATCTGAGGAGGAAGAGTATTTTTGTTGCAATAAATGTTTAAAACATGTTAAACATGTCGGTGGACCCCATTTATTGATTGAAATTTGATTATAGCTTGTAAAAATCGCTTGGTTTGTGGATTTGGGTCAATTTCTATTTGAAATTTGGAAAAACTTTTTCTTCCAAAGTTGTAGAGAATTGAATTTCCTATAAAACTCATGAGATTCAAATTTTCTGATGAAAGGGCTATTTATTATGAATTATTGAAGTTCGAAGCTCAAAATAATTAATTTTGTAAGTTTTAATTATTTATTTTATGAAAAACGTTTTTATCATTTCTTTCTAGAAGGTGGCATGTGGGAAATGCTAGGATCTGAATTCTAAGGTTGGCGTATGAATTTGATATATATATATATATTAATTTATTAAATTTTCTCGCTTTTAATTGTTCTAGCAATTTCCTATAAATAGGGTGCTTAGGTTAGAATTGAAAATCACAATTTGAATCAAGTTTTTCTCTCTATATTATCGGCGTATTCTTGTGAGTATTTTGAGTATACTTTGAGTATTGCTATCTGGTGCAAGAGTCAAGTCATAGCCTTTATATCCAGGTTTCAAATTTAGAAATCTTGATCTTTCGAGGTAAGGGATATTATTTTTTCAGTAATGATATTATTTCTTCAATATCATTATCTTTGAAATGTTGATCTGAAGTTTTATCAAATTTAGAACTTTTTCATGTCGGGGTTCTTATTCATGGGTTCTTATTCATGAGTTCTATTCACGAGTTACTATTCATTGAGGTTCTTATTTACGAGTTCTTATTCAAAAGTACTATTCATGAAGCGTGAAGATGTTTTTTGTGGAATTTCTATCTTTTGGTGTGAGATTCTTATTCACGTGTCGTACAAGACTATTCACGATATCTGACACTTATTCATAGAAAAATAAAATTTCTTCTTTTTTGTCAAAATATCTATTACGGATACTAACTACGATTGTATCCATGTTTTGATCATTCTTGAATTTTACACCACTATGATTATTTTTGAGGTATTTTTGGGCGTGGATAAAACCAAGTACGAATCCTTAATCCTTAATCCTTGTCATTTTGTTTCTTTGGATTCGTTTCTTTAAAAATATTTTTCATCATCCTCGGTCTTAAATGATGATATTATTGAATATCTTTGGCACGTAGTGCAAAGATGAATGATTTCTGAAGAATATCTTTGGCTTTGTAGTGCAAAGATGAGCAGTGTTGAGATGAACATGGTGGATTGATTAATATCTTTGGCCGTAGTGCGAGATGAGCAGTGTTTAAATGAACATGACCCGGTGATGAATATCTTTTGGCTGTAGTGCAAAGATGAATATTTGATTCGGATGTATATTGATTGATGTTACGAGGATAAAATATTGATGATGGTACATTAAATTCATAGATTATAGTAGATTTCATTATCTACGTAACTCTTCTATGAATTATTATTTTCATTATGAATATTGATCGAAACTTGTTGTACATTGTATTCTATCGAGATTTTTCCTGTTGAAGACTAACGATAATTTGTTGTATATTATCTTAGTCATAATATTCTTTCTTGGGCTAGTTGAGCTCACCCTTTTCCTTGTTGTTCCATTTTTTCTTCTCAGGAGGCGAGAATGTAGCGAGTACTAGTCGGGGTATGGAATGAAGGTTCTAGAGAGAGTTGTTTAGTAGTCCTCACCATTTATGTAAAATAATGAATCAATAATTATGATGGGGATTTATTTGCATGTGGATATTGTCTAGAAAGACAATATTATATTTAAACTCACATTATATATTGTGCGTATTTCACACGACATTTGTATTATTAAAGTTGTAGTTTGCTTTTTGTACCATGTATTTGGCGACTCAGAATGGGTGTTGTGTATACCTATTTTGGGGGCGTCACATAAAATATCAACGCATCAATTATTAAATCAATAAAATTTCGAATAAGAATTATCTTGTAACCATTATTGAGTAGTGCCTTCTTACGTAAGAATCAATAATTGGTGCAATACCGCAGTGCTTCTTGTGTTTTAACCACCAGAGTATTTTAACAAGATTAACTGTAACAACCTATTTGTTATTTTTAAACAACTTATATTTGTCGTTTTCTTCATTCAATCGCCAGTTATGGGCTCATAAAAGATCGCTATTGCAGCATTTAATATTCCCTACAAGAAGAATATTCCACGCACCAAACGTAATATTCCCCGACAACAATGAATATTTTATAACCACTGCTTATTTTGAAATATTTGCGTATTTTACCCATAACTATCCACATTAATCAAATCAACCCTTACTATTTTAAAATAATAAATAGAGAAAATTAAATTTCATTAATAATAAGTTGGGGTCTTACAACCTCCCTCCTTATGAAATTTTGTCCTCAAATCGACGACGACGTACGGTGTTTGAAAAGGTGAGGATACCTCGCTTTCATTTCCGCTTCCAATTCCTGTGTCATTTCTCTATAGCATGATTCCTCCACAAAACTTTAACTTGTGGTATAACCTTTCATGCGTAGGGACATGCTCCTTCCTATCCAAAATCTTGACAGTACCTCCTCATACGTTAAGTCTTGGCTATCTCGTCCGGTTCTAACTCTATAACGTGGTTTGGGTCTTTCACATATTTTTAAGTATGATATGTGAAACACATTATGAACTCGAGACATACTCGGAGGTAACGCGAGTCTATAGGCTACATTTCCTACTCGGTCAAGAATTTGAAATGGACCAATAAATCGTGGATTGAGCTTTCCTCTCTTCCCAAATCTTGTAACTCCCTTCCATGGAGCAACTCGTAACAATACATGATCCCCTATACTAAATTCCACGTTCTTTCGATGAAGATCCGCATAACTCTTTTGTCGATCTTGTGTCATTTGTATACGTTGTCGAATCATTTGGATCTTTTCCGTAGTCATACGTACCAACTCGGGTCCCAACAATGTTGCTTCACCCACCTCGTCCCAACATATTTGGAGAAGCGACACTTTCGTCCATATAATGCTTCAAATGGAGCCACACCTATACTTGCTCGATAAGCTTTGTTGTAGGAGAATTCCACCAATGGTAAATACTTATCCTAACCGCCTTGAAGTTCAGGACACAAAGTCTTAATAAATCTTCAAGAGTTTGAATAGTCCTTTATGATTGTCGTCCTGGTTTGAGGATGGTATGTCGAAATCAATCAGAAATCCGTGCCCATAGCTTTTTTTGCAAGCTAACCCAAAATTTTGAAGTGAATCTTGGGTCACGATCCGAAACTTTGGATCTTGGCATGCCATGCGACCTCACAATCTCATTCACGCACATACTAAAGCAAGACGTTCAAGGGAATAAGTCTCCGTGTCGCAAAAAATGAGCAAACTTGGTTAATCTATCAACAATAACCCAAATAACATTGATGCCTTGAGAAACCGTAGGAAGACCCCAGAATGAAATCCATGGTAATGTGTTCCCACTTCCATTTCAGAATCTCAAGTGGTTGCAACGGACCCTTAGGTACTAGATGCTCCGCCTTTACACGTTGGTAAGTTAAACACATCGAGATAAACTTTGCAATCTCTCTCTTCATATTGTTCCACCAAAATGTATGTCGAAGATCACGATACATTTTAGTACTTCCAAGATGGATTGCAAATGGTGTATTGTGTGCCTCCATCATAATCTTGTACTTCAAATCGAGTCGTTAGGAACACAAAGTTCAGAGTGGACTCAAGTATTCCTTCTTCATCAATTCTCGCCCTAATAGCTCCTTTTGTACTTTCTTCATCATACGCATCATTTCGTGGTCGGTGGCTCGAAAGCAACCTTAACTTTTTCTATTAAAGTTGGCTCTACGCGTATACTTGACATCATCGCACTCATTCCCCAAGATATGATCTTCTACTCAACGCGCGCCTACCACGCTCGCTTTTCCGAGGATGGTATTGAATAGTGTGGTCGTAGTATTTCAATAGCTCGAGCCAACGTCAGCCGCCGCGATGTTGAGTTCTTTTTGAGTGAAGAAATATTTAAGGCTTTTATGGTCTAAATATATCTTCACTTTCTCCCATATATAGATAGTGCCTCCATATCTTTAAGCTGAACGATCACGCGCTAACTCAAGATCATAAGTAGGATAATTCCTCTCATACTCTTTAAGTTGTCGCGAGGCATAGGCTATGACTTTCCCCCGTTGCATGAGAACACATCCTAACCCTTTGCTCAAGCATCATTGTGAGATAACAAATCCATCCAACCGGATGGTATTGTTAGAAACAGTCTTAGAAATAAGTCTCCTCTTAAGCTCTTGGAAACTTTTCTCGCATTCTTCGCTCCAAACGAATTTTGTATCCTTCCGAGTTATTTGAGTTAATGGAGTAGCGATTCGAGAAAACCCTTCCACGAATCTCGATAATAACCAACTAGACCCGTAAAGCTACGTCATTTCTTGGTCACCGACTTCGGTTGCTCCAACTTTGTATTGCTTCAATCTTCGTAGGGTCCACGGATACTCCATGTTTTGACACCACATGCCCAAGGAATGCTACTTCCTCAAGCCAGAACTCGCATTTCTTCAATTTGGCATATAGTTTGTTTTCACGAAGCCTTTGGAGTACCAGCTTCAAATGGTGCTCATGATTTTCACGACTTTTGGAATATATGAGAATGTCATCAATAAAAACAACAACGAATTGATCCAAATATTCCTTGAATACTCGGTTCATCATATCCATGAAAGCCGCAGGAGCATTAGTTAGTCCGAAAGATATGACTAAGAATTCATAATGCCCATACCGAAGTTCAGGCGCGTCTTTGAATATCCTCGATTCTAATCTTCATTTGATGATATCCGTAAGCTAAGATCGATTTTTGAAAAGAATTGTGCCCCTCTTGAATCGGGTCAAACAAGTTATCAATACGAGGTAGAGGATACCTATTCTTGATGGTGACATGGTTCAATTCCGATAGTCAATACAAAGTCGCATACTCGCTCTTTCTTCTTTACGAATAAAAGCAGAGCACCCCAAGGAGATGTACTAGACTAATGAAACCGATGTCTAACAATTCCTCGTAGTTGGACCTTTAACTCACGAAGTTCAATAGAGCCATTCGATATGGGGTTTTAGAAATTGGCTTTGTACCGGGTTCAAGATCAATA
This sequence comes from Panax quinquefolius, assembly GCA_020205615.1. NCBI lineage: Eukaryota > Viridiplantae > Streptophyta > Magnoliopsida > Apiales > Araliaceae > Panax > Panax quinquefolius. The sequence continues at coordinate 27,049,053 of CM035161.1, forward strand.
AAGAATTCAACTTCACGTTCTAGGGGTAGACCAGGAAGTTTTTCAAAGAAATACGTCGGGAAATTCAATAACAACAGAATATTATTCAAATTTGGACGTGTCTTTATTCAAATCCATAACATGGGCTAAGAAAGCTTGACATCCGTTTTTCAATAAACGAATAAGCTTTATGATTAGATATGACGTTGATTGATTTTAATGGTTTAGTTGCTTGAATTGCATAACAGTTGGTTAGGAATATGAAAACTAACAACCTTACGAAAACATTCAATTTTTGGCATGATGAGTAGTTAACTAATCAATCCCTAAAATCACATCAAAAGCAAGTATCTTTAAAGAGATAAGGTCAACAAATGTGTAAGGTGATGGTGCCAACTTGAATCAAACAAGATTTATAAGCGATTGGATGTGATGAAAGTTTCTCTAACAGTTTCCATGGATAGGTCAAAGTCTAATTTCTCCGGAGTCAAGTTTAAACGTTGAGCACATACACGGAGAGATAAATGAATGGGTATCACAGGTATCAAGTAAGGTATAAACTTCGCAAGAATTTATAAATAGCTTACCCGTGATCACCTCGTTTGGGTTCCTCGCATTTTGACGATCCACAACAAACGCTTCTTCCGGAATCGTTGACTTTGACTTTTTGGGGATGACCTTTTGAGTCACCGTCCCCCTAATTGAACTAGGTTTTCTACCGTACAATCTCGGCGATATGTCCTTCCTTTCCACAATTATAGCATACCTTGAACTGTTGTGGACAGTTTGACCGATATGTCCTCTTTCCGCATTTATAGCATATAACCGGTGGTCGTTCTCCTCCCTTAGAACCGATTCTTTGTTGCACTGTCGTCTTCACATGGTCGTTAAATCTCCTCTTTTTAAAATCTCCTCTCGACTCACTTCTTTTATTTTCATGGCTATGATTACCACGAGTGGTTACCATTTTTGTCCGTCTGTTCCTTTCTCCGATTTGGTTATCATTATTACATTGATCGCTATCTCTCGATACGATCCTCGGTTATGGTCCTCGGTTGAACATACTCGTTATCTCGCTTCTAACAATTGAGCCCCTGTTAACAACATCCGAATAGAGAAAATTTATGAGAAATGAGATATTTTCGTATATGCCGGTTTCAAACCTCTCGTAAACATCCGCGTCATACATTCCTCATTCTCCACCAAATGAGGTGCAAACTTGGATAACTCGCAAACTTTGCCTCGTCATTGAGACAATTGGCGTCATGTTGTTTTGTTCTAATCGATGAACTCCACTTCCTTCATACGACGAACACTTTCGTGAAAGTATTTGTCATTAAATAGTTTCTGAAATGTCTCCCTCAAACACATGTTGAAAGTTTGGTGGATGGAGTGCGCTTCACGCAGACTCCCACCAAGAGTCCGCTTTCGCCACGGAACATAAAGGTGGCAAATGGAACCTTCGTTCCTCCGTGCATCCCAAGACATCGAATATCTTGGTAATTTGCTTGACCCATGTTTCCGCCATGATCGGATCCGGCTTTCCCTTAAATTCTGGTGGTCCCAACTCTTTGATCGCTTGGCTTTTGTGACAACCCGTGAATTGCTATCATTTCCTCCTATATTTTGAACACGAGTCTCTCTCAAATCCGACATTTTGCATGAACCGTAAAAAGCTTCTAAACATCCCTCGCTCATCATCTCCGCTTTCGGTGGTGTTGTTCACGGGAGGAACATTGCCACTGTTGCACGTTCTCCTCGTTGGTGAGTACAGCGTCTCCACGGTCTCATTTCCACTGTTAATATTCTCAATCGACATTCTCAAATACTATCATAAAACAAGGGTTAATTAAGGGAATCAATATATCACATAATATCCCTATATAATCGACCAACTAACAAATAAGCTTAGGTAGGACACACTAGCGAAGGATTTACTCGTCTCTCCCTCCTAGTTCTATTCCCGATCTCCGCCAGGAGATCATATCCCTAAGCTCGATACCAACCGTGACGCCCCAAAATAGGTATACATCACCCATTACGAGTTGTCAATACATGGTATGTAAACAACTACAACTTTATTATTACAACAAAGAAAGCTGTGAGTTTGAATACAAATATTATCTTAGACAATATCTATACTCAAATAAATCCTCATCACATTTATTGATATATTATTTTACAAAAATGGTGAGGACTACTAAACAACTCTCTCTAGAACCTTCATTCCATACCCAGGCTACCGTGCTCGCTTATATTCTCGCCTCCCGAGAAAAAAAATGGAACAAAAAGGAAAAGGGTGAGCTCAACTAGCCCGATAAAGAATATTATGACTAAGATAATATACAACAAATTATCATTAGTCTTCAACAGGAAAAATCTAATAGAATACAATAGACAACAAGTTTTTAAATCAATATTCGCAATGAAATAATAATTCATTAGAAGAGTTAAGTAGAGAATGCAAACTACTATCTTCATGTATGAATTTAAAAGTTCATCGTCATCTTTTATCCTCGTAACATCAATCAATATATATCCGAATCAAATATTCATCTTTGCACTCTGGCCAAAGATATTCATCATTGGTCATGTTCATCTAAACACTGCTGTTCATCTTTGCACTCACGGCCAAAGATATTCATCAGAAATCATTCATCTTTGCACTACTGTGCCAAAGATATTCCATAATATCATCATTTAAGACCGAGGATGATGAAAATATTTTAAAAAACGAATCCATTGAAACAAAATGACAAGGATTAAGGATTAAGGATTCAGTACTTTGTTTTATCCACGTCCAAAAATACCTCAAAAATAATCATAGTGGTGTAAAATTCAAGAATGATCAAAACATGGATACAATCAAAGCTAGTATCCGAATAGATATTTTAGACGAAAAGAAAATTTTTAATTTTTCGATGAATAGTCTTAGATGATTCGTGAATAAGATCAGATATCGTGAATAAAGGTCGTCAGATATCGTGAATAGTAACTCCTCACACCAAAAGTTCCAAATTTTGATAAAAACTTCAGATCAATATTTCAACATAATGATATTGAAGAAATAATATCATTACTGAAAAAAAAAATATCCCTTACCTCGAAAAGATCAAGACTTCAAATTAAAAACAGGATATAGGCTATGACTGAACTTGAACTTGCAATCGTATAGCAATACTCAAAATATACTCAAAATACTCACAAGAAGAATACTCGATAATATAGAGAGAAAACTTTAGTTTCGGTGTGATTTTCAATTCTAACCTAAGACCCTATTTATAGGAAAATACTTAGAACACCAAAAAGAAAATTTAATATAATATTAATATATATAATAAATCTTCTACGCCATCCTACCACCTGATATCAAACACCTAACACATGTCCATAAACAACAAAAACGTTTTTCTAAATAAAATAATTAAAATTCCAAAAATCAATTATTTTGAACTTGAACTTCAATAATTTATAATAAATAGCCCTTTTGTCGAGAAAAATTGAATATCGCGAATTTTTATAGAAAATTCAATTCTCTACAACTTTCTGTAAGAAAGTTTTTCCAAATTCCAAACTAAAATTGACCTAGAAATCCACAAAACGAAGCGATTTTCACAAGCTATAATCAAATTTTAGTCAATAAATGGGGTCCAAATAGGCATGTTTAACATGTTTTAAACATTTATTGCAACAAAAATACTCTTCCTCCTCGTATACTCATATATCCCACATTCGTTGTAAAAATATCACCATTGTTATATTATTAAAATATAATATTATATTTAAATGAATTATTTTATCGTAAAAAAGATAAAATTTTAATTTTCAACAATTGTCACATTAAAAATTTTCTCCATCTATATCCACATAAAATCAATATTTTCCTCATCATATGAATCAATAATTAATTATTCACAAATAATATTACAGAATCACAATATTATTTGTGACGCCCCCAAAATAGGTATCATCACCCATTCGAGTTATCAATACATGGTACGAAACAACTACAACTTTATTATTACAATAGTAAAAACTGTGAGTTTGAATACAAATATTATCTTCTAGACAATATCTATACTCAAATAAATCCTCATCACATTTATTGATACATTATTTTACAAAATGGTGAGGACTACTAAACAATCCATTCTAAAACCTTTATTCCATACCCCTACCTGCATCGCTATATTCTCGCCTCACGAGAAAAATGGAACAAAAAGGAAAAGGGTGAGCTCAACTAGCTCAATAAAGAATATTATGACTAAGATAATATACAACAAATTATCGTTAGTCTTCAACAGGAAAAATATAATAGAATACAATAGACAACAAATTTTAAATCAATATTCGCAATGAAATAATAATTCATTAGAAGAGTTAAGTAGAGAATGCAAACTACTATCTTCTATGTATGAATTTAAAAGTTCATCGCTCTATCTTTTATCCACGTAACATCAATCAATATACATCACGGAATCAAATATTCATCTTTGACTACTGGCCAAAGATATTCATCGACTGGTCGTATTCATTTTAAACACTGTTCATCTTCAGACTACGGCCAAAGATATTCTTGAAATCATTCATCTTTGCACTACTGTGCCAAAGATATTCTTAAGAAATCATTCATCTTCTGCACTACAAAAGCCAAAGATATTCCATAATATCATCATTTAAGGCGAGGATGATGAAAATATTTTTTTAAAGAAAGCGAATCCGGTGAAACAAAATGACAAGGATTAAGGATTAAGGATTCGTACTTGGTTTTATCCACGTCCAAAAATACCTCAAAATAATCATAGTGGTGTAAAATTCAAGAATGATCAAAACATGGATCAATCGAGTTAGTATCCGAATAGATGTTTTAGACGAAAAGAAGAAATTTTATTTTTAAATTGAATAGTGCACAGATATCGTGAATGAATAGTCTTAGTATCGTGAATAGTAACTCAGACACCAAAAGATAGAAATTCCACAAAAACATCTTCACACTTCATGAATAGTACTCGTGAATAGTAACTCGTGAATAGTAACTTTCATGAATAGTAACTCGTGAATAAGACTTTCGTGAATAGTAACTCATGAATATTAACCCATGAATAGTAACTCAGACATGAAAAAGTTCCAAATTTGATAAAAACTTCAGATCAACATTTCAAATTATAATGATATTGAAGAAATAATATCATTCTGAAAAAAATAATATCACTTACCTCGAAGATCAAGACTTAGCTAGAATAAGGGTATAGTCTTTGAAGGGAACTTGCACCGTCTAGCAATACTCAAAGTATACTCAAAATACTCACAAGAATACTTCGATAATATAGAGAGAGAAAACTTGATTTACGGTGTGATTTTCAATTCTAACCTAAGCACCCTATTTATAGAAATTGCTTAGAACACCAAAAAGCGAAAATTTAATAAAATATTAATATATAATTATTAAATTCCTACGCACCCAAAATCTGATTCAAACCATCAGCCACCAAGAGTGACTCACCTTGCCTAACTCAAAAAAAACGTTTTTCTTATTAAAAATATTTAAAACTTCAAAAATTAATTATTTCGGAGCTTTAGAACTTAAATAATTCACAATAAATAGTCCTTTTGTCAGAAAATTCGAATCTCGCGAGTTTTTATAGGAAATTCAATTCTCTACAACTTTGCAGAAGAAAGTTTTTCCAAATTCCAAATTGAAATTGACCGAAATCCATAAGCGGGCAATTTTACGTGTTTATAATCAAATTTCGATCAATAATTGGGGTCCACCGACATGTTTAACATGTTTTAAACATTTATTGCAACAAAAATACTCTTCCTCCTCGCATACTCATATATCCCACATTCGTTGTAAAAATATCACCGTTAATATATTATTAAAATAATATATTTAAATGAATTATTTTATCAAAAAAGATAAAATATTAATTTTCAACAATTGTCATTTAAAAATTTTCTCCATCTATATCCACATAAAATCAATATTTTCCTCATCATATAAATCAATAATTTAATTATTCACAAATAATATTACGAGAATCACAATATCGACAATGAGGCGGTTAAAGGAAGAGGGGCTTTCAATAAGAATTTCTTCTTCTTGGTAGCAATTGATTAGGTGACCAAACCTCTCTCCTTAGATGAACTTTCTAGACATTGCCAATAATGTTATCTAATAATATTATTCGGATAATATGAATTATTGCCCGATAATGAAAAAATTGTGTAATGAAAATTATTCAAACAACAATGAATATAAAATATCAACGCAAAGAATTATTAACTCAATAAAATATCTGAGCAATAATTACTGTAACCATTATTGAGTAGTGCCTTCTTACGTAAGAATCAATAATTGGTGCAATACCGTGTAATCTTCTTGTTCAACAACGCGTATTAGTGTGTTTTAACCACCGGGTATTCCAACAAAGATAATTAGGTAATAACTACGCCGGCTATTTAAAAACAACTTATATTTGTCGTTTTCTTCATCCAATCGCTTTCCGTTATGGGGCCCACACATGGCTGCGCCGTCGTACGAATATTCCCCGACAGTACGAATATTCCACGACAAAACGAATATTCCCCGACGATAATGAATATTTTATAACCACTTGCTTATTTTGAAATATTTGCGTATTTAACCCTTAACTATCCACATTAATCAAATCAACCCTTACTATTTCAAAATAATAAATAAAGGAAATTCCTTTTTATTTAAAAATTTCAGGGTCTTACAACCTCCCTCCTTATGAAATTTCGTCCTCGAAATTGACGTCACGATACTGGTGTTTGAAAAGGTGAGGATACCTCGCTTTCATTTCCGCTTTCCAATTCCTGTGTCATTTCCTCTATAGCATGATTCCTCCACAAAACTTTAACTTGTGGTATGACCTTTGCGCGTAGGACATGCTCCTTCCTATCCAAGATCTTGACAGGTACCTCCTCATACGTTAAGTCTTCGGCTATCTCGTCCGGTTCTAACTCAATAACGTGGTTCGGGTCTTTCACATATTTACAATATGAGATATATGAAACACATTATGAACACGAGACATACTTTCGAAGGTAACGCAAGTCTATAGGCTACATTTCCTACTCGGTCAAGAATTTGAAATGGACCAATAAATCGTGGATTGAGCTTTCTCTCTTCCCAAATCTTGTAACTCCCTTCCATGGGAGCAACTCGCAACAATACATGATCCCCCACACTAAATTCCACGTCCTTTCGATGAAGATCCGCATAACTCTTTTTGTCGATCTTGTGCCGTTTATATCGTTGTCGAATCATTTGGATCTTTTCGGTGAGTCATACGTCTTAACTCGGGTCCCAACAATGTTGCTTCACCCACCTCATCCCAACATATTGGAGAACGACATTTTCGTCCATATAATGCTTGAATGGAGCCACACCTATATACTTGCACGATAAGCTTGTTGTTGTAGGAGAATTCCACCAATGGTAAATACTTATCCCAACTACCCTTGAAGTCAGGACACAAAGTCTTAATAGATCTTCAAGAGTTTGAATAGTCCTCTCGATTGTCCGTCCGTTTGGGGATGGTATGCTTAACTAAATCGCAAATCTGTGCCCATAGCTTTTTGCAAGCTAACCCAAAATCTTGAAGTGAATCTTGGGTCACGATCCAAAACTATGGATACTGAGGCATGCCATGCAACCTCACAATCTCATTCACGTACATACTAGCAAGACGTTCAAGGAATAAGTCTCCCGTGTATCAAGAAAAAAGCGGAGACTTGGTTAATCTATCAACAATAACCCAAATAGCATTGATGCCTTGAGAAACCGTAGGAAGACCCAGAATAACTAAATCCATGGTAATGTGTTCCACTTCCATTCCGGAATCTCAAGTGGTTGCAACGGACCCTTAGGTACAAGATGTTCGCCTTTACACGTTGGCAAGTTAAACACATCGAGATAAACTTTGCAATCTCTCTCTTCATATTGTTCCACCAAAATGTATGTCAAAGATCACGATACATTTTAGTACTTCCAGGATGGATTGCAAATGGCGTGTGTGCCTCCATCATAATCTTGTACTTCAAATCAGTCGTTAGGAACACAAAGTCTAGAGTGGACTCAAGTATTCCTTCTTCATCAATTCTCGCTTAGGAATAGCTCCTTCTTGTACTTTTCTTCTTCACACGATCGCCTCAAGGTGGGTGGCTTGAAGCAACCTTAACTTTTTCTATTAAAGTTGGCTCTGTCGTATACTTGACATCATCGCACTCGTTCTCGCATATGATCTTTCTACTCAACACGTCGCCTACCACGTTCGCTTTTACCGGGATGGTATTGAATAGTGTGGTCGTAGTCTTTCAATAGCTCGAGCCAACGTCATTTGCCAAGATGTTGAGTTTCTTTTGAGTGAAGAAATATTTAAGGCTTTTATGGTGCGAATATATCTCCACTTTCTCCCCATATAGATAGTGCCTCCATATCTTTAAGCGAAAACGATCATTTGCTTGCTAACTCTAGATCATGAGTAGGATAATTCTCTCATACTCTTTAAGTTGTCATGAGGCATAAGCTATGACTTTTCCACGTTGCATGAGAACAAATCCTAACCCTTTGCGAAGCATCGGCGTCAGATAACAAATCCATCCGAACCCGGATGGTATTGTTAGAAACAGTCTTAGAAATAAGTCTCCTCTTAAGCTCTTGGAAACTTTTCTCGCATTCTTCGCTCCAAACGAATTTTGTATCCTTAAGAGTTAGGCGAGTTAATGGAGTAGCGATTCGAGAAAACCCTTCCACGAATCTCCGATAATAACCGGCCTAAGCCCAAAAGCTACGTACTTGATCCACCGACTTTGGTTGCTCCCAACTTTGTATTGCTTCAATCTTGTGGGATCAGCAGATACTCCATGTTTTCGACACCGCGTGCCCAAGGAATGCTACTTCCTCGAGCCGAACTCGCATTTCTTCAATTTGGCATATAGTTGGTTTTCACAAAGCCTTTGGAGTACCGAAATAAATGGTGCTCATGATCTTCACGGCTTTTGGAATATATGAGGATGTCATCGATAAAGACAACAACGAATTGATCCAAATATTCCTTGAATACTCGATTCATCATATCCATGAAAGTCGCAGGAGCATTAGTCAATCCGAAAGACATGACTAAGAATTCATAATGCCCGTCACAGGGAGTTCTAAAGCGGTCTTTGGAATATCCTCGATTCTAATCTTGGTGATGATATCCGAGCGAAGATCGATTTTTGAAAAGAATTGTGCCCTTACTGTTGGTCGAACAAGTCATCAATACGAGGTAGAGGATACCTATTCTTGATGGTGACATGGTTCGATTCCCAATTGTAAGACCAGAAATTTTTTTAAATAAAAGGAATTTCCTTTATTTATTATTTTGAAATAGTAAGGGTTGATTTGATTAATGTGGATAGTTAAGGGTTAAATATGCAAATATTTCAAAATAAGCAAGTGGTTATAAAATATTCATTGTTGTCGGGAATATTCGTTTGGTCATGGAATATTAAATGACGGTCGGGAATATTAAATGCTGACAATGGTACGCGATATGTGTGGGCCCCATGGAAAAGCGATTGGATGAAGAAAACGACAAATATAAGTTGTTTTTAAATAGCGGCGTAGTTATTCACAGATTAATCTTGTTGGAATACCCGTTGGTTAAAACACTACTTGTCTGGCGTTGTTGAGCAGAAGCTTTGCGGTATTGCACCAATTATTGATTCTTACGTAAGAAGGCACTACTCGATAATGGTTACATGTAATTCTTATTTAGTATTTTATTGAGTTAATAATTCTTTGCATTGATATTTTATATTCTTTGTTGTTTTGATAATTGTCATTTAAGATTATCTTTCATTATCGAAGCAATAATTCATATTATCTGAATAATATTATTAGATAACATTATTGGCAATGTCTAGAAAGTTACATCAAGGAGAGGTTTGGTCACCTAATTACGGCGAAGAAGAAGAAATTCTCTTATTAAGCCCCCTTTTCTTAGGAAGCGCACGGTTGTCAATATTGTGATTACGTAATATTATTTGTGAATAATTAATTATTGATTTATATGATGAGAAAATATTGATTTTATGTGGATATAGATGGAGAAATTTTTAAAATGACAATTGTTGAAAATTAATATTTTATCTTTTTACGATAAAATAATTCATTTAAATATATTATTTTAATAATATATTAATTGGTGATATTTTTATAACGAATGTGGGATATATGAGTATCTGAGGAGGAAGAGTATTTTTGTTGCAATAAATGTTTAAAACATGTTAAAACATGTCGGTGGACCCCATTTATTGATTGAAATTTGATTATAGCTTGTAAAATCGCTTCGTTTGTGGATTTCGTTCTATTTCTATTTGGAATTTGGAAAAACTTTCTTCTCACAAAGTTGTGAGAGAATTGAATTTCCTATAAAAACTAGCAAGATTCAAATTTTTTACGATGAAAGGGCTATTTATTATGAATTATTGAAGTTAGAAGTTAAAATAATTGATTTTGGAAGTTTAAAATATTTAAAATTAGAAAACGTTTTTCTTATTTTTTCTAGAAGGTGGCATGTGTTTGATGGTGAAATCAGATTCTAGACATGTGTGAAAATAATATAATTATATTATTAATTTATTAAATTTTTCTGCTTTTTGGTGTTCTAAGCAATTTCTATAAATAGGGTCTTGGGTTAGAATTGAAAATCACACTTTAAAAGCTGAAGTTTTCTCTCTATATTATCGAGCGTATTCTTGTGAGTATTTTGAGTATACTTTGAGTATTGCTATATGGTGCAAGTCCAAGTCATAGCTTTATATCAAGTGTTTAATTTAGAAATCTTGATCTTTCGAGGTAAGGGATATTTTTTTTGTAATGATATTATTTCTTCAATATCATTATCTTTGAAATGTTGATCTGAAGTTTTATCAAATTTGGAACTTTTTCATGTGGGGTTACTTATTCATGGGTTCTTATTCATGAGATTACTATTCATGAGTTACTATTCATTATGATTCTTATTCACGAAGTCTATTCATGAAACGTGAAGATGTTTTGTGGAATTTCTATCTTTTGGTGTCTGAATTACTATTCACATTATCTGGCCACTATTCACGATATCTCTGATACTATTCATAGAAAAATAAAATTTCTTCTTTTCGTCAAAACATCTATTCGGATACTAACTCGATTGTATCCATGTTTTGATCATTCTTGAATTTTACACCACTATGATTATTTTTGAGGTATTTTTTTGGCGTGGATAAAACCAAGTACGAATCCTTAATCCTTAATCCTTGTCATTTTGTTTCTTTGGATTCGTTTCTTTAAAATATTTTTCATCGTCCTCGATCTTAAATGATGATATTATTGAATATCTTTGGCTTTTGTAGTGTAAAGATGAATGATTTCTGAAGAATATCTTTGGCTCAGTAGTGCAAAGATGAGCAGTGTTGAGATGAACATGACCGATTGATTAATATCTTTGGCTGTAGTGCAAAGATGAGCAGTGTTTAAATGAACATGACCGGTGATGAATATCTTTTGCTGTAGTGCGAAAGATGAATATTTGATTCAGATCATATTGATTGATGTTACTGAGGATAAAATATTGATGATGGATTATTAAATTCATAGATTATAGTAGATTTCATTCTCACGTAACTCTTCATGAATTATTATTTTCATTGCGAATATTGATCCGAAACTTGTTGTCTATTGTATTCTATCAGATTTTTCCTGTTGAAGACTAACGATAATTTGTTGTATATTATCTTAGTCATAATATTCTTCTTGGGCTAGTTGAGCTCACCCTTTTCCTTGTTGTTCCATTTTTTCTTCTCGGGGAGGCGAGAATGTAGCGAAAGTCTTAGTGGGGTATGGAATGAAGGTTCTAGAGAGAGTTGTTTAGTAGTCCTCACCATTTTGTAAAATAATGAATCAATAATTATGATGGGGATTTATTTGCGTGTGGATATTGTCTAGATGGCAATATCTCGTATTTAAACTCACGGTTTATATGTTGTAATAATAAAGTTGTAGTTATTTACATACCATATATTTTGCGACTCGAGAATGGGTTGGACGGAATGGACCTATTTTGGAGGCCACCATCCAGAGATAGTCAATCTAAAGTCGCATACTCCGTCTTTCTTCTTTCAAATAAAGCAGGAGCACCCCAAGGAGATGTACTAGGGACGAATGAAACCAATGTCCAACAATTCACGTAGTTGGACCTTTAACTCCTCGAAGTTCAATAGAGCCATTCGATATGGGGTTTTAGAAATGGGCTTTGTGGAGTTCAAGATCAATAAAGAATTCAACTTCACGTTCTAGGGGTAATCAGGAAGTTCTTTGAAATCGTCAGAAAGTCAATAACAACAGAATATTATTCAAATTTGGCGTGTCTTTATTCAAATCCATAACATGGGCTAAGAAAGCTTGACATCCGTTTTTCAATAAGCGAATAGCTTTATGATTAGATATGACGGTGATTGATTTTAATGGTTTAGTTGCTTGAATTAAATGCATAACGGGTTGTTTAGGAATATGAAAACTAACAACCTTACGAAAACAATCAATTTTGGCATGATGAGTAGTTAACCAATCAATCCCTAAAATCACATCAAAAGCAAGTATCTTTAAAGAGATAAGGTCAACGGGTAAGGTGATGGTGCCAACTTGAATCAAACAAGATTTATAAGCGGTGGATGTGATGAAAGTTTTCTCTAACGGAGTTTTCCACAGATAGGTCAAAGTCTAATTTCTCCTGAGTCAAGTTTAAGCGTTGAGCACATGCGGAGAGATAAATGAATGGGTAGCACCAGTATCAAGTAAGGTATAAACTTCGCAAGAATTTATAAATAGCTTACCCGTGATCACCTCGTTTGGGTTCCTCGCATTATGACATCGATCCACAACAAACGCTTCTTCCCGTAATCGTTGACTTTGACTTTTACGGGACGATCTTTTGAGTCATCCCCATTGAACTAGGTTTCGCCATCTTTGCATAATCTCGAGCGATATGTCCTTCCTTTCCACAATTATAGCATACCTTGACTGCTGTGGACGGTTTGGTGATATGTCCCTCTTTTCGCATTTGTAGCATATAATGGGGTGGTCATTTCTCCTCCCTTAGAACCGATTCTTCACGCCAAGACTTTGTCATCTTCTATTTTCATGGCCATGATTACCACCGGAGTGGTTACCATTTCATCCGTCTGCTTTCTTTCTCCATGAGTTATCATTATTCATTGATCGCTATCTACGATACGATCACGGTCGTGGTCCCTCGGTTGGCCGTACTTTCGTTATCTCGCTTCTAATAATTGAGCCACATTTACAACATCCGAATAAAGAGAAAATTTATGAGAAATGAGATCTTGTGAATGCCGGGTTTCAAACCTCTAAGAAACATCCGCGTTATCGTTCCTCATTCTCCACCAAATGAGGTGCGAAACTGGATAACTCTGCAAACTTTGCCTCGTCATTGAGACACCGTCGTGTTGTTTTGTTCCAATCGATGAACTCCACTTCCTTCATACGACGAACACTTTCGTGAAAGTATTTGTCATTAAATAGCTTTCTCAAACGTCTCCCAAGACATCTTGAAGTAAATTTGGATGGAGTGCGCTTCTGAGACTCCCACCGGTGATACGCCTCGCCACGGAACATAAAGGTGGCGAATGGAACCTTCTGTTCCTCCGTGCATCCCAAGACATCGAATATCTTGGTAATTTGTTTGACCCATGTTTCACGCATGATCGGATCCGGCTTTCCTTAAATTCGGTGGTCCTGACTCTTTGAATCGCTTTCATGTGACAACCCGTGAATCGCTATCATTTCTCTCTGTATTTTGAACACGAGTTTCCTCGTCGATTTTGCATGAAGCGCAAAAAACTTCTAAACATCCCTCGTTCATCATCTCGCTTTCAATGGTGTTGTTCACGGGAGGAACATTGCCGACTGTTACACGTTCTCCTCGTTGGTGAGTCTGAGCATCTCCACGGTCTCATTTCCATTGTTAATATTCTCGATCGACATTCTCAAATCTTTGTCATAAAACAAGGGTTAATTAAGGAAATCAATATATCACATAATATCCCTATATCTTGACCAACTAACAAATAAGCTTAGGTAGGACACTTTAGCGAAGGATTTACTCGTCTCTCCCTCCTAGTTCTATTCCCGATCTCGCTTGGAGATCATATCCTAAGCTCGATACCAACCGTCACGCCCCCAAAATAGGTATACATCACCCATTCGAGTTGTCGATACATGGTATGTAAACAACTACAACTTTATTATTACAACAAGTAAAACTATGAGTTTGAATACAAATATTATCTTCAGACAATATCTATACTCAAATAAATCCTCATCACATTTATTGATATATTATTTTACAAAAATGGTGAGGACTACTAAACAATTCTTTCTAAAACCTTCATTCCATACCCAGACTGCATTTCGCTTATATTCTCGCCTCCCGAGAAAAATGGAACAAAAGGAAAAGGGTGAGCTCAACTAGCTCAATAAAGAATATTATGACTAAGATAATATACAACAAATTATCGTTAGTCTTCAACAGGAAAAATATAATAGAATACTGATAGACAACAAATTTTAAATCAATATTCGCAATGAAATAATAATTCATTAGAAGAGTTAAGTAGAGAATGCAAACTACTATCTTACATGTATGAATTTAAAAGTTCATCGTCTATCTTTTATCCCCGTAACATCAATCAATATACATCACGGAATCAAATATTCATCTTTTTTCTGATGCAAAAGATATTCATCGATTAGTCATATTCATTTAAACACTGTTCATCTTTGCACTACGGCCAAAGATATTCTTCAGAAATCATTCATCTTTGCACTTCTGAGCCAAAGATATTCTTAAGAAATCATTCATCTTTGCACTTCTTGTGCCAAAGATATTCCATAATATCATCATTTAAGACCGAGGATGATGAAAAATATTTTTTTAAAGAAAGCGAATCCGGTGAAACAAAATGACAAGGATTAAGGATTAAGGATTCGTACTTGGTTTTATCCACGTCAAAAATACCTCAAAAATAATCATAGTGGTGTAAAATTCAAGAATGATCAAAACATGGATACAATCGAGTTAGTATCCGAATAGATATTTTAGACGAAAAGAAGAAATTTTATTTTAAATTGAATAAGTGTCGGGTAATACGTGAATGGTGCAAGAGTATCGTGAATAGTAACTCCAACACCAAAAGATAGAAATTCCACAAAAAACATCTTCACGCTTCATGAATAGTACTCGTGAATAGTAACTTTCGTGAATAGTAACTCGTGAATAGTATCTCGTGAATAGTAACTCATGAATAGTAACCCATGAATAGTAACTCAGAGCATTAAAAAGTTCCAAATTTGATAAAACTTCAGATCAACATTTCGATTATAATGATATTGAAGAAATAATATCATTCTGAAAAAAATAATATCCCTTACCTCGAAAGATCAAGATTTACAGCTAGAATAAAGATGTATAGTCTTTGAAGGAACTTGCACCGTCTAGCAATACTCAAAGTATACTCAAAATACTCACAAGAATACGCTCGATAATATAGAGAGAGAAAACTTGATTTACGGTGTGATTTTCAATTTAACTAAGCACCCTATTTATAGAAATTGCTTTAGAACACCAAAGCGAGAAAATTTAATAAAATATTAATATATAATTATTAAATTCACGCACCCAAAATCTGATTCAAACCATCAGCCACCAAGAGTGACTCACCTTGCCTAACTCAAAAAAACGTTTTCTTATTAAAAATATTTAAAACTTCAAAAATTAATTATTTGAACTTGAACTTCAATAATTCACAATAAATAGTCCTTTTGTCAGAAAATTCGAATCTCATGAGTTTTTATAGGAAATTCAATTCTCTACAACTTTGCAGAAGAAAGTTTTCCAAATTCCAAATAAAATTGACCGAAATCCATAAGCGGGCAATTTTATAAAAATTTATAATCAAATTTCGATCAATAATTGGGGTCCACCGACATGTTTAACATGTTTTAAACATTTATTGCAACAAAATACTCTTCCTCCTCGCATACTCATATATCCCACATTCGTTGTAAAAATATCACCGATTAATATATTATTAAAATAATATATTTAAATGAATTATTTTATCAAAAAAGATAAAATATTAATTTTCAACAATTGTCATTTTAAAAATTTTCTCCATCTATATCCACATAAAATCAATATTTTCCTCATCATATAAATCAATAATTTAATTATTCACAAATAATATTACTGAGAATCACAATATTGATGACGAGGCGGTTCAGAGAAGAGGGGCTTTCAATAAGAATTTCTTCTTCTACTGGCGCTTGATTAGGTGACCAAACCTCTCCTTGGCGAGAACTTTCTAGACATTGCCAATAATGTTATCTAATAATATTATTCAGATAATATGAATTATTGTTTCGATAATGAAAAATACTGTGTAATGACAATTATTGAAACAACAGCAATATAAAATATCAACGCAGCAATTATTAACTCAATAAAATACTGAACAGTAATTACTGTAACCATTATTGAGTAGTGCCTTCTTACGTAAGAATCAATAATTGGTGCAATACCGTGTGTATCTTCTTTGTTCAACAACGCGTATTAGTGTGTTTTAACCACCGGGTATTCCAACAGTATTAACGGTAACAACTACGCCGTTATTTAAAAACAACTTATATTTGTCGTTTTCTTCATCCAATCGCTTTCCGTTATGGGGCCCACACATGGGCTACTTGCGTCATGCACGAATATTCCCCGACAAAGATCTGAATATTCCACGACCAAACGAATATTCCCGAGCGATAATGAATATTTTATAACCACTTGCTTATTTTGAAATATTTGCGTATTTAACCCTTAACTATCCACATTAATCAAATCAACCTTACTATTTCAAAATAATAAATAAAGGAAATTCCTTTTATTTAAAAATTTGAGGTCTTACATTGACAATCGAGGCGGTTCAGGAAAGAGGGGCTTTCAATAAGAATTTTTCCTTCTTGGGTATGATTAGGTGACCAAACCTCTCCTTAGATGTAACTTTCTAGACATTGCCAATAATGTTATCTAATAATATTATTCGGATAATATGAATTATTAGCTTCGATAATGAAAAATCTTGTGTAATGAAAATTATTGAAACAATGACAATATAAAATATCAATAGCAATTATTAAATCAATAAAATCTTTGAATAAGTAATTATCGTAACCATTATTGAGTAGTGCCTTCTTACGTAAGAATCAATAATTGGTGCAATACCGCAGGTGTCTTCTTGTGTTTTAACCACCGAGTATTTTAACAATTATAATGATAACAACTACGCTGTTATTTTTAAACAACTTATATTTGTCGTTTTCTTCATCCAATTGCTTTTCATTATGGGGCCCACAAAAGATCTTATAGTCGTGCACGAATATTCCCCGACAAAGAAGAATATTCCACGACCAAACGAATATTCCAGAAATGACAACAATGAATATTTTATAACCACTTGCTTATTTTGAAATATTTGCGTATTTTACCCATAACTATTCACATTAATCAAATCAACCCTTACTATTTTAAAATAATAAATAGAGAAAATTAAATTTTATTAATAATAAGTTGGGGTCTTACAAAAGTTATTTTTCAATTCCAAAAACCACAACCAAAAGCTCCAACAAATACGGTTGAAGCACTTCTAAGGAAGACTCTCGAAGAAGTTGTAAATGAAAGGCATAACAAGCGTTTGAGCCAAATGACTATTAAAAATCGTTTTAGGACACCAGAGGAAAAGAAGAGATCGAGTTCATATGCACATTACTAACTTTTTCTATGAGTGGCATACCATTCAATGATGCAAATGCAAGGAACTTTGAGGTAATGATCAAGTCCATATGGCAATAAATATGGGTCGTGTTTAAAAGTCTCTAACGTATCATGAGTTGAGGGTTCTTTTACTTGAGAAGGCAAAGACGAAAATCGATGAGTTAAAAACGAAACATGAAGTTTCTTGGAAGCAATATGGTTGAACACTCATATCGGATGGTTGAACATATAAGAGGGGAAGACACTTGTTGAATTTTCTTGTTAATAGTCTGGAGGGTACTTACTTCATGGGTTCTGTTGATGCCTCCAGTCAATCGCAAGATGCCACAATGTTGGCAAATCTACTTGATAGTAAGATTGAGGAAATTGACCCCGAATATGTTGTTCAGATGGTCACGAATAATGCCTCTAATTACAAGGTAGCGGGGCATATATTAATGGAGATGAGGCCTTTACTGTTTTGGACACCTTACGCTGCTCACTGTCTAGATCTTATGCCAGAGGACATAGGCAAGTTGAAGCAATTCTAGACCACAATCACAAATGCAAGAAGAATTGCAACATTCACTTACAGGCATGGTCGTGATGCGATGAGGAAAAAAACAAATAGGAGGGATCTTGTGAGACCCGTAGTTACTAAATTTGCTACAGCTTTTGTGAGACCCCAAATTTTATGAATAAAGATTTAAATTTCTCGAAATATTTTTTTTGAATATTATGGTGTGGATTTGATATAATATTATAGTTGTGGGTAATATTTATAAATTTTGCAAAATATGCAAGTTGTTATATAATATTCGATTGATCGGAGAATATTCTTTTTGTCGGGAATATCCGTATGACGGCACAATCATTGGTGGACCCCACAACAGAAGTATTGTCGTAGTTAGAAAATGACAGAATTATCATTTTATAAAAATAACGGCCGAAAGTGTTACCAGTTAAAAGCTGTTGAACTACCGGTAGTAAGAAAATACGATGTCTGGCGTGGTTGCGTAATAGTGTACACGGTATTGATTATTGATCTTTACGTAAGAAGTCACTCGGTTATACTCAATTATTGCTACTGAAGAATTCGCATCATCATCTCTCATATTATTGATTCGATTATTGTCACAAATTATCATCTGCATAATATTTTATATATTATTAAATCAATAATTGAGACGACAAAGTTATTCATATTATTAAATTGCAATATTTACAATGTCTAGAAGTTACATCAATGAGAGGTTTGGTCATCTAATTGCGGCGCCAATAAGGAGAAATCTTATCGAAACCCCCTCTTTCACGGGAAGCGACTGGTTGTTAAATATTGTGAGTTATAATATTAATGATGAATAAGATTGTGTTGATTAAAGATGAAATTGATAGTTTTATTGTGTTGGAATTATTAGTGTTAGTGAAAATTGACATTTATTCCGATGATAATTGATGTCTGGGGGTTATATTGATAAATCGGGTAATTAATCGGATAAATGAGCAATTAATTGCTACTAATTCACATGCTTATATAACTATTTATTCACATGTGTGTACTATTGAGTCACATTCACTTACTATTAGGGGAGTTGGTGCAAGATTGATAATACTTGCATGACTAAGTTTAAAATGGAGGTATAGATGGAGGTATTATACTGTAATTCATATTTTCACATGATTATAACTATTGATTCACATGATTGAACTATTGAATCACATTATTTACTATTAGGGGAGGTGGTGCAAGTTTGATAATACTTTCAGAACTAAATTAAAAATGAAAGAAAAGTTGAAGGTATTGTAATGTAATATTTCGAGCCCCAAAACGTGCAATTATCGAAACAATATTTTTCTATAAATAGAAGCTCATTCTTCCTTCTTTTCTCACCAATTCACTAAAGCTTTAGAGCAATTATTATAGAGAGAAATTATAGAGAGAAAGAAGAAGAGAAGTCTGCTACCTCTCTACTCCAGTATCCAGTTTCTTTCTAAGGTAAGGGATATTGTTATTATAGTAAGGGGTATTATTTCTTTCGTATTCATGAAGAGAGCTATTGTTATTCCGTTCCTTATTATTATGTTGGAATAATGTGTCTATATCTAATACACCGCATACATGGTGAAATTCTTACATTATTCCATTCTTTATTATTATGTTGGAATAACTTTATACATCACAATCACCGCATACATGGTAAAATTCTTCTATTATTCCATTCTTTATTGTTAAATTGAATATCCCGAGTCATCGCGTTTACGCATGACTGAGTTCCATTCTTTATTATTACGTCGGAATATCACATGCATGCGTTTTACGCATGACTGAGTTCAATTCTTTATTATTTTGTTGGAATATTTTGTCTGTGCGGATTACGCATGACATGGTTCCATTATTTATTATTCTGTTAGGAATAACCTGTCTGTGCGGTCTATCGCATGCATGGTGAATTCTTCTGTTATTCCATTCTTTATTATTCTGTTGGAATAACCTGTCTATGTGGATTACCACATGCATGGTGAATGATCATTTGTATTCATTCCTTATTAAATTGTGAAAATGATCTGTCTACGTGGATTACCGCATGGCGGATGAAAATCCATTTGCAGTTTCGTAATTTTTTTGACCTTCAAAAATTTTGGAAAAATTTAAAATGATAATTTGATGAGTTTTCTATATTGTGTCCAAAGATGGCAATTTTTGGATGTATAGATTAAGAGTTATAGATTTTATGGGAAAAGACTCTTTTAAAAGTAAACCCTTATAACTCTTTGTGGTTACCTCCAAAATTGGTGAAATTTTTATTGGGAGTACATGTATATAACAGGAGTATACCCTGTAAATTTCAGAATTTTTGGACAAAAATAAAATTTATTATAAATGTCTAAATATTCGGCAATTTTGGCCATATGAAAAATAGTAAATGAATTTTTAAAAATTTCGAAAAAAATATATGTTCAATATGGGACTATATTCTGCTAAATCCCAGAAAAGAAATATTTTTGGGACTGATTTGGTATTTTTTATGAAAATGAACTAGTTATGAGTAAATGAATTAAATATGTTATGTGAAGTAACAAAATTGGAAAATAGGATTTTATGGCTTGGGAATCCTATATAGGGTATATGCAGATTTTTGATGAGGAATTTAATCATTGGTGATGAACTCTTATGAGTATGACATTTTTGAATGATTAAATGCATTATTTGATAAAGTGTAAACAATTAAATTAAATTGTTTATAAGTTTAAGAAGTGATTAAAATATTGTTATAATATTAACAATATTAGATTATGAGTAATTTAAGTGATGAATAATATTTGGATAAATTTAAAGTTTTTAATATTTATCCTTGTTTTCGTTTGATTAATGCTTATATTATTGTCATCATCCTCATGCTTATATTGTGATGAAAGTCATATTTGGCTTACGTGCAGAGATGGACTTGGTATGATTATGACCAGGGATTATTCGGTATAATCATGACCGTAATGTAACGAATAATGTGGTAAAAGTCCTCATTGGCCTGTAGTTCATTGGTGGACAGTTGTTGGTATGATTATGACCAGGGATTATTTTGTATAATCATGACCATTGATGATTACATGAATGTCCTTGGCCGTGGTGCAGGGATGATATGGTTTATTTATTAAGTTGAGTCTCAGCGATAAAGTTGATGAAAATCTTTTTAAATCATAGAAGATAGTAGATTTTATGCTCTACTTGACTCTTCTAATGGATTGCTTATTCCATTGCGATTGTTGATCTAAAACTTGTTGTCTATTATATTACATCGGTTGTTATCTTTTGTTGAAGGCTAAGGATAATTTATTCTGCATTATCTTAGTTATAATATTTCTTACTAGGCTAGTTAAGCTCACCCTTTCTTTCATTGTTCTCTTCAGGAAATGAGAATATATTTGAGACGCAGTCTGGGGAAGCGAGTGAGTGAGTTGAGATGATAGCATTAGTAGTCCTCACTATTCTGTTAAATAGTGTGACAATAAATGTAATGAGGACTCCATTGGGTGTAGATGTTGTCTAGATGACAATATTTAATTTGTATTAAAACTCACAACATATGTTTTGTCGTATTTTACACGACAGTTGTATAATTAAGTTTTTATTTGTATTTTGTACCATGTATTTGGTGACTCAAGATGGGTGATGTATACCTATTTTGGGGCGTCACAGCTTTACTCACATTGTAGAGTTTGTACAAGCATAAAGATGTATTAAGGCATTTGTTCATAAGCGAAGAATTGGACAAAATCTAAGTTATCGGCTACCGAAGCGGGAAATAAAGTATGTGATACTATTATTTCAACAATATTTTGACATCATGTTGAGGATTGCATTAGGGCGTCACAACCACTTCTTATAGTCTTGAATATTGTTGATGGTGATGAGAAACCTGCTATGCCAGAAGTTCTTGCTTCAATGAAATGTGCAAAGAGAAAAAAATCAAATATACATTTGATAGTAAACAAATATTGTACAAGAAGGTGATTGACATTATTGAGTGGCGATGGGAAAGCCAAATGGAGCAAAAATTATATGGGGCTGCGTTGTTTCTCAATCCAGGCAAGTATTTTGATATAAAATAGGAACGTCCGGTGTTAGCTGATACTCTACGAGAAGATTTCAACGCAAAGATGATACCTGAGCTAGATTTACTAGACAAGATAAGCAATTTAGCCGATAACTATGATACTTCTTGAGATACTTTTGCAAGAGAAATGACGATTAGGCAATGAAAATTATAGAATCCTTGTAAGTATATTAAAATATATATATAAAGATATAAAAGTTAAATTATAATTATATACATTCTGTATTTTCTCCTTTTAAAAATATTTATATTTCTTTTAAATGTTTACTAGTTGCTTGGTAGAATGCTTTTGGAGGGCAGACTATTGAGCTATCCTCGTTTGCAAAAAGAATTCTAGGCCTTTGTTGTTGTTTTTCTGATTCCGAGTACAATTGGAGTACATTTGAGTTTGTAGGTACTTTCCATTGTTGGTTCAAAAGTAATAAGTCATTCATTACTAATATTAATTATTTTTTATATAATTAAAATTTTATCATTAATATTATTATTTTTTGTTTCATTTATTTTAGATTCATACAAAGAAGGGGAATAGATTGGAACACAAACGATTGAGTGACTTGTTGTATGTCTAATACAAACGAAAGATCGAGGTTCCAAAAGAGGCGTGAACTTGGAATTTTTTTTGATCCATAAGCCATTGATGACTTTGAATGGGGTAATGAATGGATCAATAATGAGGCTGATGTTGTTCATCCAGGGGATGATCTTACATGGAATGATATGGATCGAACAACCGGTGCATCCAACACTTTTGAAGGTCGCAATTCTTCAAGGAGGGC
Source organism: Panax quinquefolius (assembly GCA_020205615.1). Lineage (NCBI taxonomy): Eukaryota > Viridiplantae > Streptophyta > Magnoliopsida > Apiales > Araliaceae > Panax > Panax quinquefolius. The sequence goes on from CM035161.1 coordinate 27,072,297, forward strand.
TCGTGCTAATAGTACTAATCCCATGACGTACTCTCGACGTGGTGGTGGTTCAACTTCAAGGGAATCAATTAAGTTTGATGGATTCCGACTCCGATGATGAAGTTGATGAAGAAAAGAGAATTTCAAATGATAATGAAGTTGTGGAGGAGGATTTTGGATAAAGACCACCTACCTACGCCTTTGAATGAGAGTAGTTCTCGTGGAGACGGAGATGATATTTTTCTTGATGAGTTTGCTTGAACGATGTTCAAAGACTAGTGTAGAAAATCTAGACATTATTTTTGACTTGTTATGTGGTGTTTTATTAGATATTAGACTGTAATATGTGATGGTTGGTTGCAACTTTATTTTCTGTGGTATTTGTTGAATTCTTCATTTCTTCTACTAGATTTTAATATCAAAGTGTTTTATTTCTGGATTCTTATTACTAAGTATTTACATAATTGTGCTTTTAATGTTATTCCATAGTGTTATGTTTTGGATTTAATGTATATAAAATTTTATTGTCAATATAATTGTTAAGTAAAATAAATAATATATAAATTGCACAATATTGTAAACGACTTGTCACTATACGGATGCCTTGTTTCCTTGGCGTCCTAGCAGTCGGCTACCGCCGTGACGCCGTGACAAATATGGTTATGTTGATTAGAGGCAAAGAAAAAAGTTATAAGGGTCTTTGAGACGGGAACTTTCTCAATAGCCCTCTCAATTCTCTTCAGACTGAGAAAAATAACTAGTTTGCTAGCCAGTTACTTCTGGATGACGATGCTATAAAGGCTAAAATAAAATAAAATACAATAGTGTCTAATGTAATTGATGAAAAGTAATCCTTTTCCGAACACGTATATTTCTTGGGGCACTTGTGTTGTTATATGACATGTTTTTATTTACTATGTCTGAATTAATTTAAATCTTCAATATGCTGGGAATTTTTTATCTTACATGATTAAATAATGTACGTGCAAGTTCCTGTAGATGATTGCGATTTAACCAAACAAGTTGATTCTTGATAAACCAACTGAACAAGCAAATAATGTACATTGTTCTTGTTTTCAAGCACAATGTTAAGGTTGTGAATATACATTTCAATTGGCAGACAGGCTACCATTTTAATTTGAGAGTTAAACAGTAGTCATGAATAGAATTTGGTGAAGAACTTTGTGGAATGTTCCCTCAAAGACGAAACGATCCTTTGATTATGTGGAGACGTGGCACATCGAACAACACTGAGAAAGACCTCCTCGTCGCAGGGGATGCAGAGTTTTGAGGCAGCAGTGAAATGATATTCTTCTCGAGCTTTATCTAGCAGTGCCTTAAAAAGTGGGTGATCAAGTAGAGTAATTCTGATTACAAATCTCTTGTACTCGTCACCAACATAGACTACCGTGTGACCCTTTGGTACGTCTCGGGGAATAAAGTTCTCTTCATGCCTGAAACGCCACAAAGCCCATTGGCAGCAGTTGTCACAGGCAGCAGAAGGTGCAACACTAATACCCATCTTTTGCCACTTGTTAAGGAATGCCTTGAGAAACCTCATTTTCATATTCTTCATCAATGTATGTATGTATGTATGTAGATTATTATAGCTTTTGGGAGGAGAGAGAAAGATGGAGGTGGCGTGAGAGTGAGTGATTTTTAATCAAATGAAAATATATATCTTTTGAGAGAGAGAGAGAGAGAGAGAGAGAGGTGATATGTTGAGATGGTGGTACAAAAATGGCCAAAGGGTTTATATAAGGAAAAGAGCCAGTAGTTAGAACATTAAATAATGATAGATATAGTGTGTAGGTAAGTGTGAGCTTGTGATTATAATAGATATTTAAATAATTTGCTAGATGTACGTCTGCGCGTTGCCATGCTGTACCTCTTTCTCCTTCACGGTGAAAATGTACGAACAAGCATTGCATCATTTGGATGGAGTTTCTCACTTTTATAAAATCAGCACTCTATTATTCTCTCTCTTAACAGGTACTCCATGAATGTGTAGTAGGAGTAGTATTTTACTATATCCATTGGTAACATTTTAATTAATCTAAGTGCGCATCGCACTTTGCCCGAGAAGCTTATCCCATGCCTCTTCATATCTTATCTATTTTTATCTCGTGGGTCCAAATTTTTTGAAAGCTTCCAAAGATAGATTGACCGACTGTAGGTGCATGTAAGATAGATTAGACTGATGCAAGAAAATCTAATTATCTAAGATCTCCTATTTTTATCTAATTGCCTTTCTTTTTAGCACGAACCTATCAAATTATTAAGGTGTGGTGTACTGCCCGTACAACGGTGTTCCATTTGTAATCGACCCTCGTCATCTCCATGAACTTTGAATTGGATAAAATTTTATCTTTGTTAATTCTCTATGGGTGGAAGAATATTTATTACCCCTTTGGTCAAATCATTATGTTTAAGCCTTGTAGCTGACAGTAGGATTGGAACCAAAAACTCTAATTAAATTTGAAACACAGAATGATGATTTCATGTGTTTTTCTTATGAGACTTTAAAGGTGTTTTCACTTTTGGATTGCACTATGTGCTTTTGTATATGATGGCCATTAGGTTTAAATATAGTTCTTAAGATTGTTTAGTGTCTAGCTAGGAGCAATAATTTTGTATGTTACTTATTCATAACTTCTTCCTTCTTGTTATTAGTTATCATGTGCTCTTGTAACCGTATGTATGTCACTCGCTCACTTTCAAAATTAGAGATAAATTTTTATTTTTAGTCCGTTCCGCGTTTCTAATTTTAAACTATATAATGTGATATTTAATTCCTAACATGCCATTATTTATATATTAGGGAGATTGGATACTATCATGCCACCACTATTGCATTTCTTGCAAACGTTGGGGAAACTTTTGGAAAATTTAATTATTATTTTTTTTCAGTTTTAAAAATGTGTATCTAAACTTGGAACACAGGAGTAAAACAGTTGCATTCAAGTTCTGTGATAGATTGACTAGACGCATATTTGACAACTATTAGGTTGTACAATTGTGGAAGCTACGTGGTCATTTCTTTCCCTTATTGATATATGGTGACTTAACATGTTAACATGATAAATGTTTGCAGAGAAATATCGATGATTGATAGCCAGCCAGCCAGCCAGCCAGCACAGAACACTGAAAGGGTTCATCCCCCTGAAGACCCTGTGAGTTGCTATCAGTAATTGGTAGGTTGAAAGCTAATAGATCCCGGGTCAGCTTGGGAACCATCATCAAAGTCTAACAAAATGCCAACGGCTATGCAATCATGGGGAAAGAAAGAGAGAGAAGTATCAATTCATGATCTGCTCTATGTTCTGTCCATGGTAAAGTTTGAATTTAATTGGGTGAAGTCCAAAAAAGATTCATTCCAATTTTCAAAGTCATTTATATTTATTCCGTGCCTAATGCTTCATGATAAATGGATGAATTCTTAACGAGGAAGGTACAGGCATTTTGAATTGAAGTGAATTGTAATGGCATGGCATGCCATGCAATGCATAGAGTCTACATTATTATGGTAGGGTATTTTGACAAAAGGGTGCTGCGTCATTGAAATGGGAAGACTTTTGATGAGAATTAAGATGTACTACTACTATTACTACTACTCCCCTTGGGCCTTGGCCCTTACTATGTGAATTAGGGTTTGAAGTTTGTAGTACGGAATGTAAAGTTGAGCACACGAGGGTTTGGGCCACGATACAAATAGAAGAAGCGTGCATGTTGGGAACACCTATCAGGACACTACTCTGCACCTCTACCTACCGACAGATGCATAAATAAACACATACTACAATTTCGCAATCCCTATCTATTAGGATGATTTGATTGGATTGGATTGGAGCACAGGGGGCTGCACGTGGAGATATCTGTACTGTACTGTATTAGCTGGCCCCTGTCACAATTTAATATGGCAGGTCCCAACCTACTGGTAACTAATAACTCCCTCCCATGCTTCCTCCTGGGTGGCATGCTACTTTTTTTCTTTCCTACCCGTACTTTTCATTTCAATTACAATTTCAGGCCTGACTAAGTAACTGATTGGATACAAAAACACTAGTAGTAATTTTTATTTATTTAACCATTGGTGGTGGTGGGTGGGTAATGATCTACTTACTATAATTGATCGCCACACTTGTTAATATTTACACCACCGTATCCATATATTAAAGTTTCCCCATCTCCTTTTTTGGACATGGGACTGATCAATGTTGATGTTGTATTGTCCAATTGTTTTCATGTTAAGAAGAGGGTAGTTGTAAAGCTGCTACTAAAAGATCTAGCAGTTTCAATCCTAAAATGCTCGTTTATGGGGGGTGGCCCCTATATAGGTGTGAGCATAAAGGCGGTCGCGTACTAGTAAAGGATAAAAACTGTAGTACTTTCTTTTTCTTGATAAGAATTTCATTTTAATTAGTAATCTTTTAAGTAATTTTCTGATCTTTTTAAAATATTATTTTAAGGTTTATATTTTGCATGTTTCTATCTTCTATAATGGATGTTTGAGTCATCAAATCAAGGCCTGGTGATTGTAATTTCTTCTGGACAAAAAGACGATATTTTTTGGTTAATTAACAAGGCAATAATATGATAAAGCAATTAAGCTACTCAAACAGGAAACCCATAACACTTTGCTATTGATTTGACGAGTATTATATACAAGTCCACCGTCAAAGAGGCAGTAAATGCAAAACAATTCTATTCGCTTAATAAAGAAGAGGAAACTTGAAAAGCATGCATGGGATAAAAGGTAAGAGCTCACTACTAATGCAAAACACTTCATAATTGGGGATCCCGTCAGCCATATAAACATGACAAGTCCATTATGTACACGCATGCTATGACCAGTTCAAAGTATTTGAGAATATAGTCATAGTTGAAAGATGTTCTACAACAAAGATCGACATATTTATTTAGGCAGACCTCCATATTATTCAACTGCAGTTGACATTAAGTATTATTCAACTGCATGCAGCTGACATTAAGGGGCCTTGTATCTAGCCACTATTCAATTAGTCTTCCCTTTCTCAACATAGTGGCTACCTGTTTTGCCTCTTCTTGTGGAAGGATGGCAGGTGAAGAGACATGTCAAGCAAGCTTGGTTTTGCAAAGCTTGTATTTTCCGTACCTTGGGTATGGATAGATGCTGGCCAGTTCACTGACACGTCGCAGCACAGACTTAGGCAAGGGACGCCAAGGCTGGTTCCGTCGTTTCTCATCCTGCATCAGCCATTTTTATGATACTTCAATATTTGCTATCAGATTTTTTGTGTCCATTTGGTGGAGTAATGAGGTCAGCTAAAAACACTTTCAGTTCAATTTTTTTTTTTTTGTTGAGAAAAGTGTTTGGTAACACAATAGAAGTGATTTTAACAGTACAGACCGTGGGTCCAAGAGCACTTTTAGGAGAAGCTTAAATTTATTGCTCTGTCAATAAAATTGTTTCATCTCACCACATTGCCCCACCAAACGAGCACACCATATCATCAGGCCAGATCACACTTTTTGGTTTTGTAGAACAAGCAGACATCAACAGAGAGTATAGTAGAAATGTATTCACTTAGATCATTTATGATCACACTCGCCAGTTAGAAAGATAACTTGGCTAATTCTTTATATTGCCAAGTAATTTATGTTGTGAACTATATTAACTGTGAAAAGAATTAAATCTGGCTTTTCAAATCTTCTTCAATCTTGGATTTTGTATTCAAGTAGCATCTATAAGTTTTTGTTGCTAATTTGTGAATCAAAGTGCATTCTTAATCTTAAGTCGTCATAAATGACATTGTCTAAGAACTAGTATTCCTAGTAGCAAGCACGTGCTTTGAATTCATCAATACAATGAAAATTCACATCATGAAATTTGTAATTTACAGTTCGGAAATGAAACCTTTTCACAATCATAGGATTTGAATTTTAAATAAAAGCAATTTCGCAATAGTTAACTAAATTCATGTGCTGATTAGTTTTTAAACAAGTTGAAGCCATATATGATCAATTTCGCAAAGGCATCAACGTCAATTACTACAGTAATCAAAGCATATTGCAAGTAAAAAAAAAGTAGAAAGAAAAAGAACTGAAACCAACCTCTTTCTTGCGTTGTTCCTCTGAACAGCTAGCTTTTAAAAGATTTCGCCACTTGTCCTGTAAATTTGGTAAGTAATAATGATGGGGAACTATTTGATTAAATAAAGCATGATGCACAACCTTTCAATCTACTAGTGTGATGAGCAAATGATAAGAACAGGAGCCTCACCTTGAGATCTACAGGTGTGCGATGAGCAGAAGATGAGAATAAGAGCCTCTTTATCTGAGTCCATCTTCCAACTCCATAATGAGAAACACCATCAGTCAATGTCCTCACCTCTGAAAGAGTCCACAGCTTATGATGTTTCCTATGACCACCATCATCTTCAGAGATTACTGCTGTAGCAGAGTCACGTTTTGACAGATCTGGAGATATCTCCGTGTCAGTGTCTTGGACCTGAGCACAGAACATAAATTATCAAAATTGGTTAGAAATCATTCTGACGCCATAGTAAACATGTCTAAATGAGAATGTTTTATAAACATAAGTATCATGTATGCTACAAGGAGATGAGAAGGATTAAAAAAAGAAGGTTGAACAAGACTAATATATTTTTTCTAACTTAAAGTTAACTGCATGGTATTTTAATTTAGCCAAAAAAAAACTGCATGGTATTTTATACCTGTATGAACCAGTTTAAATGCAGAAGGGAATGAACAGTGCATTCTTTGAGATTTCAGATTTTAATTAAGTGATATACACTAGGTCCTAACTAAAACTAAAAGACAAGCAGCAGCAGGAATTCAGCATAGATATTGAAAACAAAAAGCAAAAGAGACTGAATTTTGAACTATGCTCAACTCATAATCGATCTGTCAGATGCTAGTAAACCAGTTACTCTTTCTTCATCAAATCATATATTAGTTTTTCCTATCCAGTTATGTGAAACTTCATTGCTAACATAAAAAAAAAGAACGTACATATAATGACTTAACTATGCTTTCAAGTACATGTACACGAGTATGTAGAGAAAGGGAGAAAAGGTTTAACTACAAGAATAAATTTCCAATCACTGGAAAATTAGAAGATGATATGTGGGTGAATTTTTTCCTTACCACAATGAACTTGTTTTTCTTTTGCCATTCTTTCTGTCTTTGAGAACCAAACGGTACTTGAATAGCTTTACTAAAAGATTCATCCGAAGACAAAATTGACAAAATTGGTTTCCTAGATCTCATATGACGATGCTTGAGATGTCTAACTCCCAGAAACTTGTCTGCCGAAGTAGAGGTAGAAATCTCTCGTCTCTTCCAAGAGTATCTTGAATTTAGATTTGATGATTCATCAATGTACCTCAGTGTGGGCTTACACAATCTCTTCTGTGTAAAATTAGCACAAGCATTGTTATCGAGAGCAGAACTCTCTGTTAGTACATCCCGCACATAAAAACTTTCTCTGTCTATTTCTTGGTCAACTGCTCTACCTTCATTGTTTTGTAAAATCATTGCAGGGTATGACATTCCACCAGAGGTAACGCCCGAAAGGGAAACAATTTCTTTCTCAATCTTATCAGAACTACAACCGCTTACCAAGATATTAAAAACATCATCCAACTTATCAACATTGTGTGGCTCAGATGTAGGGAACTTTAACCACTTGGCCTGAACTGATGTATCAAACTCACATTTGGAGTTCCCATTTCTATGTAATTCACAAATGGTTTTCTCCAGTAAGTCATTCTCGCATTCAGGCACCAGAATGGCTGTTGACGAATCTGATATAACAAAACTAACATTATCACCCCCGCTAAACCCTGAGATCTTACTTTCTGAACCTGAGTTCCACAAGTGCGAATCATGATCGAAATCGGTAACACTCACGGAAAATCCAATGTCTGTAGTCACAAGTCATGACACCGTGGAAAAACATAAAACCAAGCGGTAGTATATCATATGTTATCACCAGAAACAACATAACTTTGGCCATTAAAAATTCACCTATAAGATAATCTTCACATGTAGTAGAGACGTTATTTGCTGTAAAATGTCCCCCTTTACCTTCACCTGGCATTCCATCAAGTACCTAGCAAATACTCTCATTAAGATGACCATAGAAACAGCTTTATATATATATATATACACACACACACACACACCGACAAGAAACAGCTTTAATCAATCTATTCTCTTGTCCAAAAATGCATAATTATAACCACAAAAGCAATGTTTCGGCAAGAAGATTGGCGTCATTTCTTGTTAAAGAGGTAAAAGTTCTCTTCTAGACGGAGAATATAGATCAAATGTAAGGTTGTGCACAAATGAAGCCAGATGTTAGCAATGTGCCAAGTTTTATGCATTAAATTTATTAAGAATTTTGATAAAGCCACTGTCAACATGCCAAGTTTTATGAATTGAAATTTATTAAAAGCCAATTTGTTGAGCAACAGTAGATATGTAAACCACTTTATAAATATGCAACAAGCTCATTAACACTGCCTCTCATCAATCTACTTAAAAGTATGAGGGCAGAAAGGGGCATAGTACTGGTGGTGTTAAAGGAAACCAAGAACTGATCAAATCAAAGCAAGTATATACCTTCACTGCAATTATCCCGTATAGATTTTTGTAAGTACATAAAAATAAAGGGTTCCATGAACACAAACAGAACCAAATTTTGTGGGATGTGAAAATGTACTCCTGAAAATGGAAGAAAAATACCTTCAGTTGTACTCTATCTTCACTTCCCCCAATAGCATTATAATCTGACCCACCGTCTTAAGAGCAAAAAGATAAAGCAGTATTAAAATTTTAAAATTAACTAAAGATGGAAACAATCACGCAAAACCAAATGATAGTATGGTTTTCAATATTACTCATAGTAATCTATTTACATGGATTCCCATTAACGGTAGTGGCTTACCACACATTCCCTATTTCCATATACATGTGTCTGCAAATACAGAACTCTCAAAACCACTATAATTTACAAAATGAGAAGTTTGATGTGAGTATAAGTTGCACCAATATTTCTACTCACATTTTTCATATCTATAACCCGTGCTTATGAAAGAAATTGCATTCATTTCTTCTAAATTTTCTTATAGGTTGTTTATGCAGTGGTGCATGGCGGAGAAGGGTAAAAGAGTAATGATTCCGCGCAAAAATTACAATGTTGAATCATTGGGAAAGGTAATAATGGATAACCTAAAACATTCTTCGTAACAGCTCCTTGTTTCTTGAGATAACTACACTAAACACATCCAAAATCAAAATTTAAAGGTTGTTCAAGAAAAGGAATGACAAGCCATATTTACTCCAGCAACAGTATCAGGATCTAAGCCGTACCGAAATTTCCAGGAAAATCCTCCACTGTCATGCAATTTTCTAGGGCCTCCTTGTGAAAACATAAGACACCATCCCCTAGAGCATGATCATTTTCAGGTTCCACAAGTAGACATTGAACCTCAATTTCATCTTCTTCTGAAGCAGGAATAAAAGGTTCTACTTCCTGAACCTAAAGGATAAGTAATTAACAACATAATTTAAGGGATGTTAGAAACACGATCCCAAGGATATTACTCATATCTCATGTAGTCATATGCTCCAAAATCTTATAGTTTTTACAAAGTCCCACATTAATTTATTTTTGAACTCTCATAGTGCGATATTAAGATTCTTTTTTATTATAGAACTAAGAATACTGGTTGAGGAAATAAGGATAGCTAAAATTATGTGATGAGGATGACTAAGGAATTGGGCGAGGCAAAGCTTGGTTCTCGACCTTTCGGCCAGAAAACCTTACTCCCACGCAGGAGGGGTGTTGATCCGGTTAATTGTGCTTCGCGGGTGCACCCAGGTAGCCAAAACAGCTAATTTCTTTTTATACTAAGTCTAGCTTTAATGCCCTAGCCGTTTTTCCCCCAAAACGTAAAAATCTTATTTACTTCCAACGTTTCTTTTTACGTTACTGATCTTCTTCCCGTTGCTTTCCAACGTTCGTCTCCTTCTTCTCTGTGTATATATACTGTTTCTTCTCTGTGTACATGAAGATAGTGTCTTTTCTCTCTAAAAGTATATATCACAAAACAGTCGCAGAAACAGTGTTAATATATTCTTGGGCAATCCACAAAGACAGGTCCATAGTCTTCTTCTGAAAGTACTTGATGAAGAAGACTTAGTTGAATCTGGAGGGTGAACGCAGTTGGAGCTCAACTGCATTCAAGGTTTATAACCGTGAGAAGCGGAATCACTTTTTAGGACGATAGTTTTACTACGCCTAAGCTTTCTTTCACATAATGACTAAGTTGTTCCATTTTTTATGATTTCTAGTCTTGTTAGTATTGCTCTTGTTCTTTTTACTACTACTATTTATTACAGACCGCTATCGCTTTCGCTAGTTCCAACAATCTAAAAGTGAATCTCGATTATTAACAAGATGATGAAATCGCTTTAGACTTGTCTAAAATTGAGCGTTTTGATGGCTCTAATTTTAAGAGATGGTCGGAGAAGATATCTTTGTTTTATTTAGAGACCATGAATTTGGAATATGTATTGTATGTGGATGTTCTGCTATTATTTCATTAATGATGTTGTTACTCTCTTTGTTGAAAGCTGTTGAAAAATCGGATGTTGATAAAAGAGATTATGTTAAGGATAATCGCATACGTGTCGTGAATATTTGTTGCACTACTTGTCCAATTCATTATTTGAGATATATTATCCAGTATGAAAGTGCGAAGAAAATTTGGGAAGCTTTAAAATCAAAGTATCTTTGTTGAAAATTACGGACTTAAGAAATATGTTCTTGGAAAATTTCTAGATTTTAAGATGCAAGATGGAAAATCTGTTATAGATCAAGTTCATACATACCAAACAATTGTGGGGGAAGTCATTGGGAAGGAATGAAAATATCTGAGAATTTTCAAGTTCTTTGTACTTATCGAAAAATTATCACCCTCGTGGAAAGATTATAAGATGAACCTTAAACATGAAACTAAAGATTTCACTATCACGAGGAACTAGTAGCTCACATCCATATTAAAGAACAAAAGCAGAGCTAAAGAAAGGGAGATGTAGTTCCAAATCAAAGCTGTCAAAGCTAATCTCGTAGAACAAAAGCCCACGATGGAAGAGCCAAAATTATCGATCCAAAAACCACAAAGTGAAAAATCAAAAATCAATGGGAAGAAAGGATAATAGGTTCAACAACTCAATCAAATTCAAAAACCTTTTACTAAAGGTCCTTGCTTCGTATGTGTGCGAGACACGCCATATTGCTATGAAGTGTCACTTTCATGAGGGCAAGATAACAAAATAGTAATTCTCACCTAAGCCCCAAGCGAACTTAGTTGAATCCGATGACATTATTGTTGCTGTTGTCTCGAAAGTAAATCTTGTTGACAACTTCACGGAATGGGTAGTAGATACCGGGGCCACTAGACACATTTGCGCGAATAGAGACGTAATCCTCAACTACGAAAACGTGACTAATGGAGAAAAGGTTTTTATGGGGGATTCTCGAGCACCAATGTTGCGGGAAAAGGAAAAGTCTTACTAAAATTAACTTCTGGGAAAACCATTGCCCTACAAGATGTACTTCATGTGCCCGATATTCGTAGGAATCTTGTGTTCGGGTCTTTGTTGAACAAAGCTGGCATTAAACTTGTGTTTGAGTCTGATAAACTTGTACTTACTCGTAATGGGGAATTTGTTGGGAAAGGTTTTTGTAATGGGGGTTTATTTGTACTTGATGCTTCTGCTGAATTGAATAATAAGAATGCTTCTTTTGCTTATATTGTTGAATCTTTGGATATGTGGCATGCTAGATTAGGACATGTGAATGTAGCTTCTATTAAAAAGATGAAACAACTTGAACTTTTACCTAATCTTGACAATACCGAGTTTAAATAATGCGAAATTTGTGTAGAAGCAAAACATGCTAAGAAACCTTATAAAAGTATTGAAAGACAAACTAAACTACTTGAGTTAATTCATAGTGATCTAGCTGATTTTAAAAATACTACAAGTAAAGGTGGTAAGAAATATTATATTTCTTTTGTAGATGATATGTCTAGATATACTCGAATTTATCTACTTTCCTCTAAACATGAAGCGGAAGAAATGTTTATTAAATATAAAGCGGAAGTTGAAAATCAGTTAGAAAGGAAAATTAAAAGACTTAGGTCTGATCGTGGAGGTGAATATGATTCGGGAAGTCTTAAAAAATTTTGTAAACTAAATGGAATTATACATGAAACTTCTCCTCCTTATTCTCCACAGTCCAATGGAGTTGCAGAAAGAAAAAATAGAACACTTAAAGATATGATGAATGCTATGCTAATTAGTTCAGGTTTACTTTCTAATATGTGGGGAGAAGCTTGTCTTTCTGCAAATCATATATTAAATAGAGTTCCACATAAAAAAAATAGACTATACACCATATCATTTATGGAAAAAATATGCACCTAATTTGGGGTATCTTAAAGTGTGGGGGTGTCTTGCTAAAGTAGCTATACCGGAATTTAAAAGGAATAAAATTGGACCTAAAACAATGGATTGCATTTTTATTGGATATGCGTCTAATAGTGTTGCTTATAGATTTTTGGTAATTAAAGATGCAACTAATAATTATCAAAATAATTCAATTTTGGAAACAAAGGATGCAGAATTTTTTGAAAATATATTTCCAATGAAAATAAGAGATGAGAGCAATCCTTCTTCTAGTGAACCTCTTAAAAGGAAAGATAAAGAACATGTACTTGCATCTACTAGAAGTAAAAGGCAACGTTTTGAGAAAACTTTTGGTCCAGACTTTATAACTGCTTTTATAACTGAAGATGACCCTAAAACTTATGAAGAAGCAATGAAATCAATTGATGCAAATTTTTGGAAGGATGCTATTAATAGTGAATTAGAGTCTATTATGTCTAATCATACATGGGAACTAGTTAATTTGCCTAGAGGATGTAAACCTATTGGATGTAAATGGGTGTTTAAAAAGAAGTTAAAAGCTGATGGATCTATTGATAAATTTAAAGCAAGACTTGTAGCAAAAGGGTTTACTCAAAAAGAAGGTTTTGATTATTTTGACACTTACTCACCAGTGACTAAATTAGCAACTATAAGAATTTTAATTGCATTAGCTTCTATTCATAAATTGATAATCCACCAAATGAACGTTAAAACTGCTTTTTTGAATGGAGAGTTAAATGAAGAAATTTATATGTGTCAACCTGAAGGTTTTGTTGTTCTAGGTGAAGAACATAAAGTGTGTAGACTTGTAAAATCTTTGTATGGTTTGAAACAAGCGCCAAAATAATGGAATGACAAATTTAATAAAACTCTCTTGTCTAATAATTTTGTGACAAATGAATCTGATAGTTGTGTCTATAGTAGATTCAATAGAAATTGTGGTGTGATTATTTGTTTATATGTGGATGACTTGCTAATATTTGGTACTGATGAAAAAGTTGTGAAAACTACTAAAGAGTTTTTATCTTCTAAATTTGACATGAAAGATTTAGGAAAAGCGGATTTGATTCTTGGCATGAAAATAAATAAACATGCAAATGGTTTAGTTTTATCACAGTCTCATTATGTGGAAAATATTCTTAAGAAATTTGATTTCTTTAATGAAGAGCCATTAGGAACCCCTTATGACTCTAGTGTGCATTTAAAGAAAAATAAAGGGAATGGTATTGCACAAGTTGAATATGCTAGAATCATTGGTAGTGTAATGTATTTAATGAACTGTACTCGATCTGATATTGCATATGCCATTAGTAGACTTAGCAGATATACACATAATCCTTCACAAGAACATTGGAATGCATTGTCACGACTAATGAAGTATTTAAAAGGAACAGTTAATGTAGGTGTACATTTTACTGGTCATCCTAGTGTTTTAGAAGGATATTGTGATGCTAATTGGGTATCTGATAATGATGAAACAAACTCCACTAGTGGTTATATTTTTACTTTAGGTGGAGGAGCTGTTTCTTGGAAATCAGCTAAACAAACTTGTACTGCTAAATCTACTATGGAATCAATTTATTGCTTTAGAATTGGCGGTGTATGAAGCGAATGGATAAGGAATTTATTGGGCGATATACCATTGTGGTATAAGCCAATTCTTCTATTCTCTCTGCATTGTGATTCTCAAGCGACTATTAGCGAGGCAATGAACCATGTTTATAATGGAAAGCAGAGACACATTCGCTTGAGGCATAACATTGTATGAGGACCGATCGATGAATTGGGTTATTTCCATGGAATTTGTAAGGTGCGAAAAGAACTAGAGGATCCGCTTACTAAGGGATTAAGAAAAAAAGGTAGTCAAGAAGCATCCGGAGGATGAGACTATTGCCAATATTTTGAGTAAATAATATGTGATGGAAACCCAACCCATGTGATTGGAGATCCCATGAATTGGGTTCAATGGGTAATAACAAGTCATGTAATTATTTAATTAAAGCACTACAATTATTTATATCTATCCCTGTGTGTATGTAGTGTTTACTGACAAATTGTGATAGGATGAATCATTTAGATTCTTAATGAAACTCATAGCCCTAAAGCGTGGTGTATGTCAGTATACACTTGATGGGTTCACATATATAAAGGTGGAAGTGTAGCCGCTTCCTATGAGAGTCTTTGGCAAACTCTCTAGAACCTTTATGAAAATCTGGGATATGACGCATGGCCTAGAACGCGCCCAACCACGGACTTGTGTGGATTCAGGATTTAAGATATGTGTGCAAGTTCAATTGATTGTATCACAGATAATAGGTACAAGAATATAGTTCACCTATAATCTACAATCATGAGCTTGTTCCACTAAGTGTCGATTCAAACCCACAAGGTATCGACGTTATGTATCTAAAATCCATTGCCCTTCTCACTTCCTTTTTATTTTCCTCTCTTTGATAATTTTGGATCATGTGAGGGATTGTTAGTTATGCTCCAAAATCTTATAGTTTTTGCAAAGTCCCACATTGGCTATTTTTGGAACTCTCATGGTGCATATTAGTACTTGTTGTTATGGACTTAGTAACATGGTTGAGGAAATAGGAATGGGCTTGCGCACATAAGTACGACTAAGGAATTGGGTGAGGCCAAGCTTGGTTCTCGGGCTTTCGGTCAAAAAACCTTAGTGCGTGTGTGCGCGCGATACGCCCGCGCAGGGGGGGTGCCGATCCAGTTAATTGTGCTTCGCGGGTCTTTCCCAACGTTCGTCTCCTTTTCTCTGTGTATATATACTGTTTCTTCTCTGTGTACATAAAGATAATGTCTTTTCTCTCTAAAAGTATATATCACAAAACAGTCGCAGAAACAGTTTTAATATATTCTGGGCAATCCACAAAGACAGGTCCATAGTCTTCTTCTGCGAGTACACGCAATCGAAGGCTTGCCGTTGAATCCTGGAGGGTGAACGCCGTTGGAGCTCAACAATCATCAAGGTTTATAACCAGGTGAGGCGGAATCACTTTTTTAGACAATAAACTTACTTCTGTTTCGGCTTCTTTCACATAACAGCTAAATTGTTCCAATTTTTATGATTTCTAGTCTTGTTAGTACTGCTCTTGTTGCTGCACTACTACTGCTATTGCACTGCTATTGCTTCTGCTAGTTCCAACAAGTCAACATACATGCAAACAGTCAAATGGAGCACACTGTCAAAGAGTTAGGATTATGCTGCAAGCTATCCCATATGGATTGCTGCTTCTCTTTCTTTCTCCACCCACCACCCAAAATGGGGACTCACATTTTATAGGAGTATGTTTTTATTCTTTGAAATATGTTGCATAGTTGGCTAAATATTGTTCTTTCCATGGGCCTATAAGAGGAACCACATTTTTAAATCTCTTATTAAAAAGAATAAAGAAATACAAAGCAATCTCCTCAGTTGACAGCTTCAGGGGTGATGTTTTTGGTTTGAAATATAGAATAAGCTGATAAATATGCCACAAACTTTTTATGTCTTCCAACTTAGTAGATGTCAATTTATAGTCGTTGACTACAAGACAATGTATTAATCAGCATGTGATAGTAGTAGAATCAATATGTCCCTCCATTTTAAAAATAGGGACGACTTAAAAAGCAAAGCATTTAAAAAAAATTGGCTAACATAATCAATGGCCAATATCACAAGTACCTTAAAAAACTTAGATCTGGACATCAAATTGGAAAGTGCCCTCCTTGTTAGGATGGGTGAAAAACCAGTGCTCCTGAAATTTTTAAAAATAAATTATCTTTTTTCGCTTTATTGCATTTCTTTTAGTTTTGGGGGGACAAAGTCTACATAAAATAGAAATAAAAGCAGAAAAAATCAAAAAAAATGTAGTTAAAATAGTTTTGCCAAATGATAAAAATCAAAAGGCAAGGATGAAATGGAAAGAGTGGTATAAGGAGAGTTTTACAGTTTTACCCTACGTTACAAAATTAGAGATGCATTTTTAATTTTTGTCCATTCCAAAATTTGGAAAAACAGAACTAATCCTTTAAAATTTTCGTTTAAGACGGAAGGAGTACTTTTCCAGGATTCGTATGTTATTAGAACTGTTTTGACCATATATATTAAACAGAACAATAAGCTCAACTCGTACATGAAGAAAAATTAAGGAAATTAAACAACAAACAAGGTCCACATTTACTATAGTATCACACTAAATTACACAATACACAAAACACAAAACCAGAGCATCAAAATTTCACATAATTAGATCCAACAGATAAAATATGGAAAAGGAAAAAGAAGGGTAAATAGAAATTCAACACAAAAAAGCATTCACATCTCAGTGACAGATAACATAGTAATGAATACTTGACCAATAATCAGAAGTTTGAAACTCCTTGGTCTAAATACATACAAATACGTACATGCATGTATACAAAGACAAATGTAAAGTATAATAATGTGAGTTAAAGCTGACCTGATCCATCAGTACTCAAATTTAAGCTCAGATGAGCTATTTCGACTTCGCTCAATCAAAATCAGGCTTAACAGAGTAACTCCTAGTTTAACCAAATGTAATCTAAAATGCGAGTATATATATTGATAACGCCAAGATCTTTCTCCACGTCCTAATCACTAAGACGCGTCTAATATCCTGCACAGTTCAACAAGTCAACACCAAAAAGCTTGATTACGGCCTGAGTCGAGGATAATTCCGGCGTGAGAAGTCGTGATCTGAGCGATCACAAGGTCAACACAATGGAGAAAAATATTATCTAACGCAGAGAGAGATAGAATCATAATAATATCAATGTGTTACTTACCTCTTATGTGATCTTAGCCCATGCATACTCCACTCTCCTGGGCCATCGTACACCCACCACCTCCCGACACCTTTTTCCCCCACTTAGGTCATTTCAAATTCGAAAGTAAATGCAGACTATTTTCACACTGCTACCTTTGTTTGCCACCACGGATCATCCGAGTCTCATCCTCATTAATGCCATGCAAAGAAAGTGGCGGAACATAATAGTCAATTGTCATTTGGCATAATGATTCTTGGTCAAAGTTGGGTTAAGTGACAATTTGCATAATGGGCCAATTTAATGACTAAGCCCAAATAATGGAAATGACCCTAAATGACCGGATCCAACCAGGACTTAGCATAACACGATCCAGGAGCCCAATAAGTTCTACCAATAAGGAAAAGGATTATGGCCCAACATTACCCCCTAGTCTTATATTAAACAGGGTGTTTAATGAAAGACTATAAACAGTATAGGCCCAGGACGTAACAAACTATGATAAGTCATAAGAAATCCAAAATGAAACTCACCAAAGCCCATCAAAATCGACCCAAATTGTTATCAGGTATAGAAGTGTGAAGCCCAATAGACGCAAGACCACATAGGTGAAGATATTTAGGTCTAAAAACGGACGAAACCTCTTCCCATTCATCATCATTGCAGTGAATTAAATGTGCCGCCCTTAATTACCGTTCAACTGTCAGTATAAAAGGTAAACTTTACCAATTCTGACGGTTTTACCTGCTAATTTGAAATTTGAACCTTAGAGCTTTCTTCTTCTCTGCAAACTTCTTTCTCTGCTTCACAAAATCTTAACAATGGTGATCGAAACCCCTGGCCAAAACTCTCCCCTTCGTGCAACTCCTATCAGTATCGTTTCTCCCAACTCAAACCCTAACCAAGAGGGTTCGAGTTCCAACCCCCAATCAACAACCATGGGGGGAAATCCTTCTCTGATCTCCTCTGCCTCTGATTTCTTCAAGGACGGGGAGCAATTCCCCCATGCCAACATCCGTTCCTCAGTCACGGAATCTGAGATATGCATGCTCAGGACTCATTATCAGATTCCTGACATGTACGCGATAAGGGCCCCTGCTCCTGAAGAGCGTATGTACCAGCGACCGGACGGTTGGGTCGCCCGCTCATCACTTTCACGGAAAAGGGGTTCGCTTTACCTCTCCATGTCTTCATCATTACCCTCCTAGGGTTCATACAAGTGGGCTTCGCCCAGTTAGTGCCCAACTCCTACATCCACATCCTGGCATTTATTGCCTTCTGCCATGAATTAGGGATTGCTCCCTCTGTCGACATCTTCTTCACCCTTTTTTACTTTGGTAGGTCTCGAGAACGAGGCTTCAAAATGTTAAGCAAGCAATCTCCTCGACCAACACCGAGTTCGAGAGAGACCCACGATGGATACTCCTTCCAAGAACAATGAGGTTGGCATGAAGTGGTTTTTCATCACGGGACACGAGATCTCTTCTCTTCCAGGTGGACTACCTACCGTAGGGTCTCTGCGACTTTGGAGACATATCAGGAAAGGACGGGTGAGGAGATGGCAGACTTTTTGAGGAAGATTCCTCCAAAAGAATGGAGTTTCACACTTGACTAAACAAGCTGGTTATCGACCACAAATGTAAGTTTTGAATAACTTTGTAACATAATTCTGAGCTATATAAGTGATAGGTTTCGATACATGGTTTTTGCGAGTGTCTCGATCAAACCGAGCTCCTTCGAGGTGAGAGACACGGAAGATTTTTAGCGAGGATGAATGCAGATCAAGTGAAGAGCATCCGTAGAAGAATCTTCCTGAGTTAACCCCCTACCACCGATCCACCAACTTCTTCCCTTTAACCCAGCGAACCTCAAACCGACGAACCCAACATGCCGAAGAAAACCTCGGATCTCGTAGAAGAAAAGATCCGCCAAAACGATCCAAATCCACCCAACTAGAAACAAACCTCGAAAGTGACCTCGAAACACTTCCCGATGCAACCCCCAAACAACCTTCTCAAGCGACCCCAATCCTCCAACCTCTCGAACCTACCCGGTGAGGAGGAGCCTACTGATATTCCTCACGCACGATCGGGCTAAGGTCCTTCGTGTAAAGAAAATAAGAACCAAGATAACCCACGATCGCAAGAAGAGCTCCGAAGTTCCCTCTTCTTCTACATCCCTCCCGACCACATCCACGAAATCCATGTGCTCGACGATGAACCAACCAAGGTCCGTCCTCACTCCATCCCGTAAAAGAAAACATCCATCGATGACCACCTGGTTCATCTTCTGCACCTTCACCAACTCCTGAACGCACTCCTGCCCGATCCCCCTCTCCCAAAACCATACACGCAGATCCCTCACCAATTCGCGATGAACCCCCGGCTTCTCCTGCAAGACAACCAACTACTAGAAGTCGATCGGACGCCATGGCCTCCCAACAACAATGTGGCCCCGACTCAATGCCCATTTTCCCTTCCAACTGTTCAACACCTTTGTTCGTGAAACCGACGATCATCGGTTCGGGAATAGTTCGAATGGGGATCTACTCAGCGAAGGCATGAGCTACTTGGCGAAGGTAAACGAGTATCTTCTTTATTTTTGAATTTATCTTCATACGTATATATCTGAAAACTGATCAAATAGTATTGGAAACACTTAGGCCAATGCGGTGTTCGGACGTCTTCGTCCAAGGTTTCTCGAAGCCGAATCTGAGGAAGAAACCTTGAGGAAGGAGAATGCCTTACTGAAGTCTACTTTGGCTAAGGAGAAGACTCAACGTGAATGCCTTCTTCATACAAATGAAGGTCTTCAAAAAGAGTTAGCCCAAGCCAAGGGAGATGTGAAGGCCTCCAAGGAAGAACTAAAGTCAACCAAAGCACAGCACGAGGAGATCGTCAAAATGAATGTTGACTTGGTTCAGAGGAGCGAAATAAGGATGAAGAAGATCGAGGAATTAAAAGCTGATGCTAAGATCTTGACCAAGACCATCCATAAGTTGGAGGCAGCAGAGACTCGTCACATGAATAGGCGGCTCAAACTCGAAGAGGAAATCCGAGAACTCAAGGCTCTTCGGGACCTTGGACCTCCTTTAGCAAGCGACCTTCTTCGAAACAAATATGTGAAGAGTATCGGAACTCGGACGAAATCAACGGGGAAATAATGAGATATATTCTGAGAGTTACGAGCTTTGCCGAAGTCGTGGCAAGGAGAAGCTGTCTGCAGCCAACTTGGATTCATCCTTACTCAATTCTTCAGACGACGAAGACGGCGCCTGAAGCTGATGTTCCTGCTTATGTCTTTTCTGTCTTTAATTTATAGTATTGATAAAAACTATCCAATGTTGTAATTAGATTAAATATTAATGAAAATGGCTTCATTCCTTATGACTTCGGTATATTTATTTTCTACCAACACTCCAATATTTATTTTAAGTGAAAAGATACACAAACTCCTTCATGGGCTGAACCCGAACTGTTAAGTAACAACCAAACATGTCATATAACAGATAAGATGAAGTTTAAGAATGAAGCTTCCCGAACTCAACATTTAGAAAAAATTTAGGTAATAAAGTAAAGGGATACTTATTAGTTCCGAAGTGTGAGACAGATTCGCTTCATTAGGAATTTGTTTACCCCGAAAGGCCTAACAAAACAAAAGATGACATTTGCCTACCACGAAGGGCACGACAAAGTCTAAAGGATGACACTTGTCTACCAGAAGAACGACAAGGTCTAAGTATCGACAATTGCCTACACACATGGGGCGACAACGTCTTAAAGATGACACTTGCCTACCACGAAGGGGCGGCCGACAAGGTCTTAAAGATGACACTTGCCTACCCACGAAGGGCCCGACAAGGTCTAAGTGACCACCGCGAAGAGGTCGCCATCGAATGGCGGCCGAGTCCACCGAACCTCCTAACACCAATGACGTTTGCCTACCACGAAGGGGGCTCGACAAACTCATAAGGACCACTCACGAAAAATTTGCCATCGAATGGCCAATGAGTCCACCGAACTTCCTAACACCAATGACGCGTTGCCTACCACGTAAGGGCCTGACAAACTCATAAGGACCACCTGCGGAAAAGGCTGCCATCGAATGGCCATCGAGTCCACCCGAACCTCCTAACACAAATGACGTTTGCCTACCACGAAGGGCCTGACAAACTCATAAGGACCACCTCGCCGAAAAGGTCGCCATCGATATGGCTGGCCGTGAGTCCACCCGAACCTCCTAACTTCGTTGATCCGATCAAAGAATGAAGACAAGATTTGTTCGAGAAAAAGGAACTTTTATTGATGATGATATAAATATTCTGAGACTTCGATTGTAATCGACATCATTTCTCATGAAAGTACTTCCTAAGCTTCGCCCTTGAAGTGCAAGAATTCTTAATTATCGACCCATCTAATGCTTTCAATCGATAAGTTCCGGCCGCAGACTTCCCGTTGATTTCATACGGTCCTTCCCAGTTTGGCATCAGCTTTCCCAGATTCTGAGGTGTAGATGCTTCGGCTTCTCTGAGGACAAAATCTCCTACTTCGAACCTTCGAAACTTTACTCCCTTGTTATAATGCTTGGCCACTCTTCGCTGATAGGCTGCCAATCTGATTAAGGCTGTTTCTCTTACTTCCTCAAGCAAATCAAGGTTGGCTTTAAGCCCTTCCTCATTGTAGATCTCTCTGAATTGGCTGACCCGAAGACTTGGAGATCCAATTTCAACTGGGACTAAAACATCAGTACCATAGGCCAGTCTAAAAGGTGAATCCCCCGTTGTAGTCCTCGGAGTAGTTCGATAAGCCCATAACACGCTAAGTAGCTCCTCCGCCATCGCCCTCGGGCTTCATCCAATCAAGGCTTGATTCCATTCAAAGCAGATGATTCATTGGTTACTTCAACTTGTCCATTCGACTGTGGATGAGCCACTGAAGTCTTTCTGTGCTGAATCCCCAGTTCTTTCAAAAATGCTTCAAATTTCGATCCCACAAACTGACGTCCATTGTCCGATATTACCACCTTAGGAATTCCGAAACGAAATACTACTGATTCTTTCAAAAATTTTAAGCATTCCTGTTCCGTTATTAACCTAAGTGGTTTTGCTTCTACCCACTTGGTCATATAGTCGATGGCAACTATAACAAAGCAGACTTGACCTTTTGTGTGACGCCCCCAAAATAGGTCCATTCCGTCCAACCCATTCTGAGTCGCCAAATACATGGTATAGAAATAACTACAACTTTATTATTACAACATATAAACTGTGAGTTTAAATACAGATATTGCCATCTAGACAATATCCACACGCAAATAAATCCCCATCATAATTATTGATTCATTATTTTACAAAAATGGTGAGGACTACTAAACAACTCTCTCTAGAACCTTCATTTCATACCCCGACTAGTACTCACTACATTCTCGCCTCCTGAGAAGAAAAAATGGAACAACAAGGAAAAGGGTGAGCTCAACTAGCCCAGTAAAGAATATTATGACTAAGATAATATACAACAAATTATCGTTAGTCTTCAACAGGAAAATCGATAGAATACAATAAGACAACAAGTTTCAGATCAATATTCGTTAATGAAATAATAATTCATAGAAGAGTTACGTAGAGAATGAAATCTACTATAATCTATGAATTTAATAGGTCCATCATCAATATTTTATCCCCGTAACATCAATCAATATGCATCCGGAATCAAATATTCATCTTTGCACTACAGCCAAAGATATTCATCATTGGTCATGTTCATTTAAACACTGTTCATCTTTGCACACTATGTGCCAAAGATATTAATCAATCCATCATGTTCATCTCAACACTGTTCATCTTTGCACTACAGCCAAAGATATTCTTCAGAAATCATTCATCTTTGACTACTACAGCCAAAGATATTCAATAATATCATCATTTAAGGCGAGGATGATGAAAATATTTTTAAGAAACGAATCCGGTGAAACAAAATGACAAAGATTAAGGATTAAGGATTCGTACTTGGTTTTATCCACGCCCAAAAATACCTCAAAAATAATCATAGTGGTGTAAAATTCAAGAATGATCAAAACAATGGATACAATCGAGTTAGTATCCGAATAGATGTTTTAGACGAAAAGAAGAAATTTTATTTTTCTATTGAATAAGATCAGATATCGTGAATAGTGTCAGATATCGTGAATAGTCTTGATATCGTGAATAAGTAACTCAGACACCAAAAGATAGAAATTCCACAAAAATATCTTCACGCTTCATGAATAGTACTCGTGAATAGTAACTTCGTGAATAGTAACTCATGAATAGTAACTCGTGAATAAGTAACTCATGAATAGTAACCCATGAATAGTAACTCCAGACATGAAAAAGTTCCAAATTTGATAAAAACTTCAGATCAACATTTCGGATATAATGATATTGAAGAAATAATATCATTACGAAAAAAATAATATCCCTTACCTCGAAAGATCAAGATTTAAATTGAAACAGGATATAAAGCTATGACTTGGACTTTGCACCAGATAGCAATACTCAAAGTATACTCAAAATACTCACAAGAATACTACTCAATAATATAGAGAGAGAAAACTTGGGTTTACGGTGTGATTTTCAATTCTAACCCTAAGCACCCTATTTATAGGAAATTCTTAGAACACCAAAGTTATAAAATTTAATAAATTAATAATATAATTATATTATTTTCTACACATGTCTAGAATCTGATTTCAGCCATCAAACACATGCCACCTTCTAGAAAAAAATAAGAAAAATGTTTTTCTAATTTTAAATATTTTAAACTTCCAAAAATCAATTATTTTGAGCTTGAACTTCAATAATTCATAATAAATAGCCCTTTCATCAGAAAATTCGAATCTCATGAGTTTTTATAGGAAATTCAATTCTCTACAACTTTGCAGAAGAAAGTTTTTCCAAATTCCAAATAGAAATTGACCGAAATCCACAAGCGGGCAATTTTTACAGTTATAATCAAATTTCGGATCAATAAATGGGGTCCACCGACATGTTTAACATGTTTTAAACATTTATTGCAACAAAAATACTCTTCCTCCTCAGATACTCATATATCCCACATTCGTTATAAAAATATCACCGTTAATATATTATTAAAATAATATATTTAAATGAATTATTTTATCGAAAAAGATAAAATATTAATTTTCAACAATTGTCATTTTAAAATTTTCTCCATCTATATCCACATAAAATCAATATTTTCCTCATCATATAAATCAATAATTAATTATTCACAAATAATATTACAGAATCACAATATTGACAACTGTGCGGTTCGAGGAAAAGGGGCTTTCAATAAGAATTTCTTCTTCTTGCCAAGCGCAATTAGGTGACCAAACCTCTCCTTAAACAGAACTTTCTAGACATTGCCAATAATGTTATCTAATAATATTATTGAGATAATATGAATTATTGCTTCGATAATGAAAGATCTTGTGTAATGACAATTATTAAACAACAATGAATATAAAATATCAATGCAAGAATTATTAACTCGATAAAATCTTGAGCAAAGTAATTATCGTAACCATTATTGAGTAGTGCCTTTCACGTAAGAATCAATAATTAGTGCAATACCTGGTGCTACTTGTTCAACAACGCAGTATTAGTGTGTTTTAACCACGGGTATTCCAATGAAGATTAACTCAGAATAACTACTGCAGTTATTTAAAAACAACTTATATTTGTCGTTTTCTTCATCCAATCTTTTTTCGTTATGGGGCCCACACATGGTATTGCTACCGTCGCATTTAATATTCCCTAACCGCATTTAATATTCCACGACCAAACAAATATTCCCCGACAACAATGAATATTTTATAACCACTTGCTTATTTTGAAATATTTGCATATTTAACCTTAACTATCCACATTAATCAAATCAACCCTTACTATTTCAAAATAATAAATAAAGGAAATTCCTTTTATTTAAAAATTTTGGGGTCTTACAACCTCCTCCTTATGAAATTTCGTCCTCGAAATTGACGACGACTGGTGTTTCAAAAGGTGAGGATACCTCGCTTTCATTTCCGTTTCCAATTCCTGTGTCATTTCCTCTATAGCATGATTCCTCCACAAAACTTTAACTTGTGGTATAACCTTTCTTGGCGTAGGACATGCTCCTTCCTATCCAAAATCTTGATGTGTACCTCCTCATACGTTAAGTCTTCATTTATCTCGTCCGGTTCTAACTCTATAACGTGGTTCGGTCTTTCACATATTTCTGATAATATGATATGTGAAACACATTATGAACACGAGACATACTCGGAGGTAACGCAAGTCTATAGGCTACATTTCCTACTAGGTCAAGAATTTGAAATGGACCGATAAATCGTGGATTGAGCTTTCTCTCTTCCCAAATCTTGTAACACCCTTCCATGGGGAACTCGCAACAATACATGATCCCCACATTAAATTCCACGTCCTTTCAATGAAGATCCGCATAACTCTTTTGTCGATCTTGTCTTGCTTAGTATACGTTGTCGAATCATTAGTCATACGTATTAACTCGGGTCCCAACAATGTTGCTTCACCCACCTCATCCCAACATATTGAGAGAACGACATTTTCGTCCATATAATGCTTGAATGGAACCATGCCTATATTTGTTTAATAACTATTGTTGTATGAGGATTCCACCAATGGCAAGTACTTATCCCAACTTCCTTTGAAATCTAGGACATGAGTTTTAATATATCTTCAAGAGTTTGAGTAGTCCTTTCGATTGCCCATC
The DNA here is from genome assembly GCA_020205615.1 of Panax quinquefolius. Taxonomy (NCBI): domain Eukaryota; kingdom Viridiplantae; phylum Streptophyta; class Magnoliopsida; order Apiales; family Araliaceae; genus Panax; species Panax quinquefolius. The sequence continues at coordinate 27,098,336 of CM035161.1, forward strand.
CGTTTGAGGATGGTATGCCAAATCGAATCGTGAAATTCGTGTTTCATAGCTTTCTAACCCAAAATCATGAAGTGAATCTTGGGTCACGATCTAAAACTATGGATACTTGGCATGCCATGCAATCTCACAATCTCATTTACGTACATACGAGAAAGGCGTTCAAGGAATAAGTCTCTCGTATCGGTGAAGAAATGAGCAGACTTGGTTGATCTATCAACAATAACCCAAATAAATTGATGCCTTGAGAAACCGTAGGAAGACCCGTAACGAAATCCATAGTAATGTGTTCCCACTTCCATTCCGGAATCTCAAGTGGTTGCAACGGACCCTTAGGTACAAGATGCTCACTTTACACGTTAGCAAGTTAAACACATCGAGATAAACTTTGCAATCTCTCTTCATATTGTTCCACCAAAATGTATGTCGAAGATCACGATACATTTTAGTACTTCCAGGATGGATTACAAATGGCGTATTGTGTGCCTCCATCATAATCTTGTACTTCAAATCGAGTCGTAAGGAACACAAAGTTCAGAGTGGACTCAAGTATCAATTCTCGCTTAGGAATAGCTCCTTCTTGTACTTTCTTCTTCATACGCATCACTCCGAAGTCGGTGGCTCGAGCAATCTTAACTTTTCTATTAAAGTTGGCTCTGTCGTATACTTGACATTATCGCACTTTTCGTTCAAGATATGATCTTCTACTCATCGCGTCCTACCACGTTCGCTTTTCCGGGATGGCATGATCGTAACATGTCTTTGAAATGAGTCTCCTCTTGAGTTCTTCAAGCTCTTCCCACATTCCTCGCTCCATTCGAATTTTGTATCTCTACGAGTAAATTGCGTTAATGGAATAGCGATTCGAGAATATCCTTCAACGAATCTCCGATAATAACCAACTAAGCCTGAAAGCTACGTCTTTCGATAACTAACTTAGGTTGCTCTCAATCGTGACTCATATCCCAATCTTGGATAAGACGTCACAATGACACCTATCGCTTTCTTATCGCATCGAATATGACGCCCCTACAGAGAGTCTCGGCAGGTGAATTCCACAAAGGAAGTCACAAGATAAAGGCTCGGTACCAAATTCTATAGTTGAATTTTAACTCTCAAGTTCAATAGAGCCATTCGATATGAGATTTTAGAAATGAGTTTTGTCCAGGGTTCAAAGTCGATACAAAATTTAATATCGAGCTTTGGGAGTAAGCCAAGAAATTCTTCAGAAATCGTCGGGAAAAATCAATAATGGGAATATTATTCAAATCGGCGTGTCTTTATTCAAATCCATAACATGGACTAAGAAAACTTGACATCCGTAATAAGCGAATGACTTCATGGCTTGATATAAAAATGTTTGACTACAATGGTTTGATTGCTTGAATTGAATAACAAAGTTGCTTAGGAATATGAAAACTAACAACCTTACAAAAGCAATCAATTTGGCATGATGAGTAGTTAACCTTAAAATCACATCAAAAGCAAATATCTCTATAGAAATAAGGTTACTGGGTAATGTGATAGTGCCAACTTGAATCAAGCAAGATTTTTAAACAATGATGTAATGAAAGTTTCTCTAACGGATTCTCCATAAATAGGTCAAAGTCTAATTTCTCCGTAGTCAAGTTTAAACGTTGAGTGCAAGCGAGAGATAAAAGAATGGGTAGAACCAGGTATCTAGTAAGGTATAAACTTCGCAAGAATTTATAATTAACTAACCGTCTAACCGTTCGGGTTCCTTGCATTTTGATTGGTCACGACAAACGCTCTTCCAAGAAGATTGACTTTGACTTTTTCGGGACATCCTTTTGAGTCACCATTCATTTGGATCTGGGTTTCGATATCATACAATCTCGAGCGATATGTCCTTCCTTTCCACAATTATAGCATACCTTGAACTGTTGTGGGCGGTTTGACCGATATGTCCCCTCTTTTCGCATTTGTAGCATATAATGGGTGGTCGTTCTCCTCCTTAAAACTAGTTCTTCTTCACTGGCCGACGTCTTCACATGGTCGTTGTTGAATCTCTCTTTTAAAATCTCCTCCCGACTCGCTTCTTCTATTTTCATGGCCACGATTACCACCAGAGTGGTTACCGGCTTTTATTCGTATTCTTCTTTCTCGTGGTTATCGTTATTCGATGATCGCTATCTTGAGTATGATCTCGGTTATGGTCCCTCGGTTGAACATACTCGTTATCTCGCTTCTAACAACCGAGCCCCATTGACAACATCGAATAGAGAGAAAATTTATGAGAAATGAGATAATCGACGTATGTCGGGTTTCAAACTTCTCGAAACATCCGCGTCATACGTTCCTCATTCTCCACCAAATGAGGTGCGAACTGGATAACTCCGCGAACTTCGCCTCGTCTTTGGGACACCGTCATGTTATTCGCTTTCTAGTCTAATAAACTCCACTTCCTTCATACGACCGAATACTTTCAGGAAGTACTTGTCATTGAATGCATTTTCAAACGTCTCCGTGACATCTTTGAGTGCAATTTGGATGGTACGCTTCATGATTCCCCGATGTCTGCCTCCCCACGGAACATAAAAGCGGCGAATGGAACTTTCTGTTTCTCCGTGCATCCCAAGACATCGAATATCTTGGTAATTTGTTTGACCACGTCTCGCCTTTAATCGGATCCGCTTTCCTGCACTGCGGTGGTCCCAAACTCAAGCTCGCTTGGCCGTGATAACTCGTGAATTGCTATCATTTCCTCTCGTATTTTGAACACGAGTCTCCTCGTCGATTTTGCATGAAGCGCAAAAAGCTTCTAAACATCCCCTCGTTCATCATCGCTTTCGGTGGTGTTGTTCACGGGAGGAACATTACCGACTGTTACAGACGTTCTCCTCGTTGGTGAAAGACAGCATCTCCACGGTCTCATTTGCTCCCTTTGTTAATATTCTCGGTCGACATTCTCAATCACCGTCATAAAATAAGGGTTAATTAAGGAAATCAATATATCACATAATATCCTATATCTTGACCAACTAACAAATAAGCTTAGGTAGACACACTAGCGAAGGATTTACTCGTCTCTCCTCCTAGTTTTATTCCCGATCTCGCATGGAGATCATATCCTAAGCTCGATACCAACCATGACGCCCCAAAATAGGTCCATTAGCCCAACCCATTCTCGAGTCGCCAAATACATGAATGCGTAAATAACTACAACTTTATTATTACAACATATAAAGCTGTGAGTTTAAATACGAGATATTGCCATCTAGACAATATCCACATGCAAATAAATCCCCATCATAATTATTGATTCATTATTTTACAAAATGGTGAGGACTACTAAACAACTCTCTCTAGAACCTTCATTCCATACCCGACTAAGTACTTCCATTTACATTCTCGCCTCCCGAGAAGAAAAAATGGAACAACAAGGAAAAGGGTGAGCTCAACTAGCCCAAAAAGAATATTATGACTAAGATAATATACAACAAATTATCGTTAGTCTTCAACGAGGGAAAAATCGATAGAATACAATGTACAACAAGTTTGAGATCAATATTCGCAATGAAATAATAATTCATAGAAGAGTTACGTAGAGAATGAAATCTAATATAATCTATGAATTTAACGGTCCATCATCAATATTTTATCCCTGTAACATCAATCAATATGCATACGGAATCAAATATTCATCTTTGCACTACTGAGCCAAAGATATTCATCGACCGGGTCATGTTCATTTAAACACTGTTCATCTTTGCACTACAGCCAAAGATATTAATCAATCGGTCATGTTTATCTCAACACTGTTCATCTTTGCACTACACAGCCAAAGATATTCTTCAGAAATCATTCATCTTTTGTACTACGGGCCAAAGATATTCAATAATATCATCATTTAAGATCGAGGATGATGAAAAATATTTTTAAGAAAGCGAATCCGGTGAAACAAAATGACAAAGATTAAGGATTAAGGATTCAGTACTTGGTTTTATCCACGCCCAAAAAATACCTCAAAAATAATCATAGTGGTGTAAAATTCAAGAATGATCAAAACATGGATACAATCGAGTTAGTATCCGGAATAGATGTTTTAGACGAAAAGAAGAAATTTTATTTTTAATTGAATAGATCAGATATCGTGAATAGTCTTGAGTATACGTGAATAAAGGCCGATATCGTGAATAGTAACTCCAACACCAAAAGATAGAAATTCCACAAAAATATCTTCACGCTTCATGAATAGTACTCGTGAATAGTAACTCGTGAATAAGTAACTCATAAATAGTAACTTCGTGAATAGTAACTCATGAATAGTAACCCATGAATAGTAACCCCGACATGAAAAAGTTCCAAATTTGATAAAAATTTCAGATCAACATTTCAGATAATGATATGAAGAAATAATATCATTACGAAAAAAATAATATCCCTTACCTCGAAAGATCAAGACTTTTAAATTTGAAACACCTGATATAAAGCTATGACTTGGACTTGCACCAGTATAGCAATACTCAAAGTATACTCAAAATACTCACAAGAATACGCTCGATAATATAGAGAGAGAAAACTTGATTTCGGTGTGATTTTCAATTCTAACCCAAGACCCTATTTATAGGAAATTCTTAGAACACCAAAGCAGAAAATTTAATAAATTAATAATATAATTATATTATTTTCTACACATGTCTAGAATCTGATTTCAGCCATCAAACACATGCCACCTTCTAGAAAAAATAAGAAAAAACGTTTTTCTAATTTTAAATATTTTAAACTTCCAAAAATCAATTATTTTGACTTTGGAACTTCAATAATTCATAATAAATAGCCCTTTCATCAGAAAATTCGAATCTCGTGAGTTTTTATAGGAAATTCAATTCTCTATAACTTTGCAGAAGAAAGTTTTTCCAAATTCCAAATAGAAATTGACCGAAATCCACAAACGGGCGATTTTACAGGCTATAATCAAATTTCGGTCAATAAATGGGGTCCAATTGAGCATGTTTAACATGTTTTAAACATTTATTGCAACAAAAATACTCTTCCTCCTCAGATACTCATATATCCCACATTCGTTATAAAAATATCACTAGTTAATATATTATTAAAATAATATATTTAAATGAATTATTTTATCGAAAAAGATAAAATATTAATTTTCAACAATTGTCATTTTAAAATTTTCTCCATCTATATCCACATAAAATCAATATTTTCCTCATCATATAAATCAATAATTAATTATTCACAAATAATATTACTGAGAATCACAATATTGACAACCGAGGCGGTTCAGGAAAGAGGGCTTTCAATAAGAATTTCTTCATCTTGGTGGCGCAATTAGGTGACCAAACCTCTCCTTAGAGCAGAACTTTCTAGACATTGCCAATAATGTTATCTAATAATATTATTCAGGATAATATGAATTATTGCTTCGATAATGAAAGATCTTGTGTAATGACAATTATTGAAACAACAATGAATATAAAATATCAACGCAAAGAATTATTAACTCAATAAAATAATCGAATAATAATTCATCGTAACCATTATCGAGAAGTAGTGCCTTCTTTACGTAAGAATCAATAATTGGTGCAATACCGTTCAACAACGGCGATTAATGTGTTTTAACCACGGGTATTCCAATAGTATTAATGTGAATAACTACTGCAGTTATTTAAAAACAACTTATATTTTGTCGTTTTTTTCATCCAATCGCTTTCCATTATGGGGCCCACACATGGTCGCTACTGTCGCATTTAATATTCCTAATCGCATTTAATATTCCACGACCAAACGAATATTCCCACAACAACAATGAATATTTTATAACCACTTGCTTATTTTGAAATATTTGCATATTTAACCCTTAACTATCCACATTAATCAAATCAACCCTTACTATTTCAAAATAATAAATAAAGGAAATTCCTTTTTATTTAAAAAATTTCGGGGTCTTAAATTTTGCCTTCGGTAGTGGACCCAGTATATCAACCCCCCAGACAGCGAAGGGTATAGGAGATAAGATCGAGTATAACTCTTCTGGTGGCTGATGTGGGATCGGACTGTTGAGTTGACATTTCTCGCACTTTTTGACGTATTCAGTCGCTTCTTTGAAGATGGTAGGCCAGTAGTATCCTTGTCGAAGTACTTTATAGGCTAATGACTTAGCCGCCATATGGTCGCCACAGATACCTTCATGTACTTCCCGAAGAGCATATTCAGCTTCAGATGGAGTCAGACATTTCAGTAGTGGAGATGAAAAAGCTCGTCGGAACAGATCCCCATCAATCAGAACAAAATTAGCACTTTTGTACTTGATTTTCTTGGCAAGCATCCGATCCGAAGGTAAGACGCCATCTGCTAGATACTCTATATATGGAGTCAACCAGCAGTTGGTTCGATCAATGCACATTACCGATTCATAACGGACACTAGGATGTTGCAAAGTTTCTAAATAAACCGATCCATCAAAGACGTTAACATCCGTAGTGGCTAATTTGGAGAGTGCATCGAAGAATTGAATTGTTATTTAAATTTCGACCCTTGAAACTCGTATGATTGGAAATCTTTGAAGTTGTTCCTTGATTACATTAGATATTTGATCATTTTGGGCCTCGAGCTTCAGATTCCCAGAAAGTTGCTTAACGACTAAGCGAGAATCATGAAGATGATTATTCTTTGCACTTCAAGACTCTTTGTCGATTCGTAACCTCGCAAGTACCGCCTCATACTCAAATTTCTTCGTTGTTTGTCGCTTTGAACTCGAAATCGATGGCTGCTTTGACCTTGAATCCTCCGGACTCGTCAGAATAATCCTCGCTCCATCGACATCCGTGGTAGAAGACCCATCTGCATCAAATATCCACGAACTCTCCTTCAATAAGAAGCAGAATCGCCTGTCGATCTTTCGACCTGCTACAACTTCATCGACTTCGTAAAACGAAAGCATTCAACAATAAAATCAGCGAAGGCTTGCCCTTTGATGGCGGTTCGGGGATGATATTCAATGAAAATTGTGACAACTCCATCGTCCATGCAGCTAATCTCCCCGATACCTCAGGTTTGCCCATAATCTTCTTTAAAGGCTGATCTGTATATACTATTACCAATCTACCCTGGAAGTATTGCCTAAGCTTTCGACTAGCAGTTATTAAAGCGAAAGCAAACTTTTCAATGTTCGGGTACCTTGTTTCAGCATCCCGAAGGACATGGCTTACATAATAAACCGGTGTCTTTGCATTCTCAACTTCACGCACCAAAACCGCTCCTACCGCCAAAACGAACTAGCTGCTAAGTACAAATATAGGGGTTCAGCAGGAGCGGGCTTCACCAACAAAGGCGCCGAAGATAAGTAGGACTTGATGCTCTGAAAGGCGTCTTCACACTCCGAAGTCCATTGAAACGTCTTTGCATTCTTCGGCCCTTTCAATGTATCAAAGAACGGTAGACATCTTTCCGCCGACTTGGACATGAACCTCCTTAAAGCTGCAATCCTTCCAGTCAGACGTTGAACATCTTTAAATGACTGAGGAGTCTTCATGTTCAGGATCGCTTGAATCTTTTCTGGATTGGCTTCAATTCCTCTCTGACTGACAAGATAACCCAGAAATTTGCCAGCCCCTAGACCGAAAGTGCACTTAGTGGGGTTCAATCTCAAATTGTGTTGACGAATTGTCTGAAAGCATTCTTCTAAATCATCCAGATGTTTATGCACCAACATGCTCTTGACAATCATGTCATTCACGTACACCTCCATATTCCTGCCCAGCTGATATCTGAAAACATGGTTCATCATCCTCTGATATGTGGCTCTGGCATTGATGAGGCCGAAAGTCATTTTCTTATAGGCATATACCGAACGATGCGTAATGAACGCCGTCTTCGGTATATCCTCCTTGCACATGGAAATTTGATGATATCCAGAGAATGCGTCCATGAAACTTAACAAAGCATATCCCGAAGTGGCGTCGATGAATTGGTCAATGTGGGGTAGAGGGTAGAAATCCTTCGGACAAGCCTTATTTAGATCAGTGTAGTCGATGCAGACTCGCCATTTACCATTTTGCTTCGCAAGACCAAAGACCAAATTCGCCATCCATTGCGGGTAGTCAATCTCGAAAATGAAATCACCGCCAACAGCTTTTGTAATCTCTTCATCAATTATTCAGCGACGTTCGGTGCAAAAATCCTCTCTTCAGTCGGATGGCTTCTTTCGACGGGTTCACCTCCAAACCGATGCTCGGCCGATATCCCCGCTACTCTGGCATATCCCGAGGCTCCCATGCAAAAATATCAACATAGCATTGCAGGGAGCTCCATGAGGTTCGTTCAGGAGAGGTTCCGGCAGACCCGAACCTATTTTCACCGTCTTGTTCTCTCTGCCCGGGATGAGCTCTATCTCCTCTGTTTCTTCAGCTGGCATGACCAATGGTTCGAAAATACTCTCTGTAAAGGGTTCGATCTCTATCGCCATAGTCTGCTTCTGCTTCAATACTCCCACTCCCGAAGTGATCACAGCGTTTCTATAACACCTTCTGGCCAGATCCAAGTCTCCCTTCACCTCGCCGACCCCATGAGCCGTAGGAAATTTGATTTTGAAGTGAGGAATAGAGGTCACAGCTTGCAAATCAATTAATGCAGGCCTTCCCAAAATAGCATTATAAGCAGAATCTACATGCACAACATAAAATTTACAAATAATTTCTACCGTTGAAGTAGTTCAAGATATTTGGTAGTTCAATGGTTCCAACCACCTTGACCGGTCATTACTAAAACCATATAAAGGAGCCTCTGTCCTATCTCCATCTTTCGCCCATCTAGGTGCATCCTCTGATAAGCGTGGGCATACAGAATATCTACAGAAGACCCATTATCTACCATCATCCGCTTCATATCATCGAACCCACTCATGCGATCAAGACCAGTGATCCTCGTATGATTCGATGACTTAGAAGGGTAATCTTCATCAAGAAAAGAGATTATCAGTATTCAAATAAGGTCATCGGGTCTTGGGAGGTACCCGCCATCGACATGACCGAATCCAAGTAATTTTGCCGCTTTTCTTTCCAACGAATTTGCGAAGTACCCCGGTGATGACATCTACCACGTGCCTTGTAGGCTTTTAGGAATGGCAACACTTCTTTAATCGGGTTGAGCTACGGAACAGGCCTCTCGTCCTGCTTTGTTGATTAGTTCAGCGACCACATCTTGAATCAAAGCCCCGCCTTGTACCTTTCTTTCAATAAAGTCCTTCAAACTAGCACGGTCGTTTGTATCACTTATGACAAGCTTGATGGTAATCACAATACTTACGAGAATTTCCTTTTAGGGCTTAATGTTATCTCGAGGTGGTTCGAAAATAGGTTGATTCTTAATTTGATCCAAATATAATACATGTTCGTGTGTTAAGTCTTTGTGTACGTCCTATTCACTCTTTGAAATGGAGCGGACGAATGTCCCTCCACCCATCTCCAATTGTTATACTTTTTGACCCGCGCCGTGGCGGTCTTTATTACCTTCATTCTTTCTCGGTCTCTATCATTTCTATATCCGATCCGTCTCCTTAAGCCGGTCTGAAGCAGGACGTTTGAGGCTATCCATGGCTTCCTCCACCACGATATAACCTTCAGCTTTGTCAAAGGCCTCAGCGAGACTCTTCGGGTGATGAAACATCAACTTCTTCACTAACTTCTCCGATTTTGACCAGATCTAACCCATTCAAAAGCGGTCAGAAATGACTTGTAGATCGTTCAGTGTGCATCACTTGGCCGATCGCTTCACGGAATCTCTTCACATATTGGCCCAAAGACTCATTTGAAAAACTCATCGAACTTGAGCCAACGAAACGGTTGGTTTTCTCCTTCTTTTGTTGCCCAAGCGAGCATGAAATTTCTCGCATATGTCGCCCAAGATGAAATTGAATCGAGGGCAAAGTCCCCATCCACTAGGGCATCCTTTCGAGGGTTGTGACAAAAGTATGACACTTAGCAAAGATCGCTAAAGTCATAATAATCCATCGGTCGATCGAACGCTGATCGTGGGTCATAGGATCCCCTGATCCATCATAACTCTCAATATGGGGCAACTTCTTGGTGGGGTCAGCTTTTTCTTTAAGAATTTCCGCGGAAAAGGGGGATGCTTTCTTTCCCGAAGTATCCTTCGTTTTTTGCACTTCGGTAAGCTGCTTCCGAAGTTCTTTTAACTCTTTAACCAAATACTCTACACCTTCTGGTTGAGATGATGCTTCTTTTTCCGGTGACTCCTTCCTCCTCTGAGTAGACCGGTTTCTTACAATAGAATCTTCAACTCTAGAAAGGCTTCTTCGATGACGAGTGTCCACAGGGTGGTGTACCCTCAGTAGACTCTCGGGAGTACGATCTCTAGATATGCTTCGTCTTTGAACCCGGGCACTAAGGCGAGAATGTGCAACAACAAGGGCTTTCTTTGTGGTTTCAGGAGTACGATCTCTGGATCTACCTCTTCGTTCTCTCCGACCCTGCTCCTTAGAATCGACAGGGTGATGTACCTTCCTCGATCTTTGAGGAGTAGGGCTTCGGGATCTTCTTCTTTCTCGATTCCGGCCTCGAGACTCTCGTCCTGAATGAACAGGTTCTTTTCCACTTCGGTGTCCTTGCTCTTCGAACTGATTATAACTGAGCTCTTCATCTCTCAACTCATCATCCCGCCATCGCTTCAAATTTATATATCCCGTCGTTGCTTCACGAGTACTTCCATAGCTCTATCCGCCTCATCTGCCATCTTAGCCAGTCGTGAAGCTTTTTCATCCCGGTCCTCTCGGTATCGAGTTCTAGGCAAAGTGCCTTCTACTCGTTTTCGACCGTGGCCAGACGTTTTATCAATCGGGAAGACTAACCTACGTTTAGCCTTGCCCACCGCCTTCGACCGAAAATCTTCAGGGGATCGTTTGACGCCGTGTCTTTAGCATGAACACTTATCACGGCCCCAAACGATCCTCGACAGACACTCGTGGTGTCGATTCTTTGGCGATCCTCGGCGCGCTTCTTCGTGTAGGTGTTCTACTCTTCACCATGAATATTGACGTAGAACAAACACAGTCTGTGATTGAAAAATACTCAGGACACTAGAACTCACCCCTCCTTCTAGCGCCAATGTTAACGCTAAGATCTTTCTCCATGTCCCAATCACCAAGACGCGTCCAATATCCCTTGCGATTCAACAAGTCAACACAAAAGCAGCGACTACCGACATGGTCGAGGATAGCTCCGGTGTGAGAGTCAGTACAGGCGATCACAAGGTCAACAATGGAGAGAAAAATATTATCTAATGCCTGAGAAAAATAGAATCATAATAATATCAATGTGTTACTTACCCTCTTATGTGATCTTAGCCCCATGCATACTCCACTCCTAGTTTACCGTGCCACCCACCACCTCCTGACACCTTTTTCCCCCACTTCCGGTCATTTCAGCCGAAAGTAAACAGACTACTTTCACACCTGCTACCACTTTTTTTGCCACAATCACCGGTCATCTGAGTCCCATCCTCATTAATGTCATGCAAAGAAAGTAAGTGGCGTATACAATAGTCAATTGTCATTTGGCATAATGATTCTTGGTCAAAGTTGGGTTAAGTGACAATTTGCATAATGGGCCAATTTAATGACTAAGCCCAAATAATGGAAATGACCCAAGTGACCGGATCCAACCAGGACTTAGCATAACACGATCCAAGGGAGGAGCCCAATAAGTTCGGCCCAATAAGGAAAATGATTATGGCCCAACATATATATATATATATATATATATATATATAGAGAGAGAGAGAGAGAGAGCAGAGCAGAGAAGAGACATAACTCGCAACAAGAAAAACGAAGAACCACCGAGGAGCGAGACGAAGAAGGAATATTAATTAAGACAGAGATGCTGGGAGAGCGCTTTTCTCAATCCGTGTATATTTTAATAAGCGGAACCCAAATGTGTACTCGAAGCTATAATGTAATAGTATATGTTTGGAGTCCGCCGTGGCGGGACGACGCGCGAAATTGGACATTGACACTCTGTTTTTTTGTCGTTGACTGTTCAGTTCTGTTGACGCAGAACAGTAGTGGAGTATTTCGAAAATTAGAACATTATTCCTGTATTTATTTCAACACAAACATATACGAAGTAGTATCTAAATTTGAGATCATTAAAAAGACTTTATCCCTACTATCAGGTGTGTAAAGTTTTTCTAAACATGTCTGGAGAGAAAGGCAAAAAGCAACTTTATCAGTGATTAAAATTTTTTAAAAAATACAGTGAGTTAATTATATTTTTTAAAATATAGTTAGACATGGCAATATAAAATATAAGTAGTTAACTGTTAGGTCAAATCATATTAATCAGAACCAAATAAGTCGGTTAACCATTTTTATTTATTCAGGTTGTTAAAGTTTGAACCCATATTTTTAAAATAAATATAATTAACTAACTGGTTAACCATTTTTCAACCCATATTCTATTCAATTGCACTCATCTTTCTCTCGGTAACCGCACCAAACACAATTTTTTTTTTGGATGGGTGGGTAGAGGGTGAGTGGTATATACATAATCGCTTAATATTAATTTATTTTGGGGAGAGTGGTGGGGGTGGGGGTGGGAGTAGGTGGAGTATACATAATCGCTTAATATCATTTTTTTTAGAGGAAGTGTTGGGTAGGTGTGTAGGTAGGTGAGTATGGTGGGTGGGTGGGTGGGTGGGTGAGTGGGGTGGGGGATGCGGGTAAGGGGTGGGGTGGGGTGGGGGTGAGGGGATGGGGTAAGGAGTATATACATAATCACATAATATTATTATTTTTGGTTTGGTTGGGGTGGGGTGGGGGCAAGCAAGGTGGGGTGGAGGGTAAGAGGTATATACATAATCAAATAATATTATTTTTTTAGTGGTAGTGGTGGTGGTGGGGTGGGGGTAAGGGGTTGGGTGGGGGGGTGGGTACGTGGGGGTGGGGGTGGGGGTGGGAGTGGGGGATAAGGGGTATATACATAATCACATAATATTATTATTTTTGGTTTGGGTTGGGTTGGGTTGGGGTGGGAGTAAGGGGTATATACATAATCACATAATATTATTATTTTTAGTGGTAGTGGGGTTGGGGTGGGATGGGGTGGGGTGGGGGTAAGAGGTATATACATAATCACATAATATTAGTGTCAAATCAAGTCTTCATGAAACTCATAACCCATAACAATATTAAAATGGTTAATATGATTTTTAACCATAACCATATGGTTCCAACCCACATTATCCGTATTAAAAAATGGTTAATATAGTTTTAATTCTTAAATGGAACCATAACTATATTTTAAAAACCAAAACCAACCCATAACCATATTTTGCCAGACCTATATATAGTGGCCCAATATTTACAAGTCGACGACTATAGGATGACTTAATATTTGGAACAATTACATTCTCTATTACATTTTAAAAAATAATTACATAAAAAGAGTACAAACAAAATAATTACAAAAAGAGTGATATGTAATATTTAATTACAAAAAAGAGTGCAATCTTATCTCTTTAATTATGCACACGATTACCATCTCTTCCACAATTTTCTCCCCATCTCTCCCACGATTTTCTCCCACATCATTTCTGTTTCCCTTCTTCTTATCCTCCCTTCCTCCGCCTCCTCCTCCTCCTCCTCCGTCCCAACCCTCCCCACCTCCGCCTCCCCTCCTCCCGCCTCCCTCCTCCAAACCTCCCGCCCCCAGAAGACCCCAACTTATTATTAATGAAATTTAATTTTTCTATTTATTATTTTGAAATAGTAAGGGTTGATTTGATTAATGTGGATAGTTAGGGGTAAAATACGCAAATATTTTAAAATAAGCAAGTGGTTATAAAATATTCATTGTCATTTGGGGAATATTTGTTTTGGTCGTGGAATATTCAGTATTGTCGGGGAATATTAAACGACAGTAGCAAATATGCATGTGGGCCCCATAACTGAAAGCGATTGGATGAAGAAAACGACAAATATAAGTTGTTTAAAAATAATAAACAGTAGTTATTGCAGATTATCTTGTTAAAATACTCGGTGGTTAAAACACAAGAAGACACTGCAGATTGCACCAATTATTGATTCTTACGTAAGAAGGCACTACTCAATAATGGTTTACGATAATTCATTATTCAAAGATTTTATTGATTTAATAATTATGCGTTGATATTTTATATCATTGTTATAATTGTCATTACACAAGATTTTTCATTATCGAAGCTAATAATTCATATTATCTCGAATAATATTATTAGATAACATTATTGGCAATGTCTAGAAAGTTCGTTTAAGGAGAGGTTTGGTCACCTAATTGGCCAAGAAGTAAGGAGAAATTTTATTGGAAAGCCCCTCTTTCCGAGAATCGCCGCACTGGTTGTCAATATTGTGATTCGAAATATTATTTGTGAACAATTAATTATTGATTCATATGATGAGAAAAATATTGATTTTATGTGGATATAGATGGAGAAAATTTTAATGTGACAATTGTTGAAAATTGAAATTTTATCTTTTTCTCGATAAAATAATTATTTAAATATATTATTATATTTTAATAATATAATAATGGTGATATTTTTATAACGAATGTGGAATATATGAGTATACGAGGAGGAAGAGTATTTTTGTTGCAATAAATGTTTAAAACATGTTAAACATGCTTGGTGGACCCCATTTATCGACCGAAATTTGATTATACTGTAAAATCGCTTGGTTTGTGGATTTTTGGCCAATTTCTCATTTGGAATTTAAAAAACTTTCTTTCGCAAAGTTGTAGAGAATTGAATTTTCTATAAAAATTCATGAGATTTGAATTTTTTTGATAAAAGGGCTATTTATTACTTAATTATTGAAGTTCAAGTTCAAAATAATTGATTTTTGGAAGTTTTAATTATTTTATTAAGAAAAACGTTTTTATTGTTTTTGGCACATGTGTGGCTGAAGTTTGGACCAGATTTGTGTGCGTAGGAAATTTGATTATATATATTATTATTATATTAAATTTTCGCTTTGGTGTTCTAAGCATTTTCCTATAAATAGGGTGCTTAGGTTAGAATTGAAAATCACACCAGAAACTGAAGTTTTCTCTCTCTATATTATCGGCGTATTCTTGTGAGTATTTTGAGTATAATTTGAGTATTGCTATACAAGGTCTGCAAGTTCAAGTCATAGCCTATATCCTGTTTCAAATTTGTAAGACTGATCTTTCGAGGTAAGGATATTATTATTTTTTGTAATGATATTATTTCTTCAATATCATTATGTTGAAATATTGATCTGAAGTTTTTATCAAATTTGGAACTTTTGGTGTCGGAGTTACTATTCACGTATACGGCATTATTCACGATATGATTATTATTTACGAATCTGAAGACTATTCATCGAAAAATGAAAATTTTTCTTTTCGTCTAAAATATCTATTCTGGATACTAGCTTTGATTGTATCCATGTTTTGATCATTCTTGAATTTTACACCACTATGATTATTTTTGAGGTATTTTTGGACGTGGATAAAACAAAGTACGAATCCTTAATCCTTAATCCTTGTCATTTTGTTTCACTGGATTCGTTTCTTTAAAAATATTTTTCATCATCTTCAGCCTTAAATGATGATATTATGGAATATCTTTGGCCTGTAGTGCAAAGATGAATGATTTCGATGAATATCTTTTCAGTAGTGCAAAGATGAGCAGTGTTTAGATGAACATGACTAATCGATGAATATCTTTGGCCCAGAGTGCAAAGATGAATATTTGATTCGAGATATATATTGATTGATGTTATGAGGGATAAAAGATAGACGATGAACTTTTAAATTCATACATAGAAGATAGTAGTTTGCATTCTCTACTTAACTCTTCTAATGAATTATTATTTTCATTGCAAATATTGATTTAAAATTTGTTGTCTATTGATATTATATTAGATTTTTCCTCGTTCAAGACTAACGATAATTTGTTGTATATTATCTTAGTCATAATATTCTTTTCTTCGGGCTAGTTGAGCTCACCCTTTTCCTTTTTGTTCCATTTTTCTTCTCGGGAGGCGAGAATATAATGAAGATTTAGTCGGGGTATGGAATGAAGGTTCTAGAGAGAGTTGTTTAGTAGTCCTCACCATTTTTGTAAAATAATGTATCAATAAATGTGATGAGGATTTATTTGAGTATAGATATTGTCAGAAGATAATATTTGTATTCAAACTCACAGCTTTTTCTTGTTGTAATAATAAAGTTGTAGTTGTTTTGCATCATGTATTGACAACTTATAATGGGTGATGATATCTATTTTGGGGTGTCACACCCTCCTCCCTCCTCCCGCCTACCCTCCTCCCGCCCTCCACCACCACCTCTCCTCCGCCCCCTTCCTCCCGCATCCCTTCCTCACGCCTCCTTTCTCCTCCCCTCTTCCCGCCTTTCCTTTCTCCTCCACCTCTCCCCACACCCCACGCCCCACGCCCCCACCCTCCTCCTCCCGCCTCCTCTCCTCGATCCTCGCCTCCCACCGCCACCACCCATTCTTTATTTTCACCTAGAATTTAAATCTTAGATAAGATAACCAATTCAATTTTATTAGGTTACTAATTTATTTTGGATGTGATGCGGTTGGTAATCAAACTCACATGTAGTTGGTTACCAAATCATTTGATAAGGTAACGATTCAGATTTTTATTAGCTTACTAATATATTTTGAATGTGATGCGGTTGGTAACTAAAAATTTATGCATTGGTTACTAAACCTTCCGATAAGGTAACCAATTTAGTTTTATTAGCTTACTAATTTATTTTGGATGTGATGCGATTTGGTAACCAAATTTCATATAGTTGGTTACCAAACCATTCGATAAGGTAACCAATCCAGCTTTTATTTGATTACCAATTTTATTTTAAATGTGATGCGATTCTTTAGTCAAAATTCAGTATAAAGGTAACCATTTCAATTTTGTGGGTAACCAAATCGTCAAAAGAAATTGAATAGCAAGAACTCGTGGCATGCATGCATGCATATGATGATGGCAGAGAGGCAATGGTATATGAGAGAGGTGGATGATGAACATTAGCTCCTTCATAATTTTTTATTTTAATTTTCTCATTTTGATTTGAATTTTGAAATATGAATTTGAAATTGTTGTTAGAGACAAGATTTGAATTTGAAATTATGGCAGTTATTTTCCTTGATTTTAGGTTTCTTTATTAATGTGAATTGTACTAGTTTTTTGTAATATGAATTCTAATTACACTCTTTTTGTAATTATTTAGTTGATACACTTTTCTTGTAATTACTTTTTATTTGTTGTATACTTATGTAAAGGACCCATAATATTTACAGGTCGTCGGATGACTTAATATTTACAAGTCGACAACCACAGGGGTAAAGATGTTTTTCTTCCTTTTCAAGATCATTTTTTTATATTATATATTTTGTACATTAATTTAATAATATATTGGAACTAAGGAGTATTTTCTAGTATTATAACTAAAATTTGAAATTAACTCGTGCATTTAATTTAATTGAATCATATTATGGATTGGAAAAGAAAGTAAAAGCAATTCTCATAGTGGCGGCGAGGAAAATGCGTGAAAACGAGTCTGTGGGAGTTTTATGATGATTTTCTTTTAGTAATAAGATTCAAGACTCGACAAGTTCCAATGAATATTGAAAAAATATGATTAGTAGTATAACAATGATTATTTTAATAAAGAGTCAAAAACTCAAATGGCACTCTTATGAATGGGGTATATATCCATTGTAGCTACCAAAGCCCAGGAGGCCGGGAGGGGACACTAAATTAAGTTCCTTAATAGACAAAATGTAACCCAACTTGTGACAAAAAGAAAAAGAAAAAGAAAAAGAAAAGGTTCAAGTTCTGAACAGATGCATCGCTGTAAACACAAGGATTAAAACAAAACAGAAACTACTAGTACCAAGGATTTTCTTATAGTCATCTTGACAAACTAGATAAGAGTAAAGGCTTCTTTCTCCAATATTTCACACACGATTGCACCGGCAACTATAACCCCAAGGATAAACTTAGGCATACACAGAAGTCAAGATGAGTGCAGACAGGTGTGAGATGACAAACAGTACACAAGTCAAACTTATGATTGTCCTTGGATTCCTTCTTCTGTCGAGTCCACATTCACGGCCAACCCTCGGATTTTGACATCATAGTATACTTCTTCAACTTTTCTCAAGTCATACTTCATTCCTGCCACAGATGATAGAAGATTTTATATAAAGATCAATTCATCCATTCTTAGACATTGGTGAATTGATATCAGCACAAGTAGCCTACCGTCAAATTTTTTACGCAAAAAATCATTACGAAGATTAAGCATGCGAAATGCTGCATGAAGATCAGTTAAGAACTTCATAACCTTTTGGGGGCAGTCAAAATCCCCAGCAGTCACTCGGTTCACCACATACCTAGGCTGCAAAAACCAGAATCTACTTATGCATTCATTATTGAGAGTAAAACCAAAATGTCAAATAATCATTTTTTTAATAATGTGGAGTATCTGACCCGCAGGCCGACTAATCTCCCCAGCCTGGACTAGTGCGAGTTTGGTAACCTGCTCACGCAAGGCAGTCCTTGGCCTTCACAATTGTTGCAGGTGGGAGTCGATCCTAAGATGTCCGGGTCAACGGCTCATCCCACTACATATTTTATTATTTTAAATACGAGAATAGCAGCAGGAGAACCGTATCAAATCGTTGTTCATCACAAGTTATCCAACAACAAATCCTTCTCAATCCTTCTCTTTCTCTAGTGAGGTTTATCCCTCAACTGTGTATGTCATACATAATCCATATTATTTGATCATTATTGACTTTTTAAAGTTAACTTACGAGATTTTTAAACTTAAAATTGACATAGATTCTTTTAATTTTAATCAATACAATGATGAATACCGTAAACTATATATAAATGATTACTTATTGTAGGTTTTATTGTTTCATAATTTTGAGTCGTCTCAATTTTAAATTTGAAAATGTCTCAAAATGACTTTCAAAAGTCAATAATCATCATATAATTTGGAACGGAGGGAGTATATCATAAGATCAAATATTGTACATATTTGAATCCCTGGCTCTCTCTTTTTTTGTGAGCTAGTCCCACAGTCCAAAAATCCAAATGCAAGTGAAATTCGTTCTTTTGGGGATGTCCAGTAAAAA
This sequence comes from Panax quinquefolius, assembly GCA_020205615.1. Lineage (NCBI taxonomy): Eukaryota > Viridiplantae > Streptophyta > Magnoliopsida > Apiales > Araliaceae > Panax > Panax quinquefolius. Next base: position 27,117,506 of record CM035161.1, read on the forward strand.
GTAAGTGCCATCCATCCTAATAAATCATCTCTATCTTATGGCTATAAGAAAAAGTAGAGAACTAATTACACTTCTCCTACAACTATGTGCAAGTAAAACCAACTCAATTAAATCGGGATGGAGGGATCGTTTTTTGTCTCAACTTTTCTAAAACACCCAACAATCTCTGTTATAAAATCCGCCAGAACTATATAATCAAAAATTACATAAACCCAGTTAAAATAAGCACTATAACATTCTTTTGAAGTTCTGATGAAGTTTCTTACCAATTCATTGGACATAAAACATATTCCTGCATAACAAGAAAAAAAAATGTATATTACACACCTGCAAGGAAATCTGATGACAACGTTCAAACATTATCAGAGCGCTATGAATTCTGTGCCAAAGCCTTCCTTAAAAACACCAACCTAATATACTTTTTTTCTTTTGACATATCAAATATACCAGCCTTCTACACAAAATCATCAATAATTATATATGATCCTAACGTACAGATTTACGATCTTTTTGTTTCAATGTAAAATGTATTCCCGAAAATATTTTCCACATATCTTGTGATTGATTAGATTAAATTTAGAAAAAGATTTTACTTAGGAATATACTATACAGTACATGAACTGTAATTTTCCGTAAGGTTAGAACCCCAAGCTATTATATTTTCCAGAGAGAGAGAGAGTTAACAAATAGATGCAATCACCACTTTAATTCATGATTATTGCTCTTATTATATTTTCATGAAAACTATCAGCAACACTTGGGTATGGTCATTAATGCACTTAAAAGTAATTATCTCAAGTACATCCAATATACCACAAAATGACAAAGAACAAAAAAATGTTAATGGGTATATTACATCAAAACAGAGCAAGGCATAAAAGAAGAATGCCCCAAACCCCAACCCTCACAAAAAGAGGATTCAACAAAAAGTAAAAAATGAAGAAGTGGAGTTTGAGATCTTGCACAGATCAGTAGAACTTCCTAACACCAGATGCCCCTCCAGTTTCATTCAAATAAGCAAAAGAAGGCAAACAGAAGTCAAGTCAGTCCATAGCTCCATGCCAAACGACTTTCCGGCCACAAGAAATACCATCATTATAAGGTTTATTCTATTTGATAGATTAAATAATAAGAGGGAAAGAAAAGTCAAGGTAGTGAAGCCTCCTGTGCCATCAGGCCCACAAAAATACTGGAAATGCGTGGAGTGTCTTTCAGTATTTAAGTCACATACTTGCAGTAAACTTCTAAGGCAGAAAATAACTTGGTTTAATTTACTAGTTCTTGTGTCAAACAACAAATTCACCTTTTTAGAAGCAATGGCACTTGAGTGTGAGTGCTAGTCCTATTTTTCAGTGTAAAACAATGTACCAAACTGTTGTGCAACTTTCTGGATCTATTGGAAGAAACCAAATAAAGAAAAAGAAAACTTCAAGCTAAAAATTATTTGAACAATGCCTAACCCAACCAAATTAGGCGTCTTATTTTCCATAAAACATCTTTAATTAGATGAAATTATTACTACAAATTCACAATCACATTGTATCACATATATGTGCAGACACACATATAATATGCAAATACACGCGCACGCACACATGCGCATAAATATATATTGAATTTGGAAATCTTAATCACTCACCAACCAGATAGTCTTCAATGTCAAGACCAAACTCTGATTTATTCACTGCATAAGTGATCAATAAACAAATTAACCTCAGGAAAAAATTTGTTTTGCACTCTAAACAATGTGTCTGATAAAATGTGTGGATAAAAAACCATAATGGATAGCTAAGGAGTTCTTTTTGATAATTAATTAGGACAAAACTTCATTAAACAATAAACTACCATTAAATCCGGGGATTAAAAATCTTTTTACCCATCGAACAATATAGAGGAAGCAGTACTAGAGCAGAATAGCTTACACTACTCCACGTTGAGTAATGGGTGCCATTTATATAGAATACAAACTCAAAGCAAATAGGAGAATTGGTAAAGTTATTTACAAAAGAATCCTCAAAACGAGAAGTCCGGTTTGCATGTGATAAAGCCAAAACATATCATCTAGAAAATAACTAAGACAAAATGGTACCAAAGCATTCAGTTTACTTTCTATATCAGGGGTCTCATTTTGGAAATTATATTTGTCAACCATCCCAGCACCAAAATAAGTAAACCAAAAGTTCATTAATCAAGAAGACTAAAATCTCTTATACATCTAGGGATGTTATTCCTGAGCAAGGAACAACTTTCACAATTCACCTTTTAATCATAATTATAAGCAAACAACAGTAGAGAATAAGACATACACCCAAGTTTTTCCTCAGCTTCAGTATGTACGAGAAGAGTTCCTGTTTCTAACCAATGCATAAAGGCAAGCATAGAGACAACTGCTTGTGTCTCACTCTTCCAATCACCATGATACCTAATCAAAAACACAGAAACCCATATTAGTAATTACAAGTAGCAATGGCAATAGAGAAAAGATCCAAAAAATATAAAAAATCAAACATTAGTTTCCCCCACCTGTAATACTGCCCAGGGCATTCACGAATAATTTCAGCAAGTCCACTAAACAGGTCTTTCAGCACACCAATCTGAGCCTTAGCCTTTTCTAGAACCTCTAATCGACAAAAAAAAACATTATAATTGCCCTTTCTTATATTATCAATCAGGCAGAGTAATACCTAATCATATTAAAAAAGATAATGCAGGAATAGGAATCGTAAAAAGTAAAAACAAGCACAAACATATGCAATATGTAAAGAGAATACATATACCAGGAAAAGGGCGAGATTGGTGAACGAGAAGAAGATAAGAGTGCGTGAGCCGGTTAGCGGATTCAATCTCGGAGGCTACAGCTCGAATGCGGTCGCGTAAGCTTCCGGATTCTTCCAGATGGTGACGGAAATCGTCGAACTGTTTCTCCATCGTAGCAGAAAAAGAGGAGAGGGGAGCGTGGGTTTCACCTCCCGCCATTTTATGAAAAGGAGAATAAGACTGAGTTGCAGAGGGGGCGCGAACAAGGACGTCTCGAGTGAAAGTACCGGTAATGGAAGTGTGAAGTGGGAGTAGAAGGAGAGAGAAAGTAGGGTTAGGGTTTAAGCAGCGGGAGAGTGATGAGAGTGAGAGTGTTGTTGCAAAGGCGTTTCGAAACGCTGAGTTCATATTTGAGAAGTCAGTCAAAAACTCAATACTGGACCAAGCTTTGGGGTTTTTTATATTCTAAAATTATTATTATGAGAATATATGTGCATGAGCTCTACCTTTTGCTTGGGCTTTGGGGTTTTTGTGGAAGTGTTTATTCATTTATCATTATTGTATTATTATATGTTAAGATTATATTGTATGTTATTTAATAACCGACAAATGAAATGATACAGATAAATTGAAGTTATATATAATAATTTCATTTTTTTTTATGATAGTAGTTTGTTTGGAGCAATTGGTGTTTGAAATAAAAAATTACATAAATTAGTTCAAAATTAGAGACCATCCATCCATCCATCCTTCACGGCATGCTGCTGCTGCATATAATTAGTAATTCATAATAGTATTTCCCAGGTCCAAATATGTTTGAACAATCTTAACATTGAATGATAAATTTGGCATTGGCACATAATTTTGGTTGCTTAGCATCAGTAAATGCTAACAAGATGAGTTCTGTCTCATGGTCACATTCCCACAGCTGAATTCACCATTCATATTAGCATGCATCTGGATCATTAAGAGAGCTACTACCTACTATTAACAAAAAAAGGGGCTATGCTATACATCTTTATCTTTGTACATGGAAAAAATGATGGTGGTTCGGTTCATTTCCGTCCAACACTAACCAAACAAATGAAAGCTACAAATCTACTAACTATACCAGTGAGTACAAGATAAACTAGACATTTGTTAAAATCTTTAAGATCGTAGTCCATTTCTTTCAAATAACTGCAGCGAGTCATCAACCAAACTCCATTGTACCTGAAGAGCATAGAAGATAAATTGATTGTGTAAATCTCTTGATACATTCTGAGAATTTGGCTACTTCTACGGCATGAAGTGAACTAGGAGAGATCTGCATACTAAATCGGATGTCATGATATGTCTTGCGACTGAATGATTCACACTTTTAGGTCTCTGTAATAACAGAATCTACTTTCAATAATAAAGATACTTCACCATTCTATAGTAACAATTTTCACACGCAAACCTATATATACTTTAGTCTCAATATTTCCAGAGTTCAGGTCAAGGACAATGGCAGCCTATTGTTACTCTCATTGTCTTGTAACATTTTATGATTTTATCATGGGAAAGATGGCAACAATGCTTTAGCCCATATATTTGTGAAATGTGGTCATGTAACACATTAAAAGAGTATGAACAGGACAGTATGTCACCTACCTATAATAACCAGAAACATCCACCACATAAAATCATTGTTGTTTCCTTTCAGTTGGATATTGGAATTATCATAAATAGATTGGAATATGTATTTCCAACCATTGTCGGCAATGAAAGCTTAGCTTACTAAAACAATTCGGACCCTCGGTATATCAACCAAAAGAGCTTCAGTCCACATAGGTTTGTGTATAGAAAGCAAATGTTAAAGAAATTATCATTAACATCAATATTTCTGTAGTTAAATTTGTTTTAGCTTTGAATGATTAGCTACTATAAATTCAAAAAATATATATATTAAGAATGGTACATAATTCTTATTAGTGAAATATTATGTGAAACCCTTGCATATGCTTAATATCAATGATTCTAAGCTTTAGCTCAATCAATCCCCAGCAACAATGTACTAGTGTCAGTGGGTACATTGAACAACATGAGAATATGCATACGTGTGTACTCAAGTAACCACATATCTGAATAATAGTCCATTAGAAGGGAAAAGTGAGGAACCTTTCAGCATTTGCTAAGACAAAGGCTTCCAAAGCCCATGTTGGGTAAATATATTTTGCTACAAGCTTTGAAATGCCACCGTCTTTACTCTGATTTGAGATGAGCGTCAAGACAACAGGAAGAAGAACACACCACTGCAACCAAAGGGCAGGGAGATTTGGAGTTTTAATCATCAACAAATAAAGTTGAAATAACTTTACTGATCATCTGTTATTTATCGATGAAACCTTTACAGTACATACCAGTTGAGCTTGACTAAAATCAAGGAAGATGGAAAATATATAGGCTATGCCAGTCACGCAGTAAACAAGGCAGAGCAAAATTAGGTAGTTGTCAGCAAAGCTTGATCTTGGACTATTGAAGAAATAGAACATGCTAAGATAAACCACAGGCTTGACAATTGTATTAAAATGGTCTACTGTATCCTTGGATAGAAAATAAGATAGAGTGTTCATCCCACTATCACTCTCTCTCCAGTAGTGTAATTTGTCCAGCGCAAATGATCTCAAAGCTGCAATCTTGCATAATAATGCTGCAATTCAGCAAATAAGTCAATGAACAATAAAAAAATGAGAAGTAGGATTATTGATACAATTAGAAGTTTTAAAACTAACTTGTTTCTAAACAAGTTTCTAGAGTTTAGAATAGATATTAGAACATGCATACTACACTTTATCCTAAAAATGATGGTAGATGATAGTCGAAATAGGTAAAACGGTAGACATAATATCATTGCCAATGCGTGATTTGCAAGTCAAATACAGAATCCAATAAAGGAAGTAAAGGAAATAAAAATATGGCCCTAATACCAATTTTGTCACTTACAAACAGCAATGATGGTATAAGTATACCCAAGATCCCCGAATGCTTCATCGCTCACTTTAGCAAGAGTTCCTAAGCATGCTCCGGCAAGCAAAAGAATCAGAAAATCTGCTGCTTGTACTCTAGCTTCCCGCAATTGCTGCTTACCAACCCTGAAAGAATGATCATATATGGTACTCAGGTAACAACTCATATAAGAAAATAGAACTGGTTATAAAACACAGCAGCCAAATCAAGTATCAACTGTTTTTAAATTGATCATCTTTGAGCTCAATTTCTCATTGTAATTCACTTAATTACTGGATCAATGAATTTGTTTCAAAAATGAGCATTTTATGGAAATGATTGCAACAGATGGCAAACAAAATAATTATTACACAGATTCATCTATGTAAGACTAAAAATTCTCATCACATCAAATTTTCAGGATATCAAGTCTCCAGATTTCAGATTATTCTACTAATTAAAAAACTTTTAATCCAATAGTCATTCCAGAGATGGCCAAAAAAAATATCATTCAAGTGCCATATAAGTCGTGTTTTATTTGACATAAAGATAAATTGATTTATACCTTCCCAGGAAATATCTATATTGCCGGAGAACACCAGGAGTGACTCTCTTATCAAAGGATTTCAAGAAATTGTTATCTGCATGATCTTGCCTAAGCTCAATATTGTGCTTCGTATCCTTCCACAGGTCTCCAGTAGCTGTATCAGCACCAGGATTTACACCCGCCGAGGATGCTGCAATTTCATCACAATATTGCATCATATCTGGGGGTACTGCATAACCATTGCGGAGCATCCATCTGACAGGTAGCTGTTGTACTGTCACACCAGGGCCCAATTTCACTATACCCTCAAGTATGTCAATGAAGTGGTCTGGGGGATTTACACGTTCTGGTACTGTGATTCCTAGGCCTGCAAAGTATTCTTCAACCTTCTTCACAGATCCATGGTAAACGGTAAGACCACCTTTGGCTAGAAGTATTAAGTCGTCAAACATCTTGTACAAGGTGTAGCTGAAAAAGAGAGAATATATCATAGAATAACACAAAAAAATTATGATTAAGACGCAACCACATTGTGCAAAAATCTTCCATGTGGACTCTCATTCTGCATCAGCCCTTTCTCTGTGGCTTTCAAAATAAAGCTTCTAGACCAAGAGTTTGCTTACTAAGGGTGTGGGGGAACAACAGTTTCTGTTCACCAGTCAAGTATAGCTTGTAGTGAATGTATTTGACCCATTCAAAAGGCATAGGAATCACTAATATTCGAATCCATTAACTGACCTGGTTAGGAACATGAAACCCTTCGTGATGTAAGGGTCTGTACGTGTTCTCCCAAGCACTAGTACACAATATTGGTGTATCAAGAAGTAATTGATGATCCTAAGATCAAGATTTCTAGCAAATGCCATCTCATAGAGTTTAGATATACAACGGTAAGTGAAGGTAGGTTGCCGAAAAACATGAAACTGAGATTTTGGGGATTTATTAGTGCCAATAGGTACTTCTTGTATGTCCTTGTCTGACAACTGATACTGGATTTTATCGTTGATAGTGAATATGTTCACTAACCGATTGCAATGGACATAAGGTTTAGTTAGTGCATACCATAAATTCCTTGTATTGGTTTGTGTTTGTGTCTATGTAATCACTTCTCTCCACCTGCCTTAATTTTCGCTTGAGTAAATTCTTGGAAATACCTCAGGTAACCAAACTCCAAAATACAAATTTTCGTTTTTCAAGTGAGTTCCAGTTACTAATTTTCACAGTACCAATAATGGTAAAATTGCTTTTAATCTAGAAAATTTTGATGTATGTCGGGAAATGGGAAATTAAACAAGTAATCAGAATACTTGTAGTAAAACAAAGATAGATATTATGCTGTATATAAGCTACTCTTTTTCAGATAAAGATATTTGGATATGTTGGTTTAACTTACAAAGTAGAGCATTTTCATAATAATTAGATGTTACCTTGGTTGGTGAACAACCATGCAGATGTTAACACCTTCAAGTGCTTCACGTCGAAGAGCTCTTAGAAGCAAATTGGATGATGAACTGTCCAATCCAGAAGTGGGCTCATCCAATATCAATAGTGAAGGTTCCATGACCATTTCCAGCCCAACATTCACTCGTTTCCTCTGGCCTCCTGAGATTCCACGCTTCTCTACTGTCCCAACTAGGGAATCCCTTACTGCCTGCAGTCCTAGTGACTCAATGACTCTTTCAACGACAAGAACCTTATCAGCCTTCGGAAGGTCCACAGATAGTCTTCATAATAAATTAATCAAAGAAAGAAAATTACAATCAGCACATAACATATAAAACCAGTTATATAACAAATCAAGCAGACATTGAAGGTAAAGTTGCAAGGAACCAACAAAAAAAGCCTAGGATCTAGGTTTGAACACATTATGCCAAACAGACAGTAAGAAAGATCCATAAACAATACCTAATTTATATTAAACTAGAATTTGGTAAGAAGACTGAAAGTGGAACAGCAAAGAATAGAAACAAACAAAGCTAACCCTAAGCATTTCTATGCATTCACAACCACGTCTAGAGGCAAAAAGTAGTGGAAGAAACATTCATTCCAGACTGGGGACACCGGGTAATATTTTCTAAAAACATGAAACAAGCAGCAGTAAAATATTAATTGATGATCACTACAAGTTCAACAATGATATCCAGAGTTTTCTTACACAAACTGTCTTCAAACAAGTATATGGTAGTCAAAATCAAAAAGACGAGCTTGCAAGGTAGGTGAAAATTGAATTAATTAGCTTGTGTACCTGCAGCGTGCACTGAACCGCAGGTTCTCTTCTACTGTCAAGTTTCCATGCACAATATCATCTTGTGGGACAAAACCAATAATTTTTTTGTATGAATGGATGGATTCATCTTTTCCATTTATGAGAATTAGACCTGACCTAACACAACCACTTTCCTTTCCTACGACAGCAGAAAGAAATGTTGTTTTTCCAGCTCCTGAAGGACCCATGACAGCAGAAATCCGACCAGGCATAATTTTCCCAGTAACACACCTCATTAAATGCTTGTTTTTCCCCTTCAATGTCAGGGTTAGATCCTTGAACACAACTTCGATCGGAAGCCTGGTCCTCGTTTCAGTGTCAGTGGCCATTGAGATTACTCCTGAGAAGGTCAAATTCTTATTCTTCTCCTCCATAGCTTTCTCTTTCTCAAGTTGACCATATGCATACTTAAATATTTGGCTGCGAGTATGCAAATTTTTAGCCTTGGGCATTTGCTTCTTAATATTTTTATCTCCAATCTCCAAGTGGAAGCCCTCATTACTGTTCGGGTTATCCTCAAGGGAGTGCAACATTTTTGTGAGGTTGCTTTGTTCATTTTTTTTGGCTTTTGGAGCAGCAGCAGACGGCGGAGGTGGAACTAAATTACTTGGCCCCATAGGAGGTAAATTCATACCCTTCATTTTTTCAGGTTGCCTTACACTTGTCTTTCGTGAAAATGTGCGTGACAACTGTTGTTGCAAACCCTGCAAGCCCGTAGGTTGCTTCGTGGCAACATCTTTTGCTGTCTTCCACCTTTGTCTTGCTTGTGCAGTTTCTCGTGCACTCCTTGCTGCAGCTTCCCTGGACTTGGCTTGTCTTTCATGCCGAGTTGAGAGGACTTGGTCAGAGCAATTATATATGATGATCAGTATCAGAGCCACAACACCCTACATAGACAACTGAACAACGTCATCTCTCTTTTGGCAGCTGCAATATAAAATTCTTTGGATAGAAATCAGTAATTTACTTCATCCTATGTGAAGAAAGAAAATAAATACTAAAGCTGAATAATATAGGTAAAATTAAATTCTGATCTAGAAAAATATTCTGTATAATAACATCAAAAGGGAGACTAGTCAGTCTTTTACAGAACAAGATATCATTAGTAGATCGATAATTTCTGAATTTGCATGTGTAAAAACCATCTGAAGATATCCATTCGAATTCAGATAACATATAAACACTGTCAAAGAGAGGATGAGTTGAAGTCCTTCAGAATTCGGAAAGGATGTACAAGCTAAAGATTCATTACTGTATCCTACAGAACGAGTCAACAGGCAAGAAAAAATGTGAAGAAAAAAAAAATCTGATTTGATACTAGATAAGTATTACCACTTACAATGAGCATGATCCCATAATAATGCATGTTTTGATTTGCTGTATTTGGATGACAAGTACTCAACTTGAAGCATGCTGCAAAAGTAGCAAGTGAAAGGTTATAGGCTATTGCAAACATCTTTATCCATTATCTTACACACTAACAAATGGAAGCAAACTTATCATGCTAGAAGCAGGGAAACTATTCTAATATCACTAGAGTATAGCATATTTGGTCCCAACATATGCATGAAAACTTCATCTAATGAGTTAAACTGGAGTCATCCAACCAAATGTAAATTATACAAGGACCACAAATAGAATCAAACCCATGCATCCAATCAAAGAAAAGATTAAGGTGAACCACATCTTCATTACCACATTATCAACTCCATTAATGTCCTTACAAGGCTTCATGATGTCCCTTAAATATACAACTCTTTGAACATCTTGTCTAGTTATTGGATTGCGCCAAACGCAATATTTAGTGGATCTCCTAACCCCATTCCGTTCTGACTACTCATGAGTTATACCAATAGCTTTGCACTTATTTATCCAGTATTCAATATCTCAAATGCTTGAATATAAAAATGCCTCCCAATACCATTCAGCACACAATAGGATCAAGGGTACCTTATGGCAGGGAACACTACTTCTAAATCAACTTCCAATCCCAGGACAACTAGAAAATCTTTTATCTCAGGTGAGGTTAATGATTTCTTAAAAAAAATGTAGCAACAAATAGAAGGAAGAGATCCTTTTGCTGCTCTATTCAATAATTGATTAGGTCCCTTCAGACCAATGATTAATTCGCATCATCAGTTCATCACTTACTCAACCAGATTTCCAAAAATGCAGAAGCAGCCTAATTATCATATTGCCTCCCTCCCACTTTAGTTGCTACACTTCTATTTTGGTAAGGTGCACAAAAAAACATATTTAAATATATTGCCTCCTTCCCAGATTTATTGCAACAAATCTCTTAGTGTTTGTGGCACGGATTTTTAAGACGTCTAGAACATAATAAATAATCTATTATTTTTTTAAAAAAAATGCAATATTGTTAACAATATAACCTTTGAATACACTAAAATATATAAATTTATATGAAAAAGTAATATTTAAATATATTTTTCCCACATCTTAAACTCCTTGTTGCAAATACTAAAAGATGTGTTACAGTAAGTCTGGGAATATCTAAAGCTTAGACTGTCTTAAAAACCCGCTGGTAGCTGTAGTTTTCTTTCATTCTTTGTTTATCTTTTTTGTTTTTCATGCATTCTCTAAATTCTTCCTCGATGAAAATCAAAACAGTGAAATAGTGAATATATAGTGGAGAACTACAAGTTTGGGACGAGTTCATATGCAGCAAAATAAATATTATACAAACTATCTGAAATAATAATTTGCGTGGCTACAGGCTCCTGCAAGCACTGTTTCAATATGAAGAAATGAGTTTTCGATACCACAACACTAGAAGAATTTACCTGTTTGAGATGTAGTCCCCAGCCTGCAGTAAGTTCTGAAATTGCATGAGAAAACCTTTAGTAGTTTCACTTACAAAACATCAGACTGCGGTATATCTACATCAGATTTTGGACAGTTTTGTAGTAAAATTTGAACCTCAGTTTCAAAATATATCCTTTATGGCAAGTGTTTCAAATTTAGGCTGAGGAAACCAATTTTAAAGAAACAAATGTTGTTATTCAAGCCGACCAAATGAGAATTGTGATATTGGTCACAATACTTGTTTGCCCAGCTTAAAAAATATTATTTTTTTACGGTGACATTGGTTTCCTAGGCCTAGATATGATAAAATAGCCAAATAAAATATATTTCAATACAGTATTTGAAAATTATATTGCAAAACTGTAATTGAAAACAGTTTTCAAAAAAATGTCCTAATATATGCTACAACTAGTAGCAGGTTATAAGTAGATAGACAAGTGTCAAGAGTGTGAGATAGAAACTAATACCCTTCAGTACAAGAATTCTTTTTGGTAGTGGTTGGGCAATAATAACCTGCCGAACAGAATAGGTTCTTTCCTGCAGCTACCGGACCCCAAATATCAGCTCCACCGCAAGTATGATTTGGCTTTCCAGGAGGTAGTTGGTAGTGGTATCTGTAAATTTTATCTACCAAGGTATGTATTAATGGATCATATAAACCATACAAGGACCAGGATAACAATGAAACACAGGTTCAAGCTAGGATATGAACTTACGGATCACATACACCAGTAGTCTTATTGAGAGTTGCACGTGGACAGTAAGAACCTAAGGGACAAGCTTCATTCACAATGCAACAACAATCTATGTGTTAGCAGTAAAACTTTAATTCATTAATTAGGTTTTGATTAATAAAGCTCAAAACTAATGAAAAATTGCAACGCACTTACTTATGTCAGATGCTTGACTTTTTTAAAAGAAAACTTATTGCCCACAAACTTAAGAGGATGACAGAAGTTCACTACATTAGGATTTAGTTGATTTTCTATTATTTCTCTCAATCAAAATAAGCATAGAAAGTAATGAGCCAAAGCATAAACATTGAATGATTGAATTCCTAACTGCTAATCCAAAAAAAAAGTAAAAAACTAATGACACGGAAACAATAAGAAATCCAGTCATGGTTTCCGGGAATGGAATTCAGAGCCTCTAGTTTTGTGAAGCAGTACAGAAAACTCCAACTGTGGGGTATTACTTAGCCTAGAGTTAATAAACTTCATCCACAAATTTCACTAATTACTTCAAGTCCTGGTAATACAAGTCTTGGTAAAAAGATGAATAGTTAGGAAGACTCTTGCATAGAATACATACAGAATAGAGATACAGAATATATATATATATATATATATATATTGATAAGTAACTCTTTAGCTAAAATATGGCATCCAAACTGATAAGTTAGATAACATGTCCTCAGCTTATAATATTGTCTTATAATCGACTGATCGCCGTGACTTGTGAGGTAGTCCCCCTCTTCCCGTCAATCATTTGTACTCGCTGAATCTTCAAGCTGAATCATTAACCGTGTTACACTTGATAAAACAATTTCAGCTCACATATTTTATCATCTTAGTTGTTAGTGCAAGGCGCCGAATTATATACATACATACCTAACTGGGGGGGCTTTTTTAACGTTTGATTTAGAAATGCGATGTCTGAACATAATTAAGCATATGTTTCAAACATCTTCCAAAAGGCTACAATATATTCTGAACATATAATGATAACAATGAAAATACTGACTAAGAATTACAAATCGCCACTTCCACTATAATTCGTTTCCATCCCCTTGAAGAGCTAGTTAGAAATATATATAATTTGAGCAACAACAATGTAGCACTGCCTTGAACTAGCAAGAAATCAAGAAGTATTCATGTTTCACTCTAAACATTAATATGGCATAATTAGAATTCACTTACGTATCATGCAAGTAAGACCCATTGGACAAAAGAAACCCGGGCAACAAGGTTGACACTCAGAAGTCCGATCAGGCGTGACCTTTGAGTTTTTTAAGTCAGCTTTCTGATTTTGAGCAACACTGCAAGCCCATCCTGCCTCACACCCAGGAACCCAAGAAGTCAAATTGCAGTTCTTATTGGGTTTTAAGATATGAGACTTTGTTTTTTCCTTTTTGTAAAAACTAGTGAAATAGAACTTCATCTCTGCTGCTGTACATATTCGTTGAGTGATGTCTCCTGTTAATGTAGTAAATTCAAAGTCTGGACGTGAGTTATAGAAACAACCCCAAACTGCCAACCTAAGGAGAAATTGTATTTGAAGGACTGCTAAAAAAATCATATGCTAATAAAGAACATGAGTTTTTTTCTCATAATGACTTATTTATATGCGTATGTATTAAAGTGTTCTTGCAGTTGATTGTGCAAATAGAGGAACAGAGCAATCACTTCAATCATTTACCTACCCATAGTTTGCAAATATAAGTTATACGGTGTGCAAACAGATTCACTATGAGTTCATTAATGGCAAACAATTATCCTTTTCTTTTCCATAGTATGTGTGGTTGTTACATAATGCTCAAAAATATTTAAATGCTTGGAGTAATGCTTAATCCATAAACTTTTAACTGCATGAACCACTGTGTAATTGCAATTCCGAAAACATGATACCTTTTGTCTGTTTAACACAATTATTCAAAAATTCCAAGTCTTTCGAGAAGTTAAATGCTGAATTCAAATCATCATCCCTGGAAAATAAAACACAGATATAATCAAACAAAATGAGGAACAATTATAATGAAGCAATTAAGCACATGAGCAGAAGGGCTTATTAATTACTCACACGTCCTTAATGCAATAATCCAATTCTGTCTTGATATCATCGTGGAATACCACAGTAAGATTCAAAGTTTGGTCATAGATGTGATTTGTAACCAGTGGTACCAATGCAGGATTGCCGGTTTGACTATAGTCATCCCCATCCACGCACAAAACACACCGCGAGATACCCAGAACTAGAATTGATAATGATGATATATATGCAACCCAACAGACCTTTATCCTCCCACTACTCATTTCAATTATTAAAAATTTCTCCAACTCTCATCTATAGGAGGAAAATCGGTTGGCTGAAATACCCAAATGATGAAAGTTTTGGGTTGTAGTTACTCCAAAGGTGATGAAACATAACATTCCTCATAGAATGATAACAATTGAGGTAGGAAAGAATGATTTTTTTTCTTTTTTTTTACAGGGTCATGCAAGCAACAACAAGGGGAACTTGGGAGCCAAAAAACCAAAATCCTTTTTTGGTCAAAGGTAACGTCTGTCGTGTGAGAGATAGGTCTAGGGTTTGGGAGGAGCTCCATGGTTTTTGGAGGAAGAAACGGAGTAGAGAGATGGATGGCGAAAATGAAGGGAAACAAATGTGATTTCATGTGTATGTTCTATAATACGTGTAATAACTAATAAGAAAAATCTTGTTTGTATTAAAATTGTTCGATATTTATTTTTTGGGGGAATGTCACACACTTTTTAACTCCACTCAACTCCTTCAGTTCACCGTGAAAAAGATGAGTCAGGACTTTTCACAAACACCTTGTGCTCAAAAAAGGTTGTTACTTACCGAAGATTCAGTACTTTCTTCCACGTCTCCATACCTTGGTCCGGTTATGATGATGGAACCTGAAGACGAATAGGATCCAAGACGAGTGTTTCTGTTTCAATGCCATATCTTCATGAATTTTTCCCAGCTCCTTGAACTAATCATAATAGTTTACAAATTTCAACAAATATTTATAATTTAAATTAAAATAGAAATTTCAAATAAAAAATATTGTGATACAATTTACAACACATACTCAAAATCTCAAATCAAATTTCTTTTCTATATTCAAACAAAATTATAAATTAATTTCAAAACATAAATTAATTTTGTATTTTTAAAGATTTCACCAAACTTTAAAACCAAGAAGATTTTTATAGTTGTATTTAAAATTGGTTTAGAAAATTTATTTTGCCCTTTCAAATTAAACTCTTCCATTAATTTGTTCCTTTAAATTTTTTAATTTACATATATATCCTATTCCTATATTTATAAAAAAAAAAATCAAGTAAGAGAATCCGCTTATAAATTCGCCTGTTATGAATTATTTCAGTAGGATGATACTTGGTAATCCAACGGTTCTAAAAACAATAAAACGCTTAGATGTAATCTTCATACTCTGTTCTGTAGTAGAAGTCCAAGTATAAAAGGACCATCTTTGTATAAGAGGAAGGCTATCGAATATATAAAATCAATTCCGATCACTCTCTAAATTCTTCTCTTCTCTCTCTCATTTTTCGGAGTCTAGCAAGATTTAAAAAAAATTATTACATTGGTGCTTTCATTGAGAGTGCTCCAATAGCATATCCCAATTTTATCGAGTCAATTTTTACCCAATTTGCAGAGCGGTTTTGTGCTACCATGACCACGGTCGTACATGAGGTTATGCAACAAGCTCGTCACACTCATTACATAAGTCATACTGGTAATCAATTGAAGAATCATGCTCATACAAAATCAGATCGCAAAGTGTTCATTTGTGGCTACACCTAGGATGAAGATCGTGTTGCAATAGATGACATATGGTCAGAATACCACAATAACAGTGTGTGATGATGTTTTTTTCGCATTTGATGATGAAGGAAACTGTAAGGATTTGTATAATCAAATTTCTTACTGAGCTTAAGTTCAGCTCAATTTATGGAGATTTGTGACTAACAAGAGATTTAGAGAGAGAAAGAGATAGAATAAAGAAGAAGTAGAGAGAAGTTCAGAAGGAAGAATAATTCATTTCATAGCCCAACTCCTTAGAGATAGTTTCTCTTATACACAATAAAATGAACACTACGATAACCAACCGACTCAATTATTACACAAAGACTCAATTATTACACAAAGACTATTATACCCTTAATGGATATTTATCTTAAGTAACAGCTAATCGTAGAGTATCAGTATTGATCGTAGAGTAGTAACACTGATCGTAGAGTAGCAGGTGTTGGGTTCCTTACAATCCATCCCCCTTAAAAAAGTACTTGTCCTCAAGGAATAAAAGCAGGAAATTTAGCATGCAAATCAGACCACAATTCCTAAGTTGCCTCTGAAGGTAGAGTGTTAACCCATTGAACCAAAACTTCAACCTCAGCTGCATTGTTTTTCTTAACCATTCTTCGATCCAGCACGGCAAGAGGTTCAATAACAAACTCGCCATGAAGCATCAACTAGAGGCGTAACTGGGAAACCTCGAAGCGTACACACCAAGTTTCTTCTTCAATCGAGACACATGAAACACTAGGTGTATTTTAACAAACAGAGGCGAATAATTTGTAAGCAACAGAGCCTATCTTATCCAGCACTAGAAAGGGACCATAGTATTTTGAGTCCAACTTGGAATATTTAGATTGTGTCATGGAATGTTGTTTATAAGGTCGAACTTTCAAATAAACCAAATCTCCCACATCAAGACCCTTCCCCGTCTATCGCATCAAAGATAATTTTTCATACGACACTGAGCTTAGGAGAGATTGTGCTTCAGAAGTTGTCACAACTGGTTTCGAGACTGGCAAAACAATCTAGCTGTAGGATCAGAAATAGTACCATATTGATGATAAGAAACATGTGGTGCTGCATACCCATACAAGGCTTGGAAAGGAGTCAACTGTGTTCCACTGTGGTAATGAGTATTATACCACCACTCAGCAAGCGATAACCAGTCACTCCATGATTTAGGTCTCTAACTGCACATACATCTCAAATAAGCCTCCAAGCACTGATTAAGTCTTTCAGATTGGCCATCACTCTGTGGATGATAGGTTGTACTAAGTTGAAGTTTAGTACCCAAGAATTTGAATAGGGATTGCCAGAAATGTCCTATAAAAATTCTATCCCTATCTGAGACTATAGAATTAGATAGCCCATGCAAATTTTATGAATATGATTGAGGAACAAGGTAGCAATATCAAATGGCAAAAGAAAAGGGTGCTTTAAAGCCGTAAAATGTGCATATTTAGTGAGTCTATCTATAACTACCAAGATGGAGTCAGAACCATGAGAAATGTGTAATCCTTCAATGAAGTCCATAGCAATATCCTTCCAAGGAATATCAGAATAGGAGTGGTTACAATGTACCGCACCACAAAGTTAGCTTCATGTTTGCTCGGTTGACAAATGTCACATTCCTTAACAAAACCGATTACATCCTTCCTCAAAGATGGCCAAGAGAAAAACTTTGAAATCCTTTCAAAAGTCCTCTTCTTCCGAGTGACCTCCCACTGTGAGAAGTATGAAATTCGTGTAAAAGCTTATTTTTCACAAATTGGAACATGACCAACAACTAATCATCCTCAGATTTAAGTCTCGCTATTAACAAAAGAAAAATCTGGCAAGGAAGTAGGATCTAATGCAAGTTGAGCTATCACCTGCTGAAATTGAGGATCAATTTCCTAAGTTTGAGCTAGCTCTTGAATCCAAGTAGGAGTAACTGAGATAATAGCCAAACAATGGAAGACATTGTTGATACCTTCCTAAGACATATGATGAAGCTGCCTAGACAAACCATCAGCTGCTAAATTTTCCTTTCCCTTCTTGTAACAAATTTCATAGTTCAATCCCATTAACCTTGTGATCCACTTCTGTTGATTAGTAGTAGTTATTCTCTGATCCAACAGATATTTGAGACTTTGGTGATCTGTTTTAATAATAAACTTGTTCCCCATTAAGTAATGCCTCCATTTCTGTACAGAATAAATGACAACCATCAACTCCTTCTCATAAGTGGACAGGCCTAAATGTTTTGAAGCAATAGCTTTACTTAAGAAAGCAATAGGCTCGCCATTTTCAGATTAATATCGCTTCCAATTCCAAAGAAGACTAGCATCATTTCTAATACAAATGGAATATCAAATTAGGCAAAGCCAAACACAGAGAAGAAACCATAGCTCTTTTGAGCTTAACAAAAGTCTCTTTGACTTCAACACTCCAATGGAATCGATCTTTTTAAGCATATCAAATGGTTTACTTATTAAACCATATTGTCTAATAAACTTCCTATAATAGCTCATGAGACCTGTAAATCCCTCAAACCCGTAAGGTTCTTAGGCTTTCAGCCATCGTATTCATACACTCTATCTTTGCATGATCAAGAGACTCCTCGTGTAATGATATAACCCAGATCATCGAACTTGTTGTGTAAAGAAAATATATTTAGACAATTTGGCATACAACTAATGTTGCCTCAACAACTATAATGTCATTTCCACATGCTGTAAATGAATTTCATATGTGGGACTGTAAACTAGGATATCATAAAAAAAACTAAAATGAAATTCCTCAAATAAGGGCAAAAACAAAGTGTTCATTAAGCTCCGAAGGTAGGCTGAGCATCGTTAGCCCAAAAGGCATAACCTTAAACTCATAATGCCTCGAATGAGTCCTAAAAGTCGTATCTTATGGATGTCGTGGGTGTACTCTTATTTGATGATAACTAGACCTAAGATCCAACTTTGAAAACCAACTTGAACCATTAAGTTCATCCAACAACTCATCTATTACGGTATATAAAAATTTATCTTTAATAAGAAAGATCATTGAGTGCTCTATAGTCAATACACATTCTCCAAGTATTTTCATGTTTCTTTACTAACAAAACTCGAAAACAAAAGGATCAAGTATTATTCGAATAACCCCACTATTCAAAGAACTCACCACTATTTTCTCAATTTCAAATTTTGGACATATGGATATCTATAGGTCTCAAATTCATAAAGTTTGCTACGTTCTCGCAAATTAACACGATGGTCATGAGATCTTTTGTGGCATACCTTTAGGTTCTTCAAAAACATCCGAGAATGATTTCAAAATCTCTTTAAGTTTTGGATGTAGGTTCAAAGGTGAAGCGGTCTTTACATTCCAAGATTACATATAAGATCCAAAAAACCATGAGATGTTGTTCGCAATGTGTCCGAACTCACTAGATTCCATTAATCGATTGTTGGAGTGACATTAATGTCTTCCCTTTCATCAACACTGCCTCCCCATTTTGCATAAATTGAGCCGCAGCTTTATTGAAGTCAAAAGTTCTGGTGTTTTATCGTCCTCAACCATCGGACCCTGTAATAACATCAACACCACCCAAGGGCAGAATCCTCATCCTTGTAGTGTAATCTCTACCGTGCACCTGCCATTGGAACCCTGAACATACTTGTTCACTTTGCACCTTAAAACCATCTGCAACTAAGACTGTTGTAAGACCCCAACTTTTATGAATAAAGATGAATTTTTTATAATTATCATTTTTGAATGAATTTGATATAATGTTATAATTGTGGGTAATATTTATAAATTTTGCAAAGTACGCAAGTTGTTATATAATATTCGATTGGTCGGAGAATATTCGTTTTAACAGGGAATGTAAGACCCCAGTTTTTATGAATAAAAATAAATTTTCTATAAATATCATTTTTGAATATTATGGAATAAATTTGATATAATGTTATAGTTGTGGGTAATATTTATAAATTTTTCAAAGTATGCAAGTTGTCATATTATATTCGATTGGTCGGGAAATATTCTTTTTGTTGGGAATATCCGACGACAAGACAATCATTAGTGGACCCTACAAATGTAATTATTATTTGATTGATTGAGAAAACGACAAAAATATTTTATTAAAAATATTTTATTGAAAATAATGGCGGAAGTTTTACCGTTATTATCTTGTTGAACTACCTCAGTAGTAAAAGTATAAGAATACGCGCGGGTTGCATAAGAAAGATTACCAGATTGATTATTAATGCTTATGTGAGAAGTCATTCGGTTTGATTCAATTATCATCAATATTTTATATGATGACGAAGTTTTGTTTTATTCAGATTATTAACGTATTAAAACAGAGAAAAACTTTTTATATAAAATGTAATACTTTTATAAAGTTATTCGTTTTATTAAGCTAATAATAAAATCTTTTATATAAAACAAAATACTTTTATAAAGTTATTCGCTTTATTAGACAATAATTAGAATATATTATATTTTATTACGATATAAGTGTTCAGATAGTGTTTTGACAGTAGTGTTTACATAGTAAAATCTTTTATAAAGTTATTCATTTTATTAGATTATAAATAGAATATATTATATTTTATTTAAAAGATTTTACTTTTAAATATGGACCGTCCGATTAAAGTAAATCGATCCGGACCGCTCATGGATTAGTTATTACGCAAATCCATTTTTCTATAAATAAGCTCATTCCTTCATTATTTTCTTACTTAATTCAATCAAACTCTACAGAGAGATAAACTATAGAGAGAAAGAAGAAAAGTATTCGCTACTTCCCTACTCTTATATCTAGTTTTTTTTACTAGTAAGGGTATTATTTCTTTCAGTATTCATGAAGAGAACTTCGTTATTCCATTCTTTATATTCATTTGAATAACTCAGATACGCATGCATTCTACCCTATACTTTGTGATTTTGTTGTTACTCCATTCTTTATTATTCATTGGAACATCCTGTCTTCAGACGCGTTATACTGTGGGACTGGTTCCGTCTTTTTATTATTCGTTGTTGGAATATCATATCAATGCTTTCTGTGGGACCGATTCCGTTATTTATTATTCATTGGAATAACTCGTCTATGTGAAGTACCGCATGCATGGTGATTTTCGTTGTTATTCCATTCTTTATTATTCATTTGAATATCGTTAAGGCGACACGCTCGATCCGTTCCGTTATTTATTATTCATTGGAATAACCTGCTCATGCGGCGATACCGCATCCATGGTGATTTCTTTTGTTATTCCATTCTTTATTATACTCAATTGGTTAAAGTTTTGACTTCTATACTCTATGAAATTAGTGGAATATCCTCGATATTTATGCTTCATCCAAAGATCTTTCATGGAAATATTCCTCCGAACATTCTTGAATTTTACTCTACAAAGCAAAGATTATCATGTCGACAATTTTGACGTTATTAGTTCATGAATAAATTAATTCGTGAACTTATTTTATCAATTCTTATATCATTGTCATCACCCTCATGTTTATATTTTTTTGAAAGTCATCTCGTGGCTCGTAGTGTATAGATGGACTTGGTATAATTATGACTGTGGATTATTCTTGTAATCATGACCGTAATGTTACAAATGATGTGATAAAAATCCTCATCGTCTGTAGTAAAGGTATATTTATGGACAAATTGTTGGCATGATTATGACCATTAATGAATACATGAATATCCTCGCCCGTAGTGCATGGATAATTTGTGGTCGTGATACTAATGAATATCCTCGTCAGTAAAAAGTGTGGATGATGTGGATTATTTATTGTCGAGTCCCAGCCGATAAAAGTGATGAAAACCTTGTTAATCATAAAAGATAGTAGATTTTATTCTCTACTCTCGACTTTTAATGGATTGTTTGATCACCGCAGCTTAAATTTGATGTCTATTATATTTTATCGGTTTTAATTGTCAAGACTAATGATAATTTATTCTGCATTATCCTAGTCATAATATTTCTTACTGGGCTAGTTGAGCTCACCCTTTCTTTCACTGTTCTCTTCAGGAAATGAGAACGTAGCTGGGAAGAGTCTGGAAACGAAGTGATGGTCCTAGATGGTGTATTAGTAGTCCTCACTATTCTGTTAAATAGTGTGACAATAAATATAATGAGGACTTATTCTGAGAGTTGATATTGTCTAGAAGACAGTATTTGTATTAAAACTCACAGCTCTCTTGTTGTATTTTAAAGATTGTATTTTTATTTTGTACCATGTATTTGACAACTCAAAATAGGTGATGTATACCTATTTTGGGGGCGTCACAGTTGGTATCAAAGCTTAGAGATATGATCCCTGGCTAAGGTGTGAGACAAGAACTAGGAGGGGAGAGACGGGGAATTCCTTCGCTAGTATGACCTACCTAAGTTTATTTGATATTTAATTGGTTGGTCAGAGTATAGAGATAATATGTGATATAATAATTAACCCTTGTTTTGTGGCAGTGTTTGAAAATGGCATCCGAGAATGTTGAGAACATCAATCGGAGCATGTGAGACCGCTGAGTCTCCACAGATCAATAATCGTGGATAATGTGCATCAAGAAGGCGATATTCCTCGTGCAAACAACAACATCGACAAATGATGAACGATAGAATGTTCAGAGGCTTTATGCAATTCATGCAACATCGTGCAAGAGCGCCTCGCACAAAATGCATGTGGAAATACCGGCAACTTTGATGGTCACCGCCAAGCGCTTTAAGGAACCTGGGACCACCGGAGTTTTTTTGATACCAAAACCACTTAAGCGAGACGGATTAAGCAGATCAACAAGATATTTGATGTCTTGGGATGCTCCGAGGAGCAAAAGGTTCCCTTTACCACCTTCATGTCACAGTGCAGAGGCAGACATCGTGGGAATCAGAAGCGACTCAACCCGCCGCGATCAAGATGTCTTGGGAGAAGTTTCAAGAATCTGCTTAATGATAAGTATTTTCCCGAAAGTATTCGGCTACATGAAATAGGTAGAGTTCATCAAGTCGGAACAAAACAATACGACCGTATCGCAAAGACGGGCCAAGTTTGCGAGAGTTGTCGGTTTCAGATCCCATTTGGTTGATAATGAGGAGAGAATGACGTGAATATTTTTAAGAGCTTTGAAACCCGAGATACGCCAATATCTTATCTCTCATAAACCGTGGTTTGTATTCAGATGTTGTTAATAGGGCTCATTATCGAGCGGATAATGAGTCATCCCAACCAAAAGATAAGAACCTAAGCAAAGTGATAATACTAGTGAGAGAGCAGACATCAAGCAAGGACAACAAGCGTGGAGGAAATCAACAGCTAAAAATGGTAACCACTTCGGTGGTAATCATGGCCAAAACAATAAAATGGACATTTCAAGAAGAGGAGATTCAACAATGATAGAAAGACGTCAAAGATCAACACCGTCGTTAAGGAAGGAGAAACGACCACCCATCATATGCTTCAAGTGTGGAGGAGAGGGACACATCATCTCCAACTGCATGATGCCATTCAAAGCATGTTATAATTGTGGAAGAGAAGGTCACCTAGCCCGATTTTATCGCTCACCAAGACAAGTTCAATTTAGGATGGAGGCACCAAAGGACGCCTAGAAAAGTCAAAGTCAAGAAGGTGGAGGAGAGCATTTGTCGTGACCTCCCGAAAGCAAGAACCCGAACGAGGTCATCACGGTAAGCTTATCATAAACTCTAAATAAGTTTATATTTTATTTGATACCGGTTCTACCCATTTTTTTATTTCTCCTACTTGCGGCCAACGCTTAAATTTGACTCAAGAAATTGGACTTTCGACTTATCTCATTGAAACTCCATTGAGAGAAACCTTCATTACATCCATCGCTTATAAGTCTTGTTTGGTTCAAATCTGCAGACCTCACATTACCGTCGATCTTATTTCATTGAAAATACTCAGATTTGATGTGATTCTAGTGGATTGATTCGTTAACTACTCATCATGCAAAAATTAATTGTTTTCGTAAGGTTGTTAGCTTTCATATTCCTAACCAACCTATTATGCGAATTCAAGCAACCAAACCATTAAAATCAATTAGTGTCATCTCAATCCATAAAGTTATTCGTTTATTGAAAAACGGATGTCAAGCTTTCGTAGCTCATGTCACGGATCTAAACAAAAATATGTCAGTTTTGAATGATATTTCTATTATTAATAAATTTCCGACGTATTCCTCAAGAACTTCTTCCGCCTACCCCTAGAGCGTGAAATTGAATTTTGTATCGACCTTGAACCCGCATAAGAACTATTTCCAAAGCCCCATATCGAATGGCTCCTATTGAACTTCGTGGAGTTAAAGACCCAACCGCAGGAATTGTTAGACATTGGCTTTATTCGTCCTAGTACTTCTCCTCGGGGTGCTCCTGCTCTATTCGTGGAAGAAGAAAGATGGGAGTATGCGAATTTGTATTGATTATCGGGAGTTGAATCATGTCACCATCAAAAATAGGTACCCATTGCCACGTATTGATGACTGCTTTGACAAGTCAGATCACGGCCAAATTCTTTTCAATGATCGATCTTCATTCCGGATATCACCAATTGAATATTAGAACCGATGACATTCCAAAGACGGCCGTAATCCCTGCAGACGGACATTATAAATTCCTAGTCATGTCTTTTTGATCGACTAATGCTCTTGCTACCTTCATGGATATGATGAACCGAGTATTCAAGGAATATTTCGATCACTTTGTGGTCATCTTTATCGATGACATCCTTATTTATTCCAAAAGCCGTGAAGATCATGAAGCAACACTTGAGGTCGATACTCCAAAAGCTTTGTGGAATATAAGCTTTATGCCAAGTTGAAGAAATGCGAAGTTCGCTTCGAGGAAGTAGCATTCCTTGGGCACACGGTATCAAGTCATGGAATATCCATTGACCCAAGAAAGATTGAAGCCATTCAAAGTCGGGAGCAACCTAAATCGCTGATCAAAGACGTAGCTTTCTCGGCTTAAATCGGGTTATTATCGGAGATTCGTGGAAGGATTTTCTAATCGCTACTACACTAATTCAATTGACTTTGAAAGATACAAAGTTCTATTGGAACGAGGAATGTGAGAAGAGTTTTCAAGAACTCAAGAGAGACTCATTTCAAGACTGCTCGGACAATACCATCCGTTCAAGGATTTGTCATCTACAAATGATGCTTCTGCAAAGGGGTGGGATGTGTTCTCATGCAATACATGGGAAAGTCATAATTTTACGCCTCACGACAACTCAAAGAATATTAGAAGAATTATCCTACTCATGATCTAGAGTTCATAACCGTTGTCTTCAGACTAAAGATTTGGAGGCATTACTTGTATGGGGAGAAAGTGGAGATCTTTACTTGATCATAAAAGCCTCAAATATTTCTTCACTCAAAAGGAACTCAATACGCGATAACGACGCTTGGCTTGAATCGCTGAAAGATTATGATCATACCATCCAATACCATCCTCGAAAGCGAACGTGGTAGCCGACGATCGAGTAAAAGATCATACGCGGCACGAAAAGCGATATTGTCAACGCAAAGGCCCATTTTGTGTGACTTCAGAAAGGATGGAGATAGAGTTAAAGACTTAGGACCCATGTGATGATAAGCGAACATACGAGTAGAACCGACTTTAATTGATAAAGTTAAAGTCGCTCAAACTACGCACTGGAGTCGATGCGTATGAAGAAGAAAATGCAAGAAGGTGTTATGCCGGAAGCAAGAATCGACGATGAAGGAATACTTCGAGTCAACCTGCACTTTCAGGTTCCTAACGATCATGAGTTAAAATATAAAATCATGATGGAGGCGCATAAACACACCGCTTGCAATCCATCTCGGGAGTACCAAATGTATCGTGATCTTCGCCATACATTTTGGTGGAACAATATGAAGAAAGAGATAACGCCGCTTATCTCAAGGTGTCTAACTTGTCAACGTGTCAAGCGATGAGCATCAAGTACCAAAAGGTCCATCAGAACCACTTGAAATTCCAGTAACGGAAGGGAGCACATTACCATGGATTTTGTTACTAGTCTTCCCAAGGTTTCTCAAGGCATAGATGTAATTTGGGTCATTATTGATAGATCGACCAAGTCCGCTTCATTTCTTACCAATATTAAAAACTTATACACTTGAACGCCTTCGTCAGTATGTACATATAAACGAGATTGTAAGATCGCATGGTATGCCAAGATCCATAGTTTCGATCGAGACCCAAGATTCACTTCACGATTTTGGGTTAGTTTGCAAAAAGTGTGAGACCCCAGATTTTGTCGAAATAATTTTAATATTACGGTGTGAATTTGAGATAATATTCAAGTTGTGGGTAGATTTATAAATTTTGCAAAGTATGCAAGTGGTTATATTATATTCGATTGGCCTGGGAATATTCGGTTTAGCAGGAATATTCGCATAACTACCAATCATCATTGGACCCCACAATGTAATTATCATTTTGATCGAGAAAACGACAAAAATATTTTATCAAATAACGGCATGAAGTTTTTACCGTTGACACATCGTTGAACTACTTCAGAGAGAAAAGTACAAAGAATACGCGTGGTTCGCACAAGAAGACACCAGATTGATTATCGATGCTTATGTGAGAAGTCACTCGGTTTGATTCCATTATCACGATTAATAATATGAATTTTTATAAGCGATAATGACGCTTTTGTTTTATTCAGATTATTAACGTAATAAAATGTAAACATCTTTTTATATAAAATGTAATACTTTATTAAAGTTATTCTATAAATGTAATATATTATATTTTATTACGATAAGTGTTGCATAAGTGTTTTGCATAAAGTTGTTTCAGATAGTAAAATGTTTTTATATAAATAGAATATATGATATTTTATTTAAAAGATTTTGCTTTTAAATATGGACCGCCGATTAAAGTAAATCAATCTGACTGCTTCATGGATTAATTACTACGCATTCTATTTTCCTATAAATAAGCTCATTCCCTCATTATTTTCTTACAAATTCATTTGAAACTCTCAGAGAGAGAAATTATAGAGAGGTTTATAGAGAGGCTTACAGAGAGAAAATCTATAGAGAGAAAGAAGAAAAGTATTCTCGCTACTTCACTTTTCCAATATTCAGCTTCTTCTAAGGTAAGGGATATTATTTGTTGTAATCTGTAAGGGGTGTTATTTTTCTTATTCACGAAGAGAACTTCGTTATTCCATTCATTATTATTCTGTTTGAATAACTCGTAAAAGTGGCATACCCTATACATAACCTCAGAGCACGCAGACAACCCTATACTTGGTGAAATCCTTATATTATTCCATTCTTATTTATTCATTGAATAACTCAGATACGCAGTAATCCCCTATATACTAGGTGATCTTCTTCTCGTTATTCCATTCTTTATTATTCTCGCTGAATATCCTCGTCTCGTGTGTTTTACACCGATTCGGTTCCATTGTTTATTATTCCAGTATTTATTATTCATTTGGAATATCCTCGCTCGTGTTTTACACCGGACCGGTTCCATTGTTTATTATTATTCAAAGATTTATTATTCTCATTGATCATCCCGCTTGTGTGAATTTCACCGACCGTTCCGTTATTATTATTTCGTTGAATAATATGTCTATGCCAAGCACCGCACATTTACGGTGATTTCTTTTGTTATTCCATTCTTTATTATACCCAATTGGTTAAAACTTTGACTTTATACTCCATGAAATTAGTAGAATATCCTCGATATTTGCGCTTCATCCAAAGATCTTTTCATGGAAATATTCTTCCGATCATTCTTGAATTTTACTCTACAAAACAAAGATTCTTGTTGACAATTGGACGTTAATAAATCCTAGAGAAATTAATTCTTGAACTTGTTTTATTGAATTCTTATATCATTGTCATCATCCTCATGTTTATATTATGTTGAAAGTTATCTTTGGCTTACGCATAGATGAACTTAGTATGATTATGACCGTGGTTCATTCTAGATAATCACGGCTTGATATAAATGATGTGACAAAAGTCCTCAAAGGGTCTGTAATGCAAATGATGGATAGTTTTGGTATGATTATGACTGGGGTGATTCTAAGATAGTCATGACCATTGATAATTTGATGAAAATCCTCGACCGTGGTACGTGGATGATTAGATATTGTGGTTTATTCGTTAAACCGAGTCTTAGCGATAAAAATTGATGAAAACCTTTTAAAACCTAAAAGATAGTAGATTTTATTTTCTACTGACTCTTTTAATGGATCAGATATTCCACCGCAGCTTAAACCGGTTGTCTATTGTATTTTATCGGCTTTAACATTGTTGAAGACTATTGATAATTTATTCTCGCATTATCTTAGTCATAATATTTCATCGGGCTAGTTGAGCTCACCCTTTCTTTCACCGTTTCTTCGTGAAATGAGAATATAAATGGGATTTAGCCTGGGAAAAGAGTGATGGTCCCGAAGATAGCATTAGTAGTCCTCACTATTCGTTAAATAAGGTGACAATAAATGTAATGAGGACTCTTGAGTATGGATATTGTCTAAATGACAATATTCCTATTAGAACTCTCGGTTTATGTATTGTCGTATGTTATACCTACGTATGTATAATTAAGTTTGTATTTGAATTTATGTACCATGTAAGTGGCGACCCAAGATGGGTGACGTATACCTAATTTTGGGGGCGTCACAAAAAGCTATAGGCAATGATATACGATTTAGTTCGGCATATCATCCTCATACGGACGGACAATCAGAGAGGACTATTCAAACTCTAGAAGATTTATTAAGACTCTGTGTCCTTGAATTCAAGGGAAGTTGGGATAAGTTCTTACCATGGTGGAGTTTTCCTACAACAATAGTTATCAAGCAAGTATGGCATGGCTCCATTCGAGGCGTTGTATGGAAGAAATCGCCGCTCTCCAAAGATGCCGGGATGAGGTGGGTGAAGCAACGTTGTTGGGACCGGAGTTGGTACGTATGACTACGGAAAAGATTCAAACGATTCGACAACGATAAAAACCTCACAAGATCGATAAAAAGAGTTACGTTGATCTTCATCGAAAGGACGTGGAATTCGATATAGAGATCATGTGTTGTTACGTGTCGCTTCCTCGAAAGGAGTTACGAGATTTGGAAAGAGAGAAAAGCTCAATCCTCGATTCATCGCCCATTTTTAATTCTCGATCGAGTAGAATCGTGGCCTATAGACTTGCTTTTACCGCCAAGTATGTCTCGTGTTCATAACGCTTTTTCACATATCCATGTTACGTAAATATGTGGAAGACCCGAATCACATTATCGAGTTAGAACCGGACGAAATAAGCGGAAGATTTAACGTATGAAGAAGTTCATGTTCAAATCTTGATAAGAAGGAACATATTCTACGCCTCCAAGGTTATACCTCAAGTCAAAGTTTTGTGGAGAAACCACGATGTCGAGGAAATGACCGGGAGTTAGAATCAAATGAAGTCAAGGTACCCTACCTCTTCGACATACTAGTATCGACTTTAATTTCGAGGGCTTAAATTTCTAAGAAGGGGATGTAAGACCCCGCTTTTTATGAATAAAAATGAATTTTCTATAAATATCATTTTTGAATATTATGGAATAAATTTAATATAATGTTATAGTTCAGGTAATATTTATAAATTTTGCAAAGTATGCAAGTTGTCATATTATATTCGACGGTCAGAAATATTCTTTTATCGTGGAATATCCGCATTTACTGCAGATAATCATTGGTGGACCCCACAACAGAATTATTGTCGGATTGAGAAAAGGATAAAAATATTTTATTAAAAATAATGGCGGAAGTTTTACCGTTAATACTGTTGAACTACTCGGTAGTAAAAGTATAGTAATACGTGTGGTTATATAGTAGTACACGGTATTGATTATTAATGCTTATGTGAAAAGTCACTCAGTTTGATTCAATTATTGTCGATATTTTATATGATGATGTAAGTTTTGTTTTATTCAGATTATTAACGTAATAAATGTAAAACTTTTTTTATATAAAATAGAATACTTTTATAAAGTTATTCGTTTTATTAGGCTAATAGTAAAATCTTTTTATATAAAACAAAATATTTTTATAGAGTTATCTGCTTTTATTAAACAATAATTAGAATATATTATATTTTATTATGTATAGTGTTTGCAGATAAGGTTCGTATAAGGTTTGCATAGTAAAATCTTTTATAAAGTTATTCGTTTTATTAGATTATAAATAGAATATATTATATTTTATTTAAAAGATTTTGCTTTAAATATGGACCGCCGATTAAAGTAAATCGATCCGGACCGCTCATGGATCAAGTTACTACGCAATCCATTTTTCTATAAATAAGCTCATTCCTTAATTATTTTCTTACTTAATTCACTTTTAAACTCTGTAGAGATAAACTATGAGAGAAAGAAGAAAAGTATTCGCTACTTCCCTACTCTTATATCCAGCTTTTTTTTTTTTAGTAAGGGTATTATTTCTTTTGTATTCATAAAGAGAACTTCGTTATTCCATTCTTTATATTCTCGCATTGAATAACTCAGATACGCCATTTCACCCTATACTTGGTGATTTCGTTGTTACTCCATTCTTTATTATTCTCGTTGAACATCCCTGCTCATCGTGCATGCTATATCGTCGGATTCGGTTAAAATTTTATTATTCTCGTTGAATATCATGTCTCGTGTGTTTTACGCCGACCGGTTTAATCTTTTATTATTCTCGTTGGAATATCCTCGTCAGGCATTTTACGTACCGAATCGATTCCGTTATTTATTATTCTGTTGAATAACTCGCCTATGCCAAGCACCGCATTTACGGTGATTTCATTCTTATTCCATTCTTTATTATTCGCTGAATTGGAATATCATCACAGACGACATTACCGACCGGGTTCCGTTATTTATTATTCATTGAATAATATGTCTACGTGAATTACCAAGATCCATGGTGATTTCTTTTGTTATTTCATTCTTTATTATACTCAAATAAGTTAAAGTTTTGACTTCTATACTCCATGAAATTAGTGGAATATCTCGATATTCAAGGCTTCATCCAAAGATCTTTCATGGAAATATTCTTCCGAGCATTCTTGAATTTTACTCTACAAAGCAAAGATCATGTTGATAATTTGGACTTTATTAGTTCATTTGAATAAATTAATTCGTGAACTTATTTTTATCAATTCTTATATCATTGTCATCACCCTCATGTTTATATATTTTTTGAAAGTCATCCGTATTCGTAGTGCATAGATGGACTTGGTATGATTATGACCAGGATTATTGCGGTGTAATCATAACCGTAATGTTAAAAATGATGTGATAAAATCCTCATCGCCCGTGTAGTGCATTGATGGACAAATTGTTGGCATGATTACTTGACCATCGATGAATACACGAATATCCTCGCCCGTAGTGTAATGGATAATTTGTGGTCACGATACTAATGAATATCCTCGTCAGAATAAGCAGGATGATGTGGATTATTTATTGTCGAGTCCCAGCCGATAAAAGTGATGAAAACCTTTTAATCATAAAAGATAGTAGATTTTATTCTCTACTCGACTCTTTTAATGGATTGTTTGATCACCGCAGCTAAATTTGATGTCTATTATATTTTATCGCTTAACATTATCAAGACTAATGATAATTTATTCTTCATTATCTTAGTCATAATATTTCTTACTAGGCTAGTTGAGCTCACCCTTTCTTTCTTTCATTGTTCTCTGTGAAATGAGAACGTGCGTTGGGATTTGTAGCCTCGGAGAACTGAGTGATGGTCCTAGATTGTGGTATTAGTAGTCCTCACTATTATGTTAAAAATAGTGTGACAATAAATGTAATGAGGACTTATTCGAGAGAGTGAATATTGTTGTAAGACAAGATTTGTATTAAAACTCACAACGCCTCTTGTTGTATTTTAAAGGTTATATTTGTATTTTGTACCATGTATTTGGCGACTCGTAATAGTGATGTATACCTATTTTGGGGCGCCATGGAATATTCATTTACGTATTTAATAATCATTGGTGGACCCTACAATGTAATTATCATTTGATTAAGAAAATGACAAAAAATATTTTATGAAAATAACTATGGAAGTTTTACCATTAACTGTTGAAACATTCAAATGTTAAGTTAATACAGTGAATACGGCGTGGTCGCATAAGAAAGACACCAGATTGATTATCGATGCTTACGTGAGAAGTCATTTAGTTTTATTCAATTATTGTCGATATTTTATATATTATTAAATTAATAATTGAAATGACAAAGTTATTAATATTATTATTTGCATTATTAATGATGTCTGTAAGTTCGCTTAACGAGAGGTTCGGGTCACCTAATCATGCGCTAATAGGACATATCCTTATCGAAAGCCCCTTTTCCCGTAGAACGATCCTGGTCGATTAATAGTGTGAATAATAATAATGATGATGAAGTTTTGTTTTATTAGTATTATTAATGTAATAAAATGAAAAACTTTTTATATAAAACATAATACTTTTATAAAGTTATTCATTTTATTAGGCTAATAGTAAAATTTTTTATATAAAATGTAATACTTTTATAAAGTTATCTCGCTTTTATTGACAATAATTAGAATATATTATATTTTATTATGCATAGTATTTGCATAATGCCCGCGATATAGTGTTTGAGATAGTAAAATCTTTTTAAAAGTTATTCGTTTTATTAGATTATAAATAATATATTATATTTTATTGTAAACCAATCCTGGACCGTCCGCTTAAAGTAAATCGATCCGACCGTTTATGGATTGGTTTATTATTCACCATTCTCCTATAAATAAGCTCATTCCTTCATTATTTCTTACTTAATTCATCAAACTCTAGTAGAGAGAAACCGTAGAGAGAATTATTCTTCTATCTCGAGCGTATTTCTTTAACGTTTAAGAAAGCTTTGAGCGTGAAGTGCAAGTTTCTTCAAGTATATCCCCGCCCCTACCGCTTTGAGCACTCTTCTTTATAAGGTAAAGAGTATTATTTTTTCATATTCATAAAGAGAACTTCGTTATTCCGTCTTTATTATTCTCGTTAGAATAACTCAGATACGCTGGCTACCCTATACTTGTGAAATTTTTTCGTTATTCCATTATTTATTATTCTCATTGAATAACTGCCTCACGCCAAGTACCGCATATATGGTGAAATTATGTTGTTATTCCATTCTTTATTATTCTCGTTGAATATCACGTTCAAGGCTTTTACTGTTTAACCGGGTTCCGCTTTTTTATTATTCTCGCTGAATATCCTCGTTTACGCGCTTTTACGCCGACCGATTCCGTTATTTATTATTTCGTTGGAATAACTCGTCATGCTGGCAAGTACCGTATGCATGGTGATTTCATTGTTATTCCATTCTTTATTATTCGTTGAATATCCCGTCGACGCGTAGACATACCGACCCGGTTCCGTTATTTATTATTCATTTGAATAACTTCGTCTCACGCAAGTACCGCATGCATGGTGATTTCTTTTGTTATTCCATTCTTTATTATACTCAATTGGTTAAAGTTTTGACTTCTATACTCCATGAAATTAGTGGAATATCCTCGATATTCGCACTTCATCTAAAGATCTTTTCGTGGAAATATTCTTCCGAGCATTCTTAAATTTTATTCTACAAAGAAGTATCATGTCGACAATTTGGACGTTATTAGTTCTGAATAAATTAAATCTTGAACTTGTTTTATCAATTTTATCATCCTCATATTTATATTTTGTTGAAAGTCATCTCGTGGCCTCAGTAGGTATAGATGGACTTGGTATGATTACGACTCAGGATTATTCTTGTAATCACGACCGTAATGTTACAAATGATGTGGTAAAAGTCCTCATCGCCCGTAGTGCATTGATGGACAATTGTTGGCATGATCATGACCATCGATGAATACACGAATATCCTGGCCCGTAGTGCAATGGATAATTTGTGGTTGTGATACTTATGAATATCCTCGTCGTAGTAGTGCGTGGATGAGGTGGATTATTTATTGTCGAGTTCCAAATGATAAAAGTGATGAAAACCTTTAAATCATAAAAGATAATAGATTTTATTCTCTACTGACTCTTTTAATGGATCGTATGTTCCATCAGCAGCTTAAACTTAATGTCTATTGTATTTTATCGGTTATCAATCGTTGAAGACTAATGATAATTTATTCGCATTATCTTAGTCATAATATTTTCATCGGGCTAGTTGAGTTCACCCTTTCTTTCACCGCTTTCTTCGTGAAATGAGAACGTAGTGGGACTAATCGGGAACCGGAGTGACGGCCCAGATGATAGATATCGTAGTCTTCACTATTCTCGTTAAATAAGGTGACAATAAATATAATGAGGACTTATTCGAGAGTGGATATTGTCTGTAAGACAATACTTGTATTAAAACTCATGCTCTCTTTGTCAGATATTAAAGATTGTATTTTTATTCGCATCATGTTTTTTGGCGACTCAGAATAGGTGATGTATACCTATTTTGGGGGCGTCACAACTGTCACTGGTGGAGTATTTGTTAGCTTAACCTTCAATTTCTTAGCAGCGTGAGGATCTAAGAAATTCTCAAAGATTTCC
This sequence comes from Panax quinquefolius, assembly GCA_020205615.1. Taxonomy (NCBI): domain Eukaryota; kingdom Viridiplantae; phylum Streptophyta; class Magnoliopsida; order Apiales; family Araliaceae; genus Panax; species Panax quinquefolius. The sequence continues at coordinate 27,151,995 of CM035161.1, forward strand.
AATCGCCAATTAATATGCTAATGATCTTCCCCCACCGTCCCCTCAGACTCGATGGTATTGTTAGCATTATGTCCAAATAAAACATGCAATGTTATTTGTACGTCATCCTTTTGATCGTCCAACACTGGCCTGTTTTGCTCTTCCTACATCTCTACTTCTGTTACACAAATTTTTTGTTCCTCAGTTTCCAATCACATTTGCTCCTCCTAAGATGGTACCATCATGAACAAATGAGGCTGTTTGCATACATGACCAAAAACATACGGCTCATCACAGGAAAAACATAGCCCCTTCATCCTCTTCTCAAGTATTTGATCTCCAGTCAAATGCTTAACTGGTATACTTCTTCCTTGCTCATTTCCACACCAAGCAACCTTAGTTTCCCCCACATTAGGTCTAGAGAATTCCATACCATTATTGCTGACACTTTTCTGCAAGCTAGAACTCATTACTACATTCCTGTTGCTGGAGTTATTAATGATAGAAGATTTAAATACAACTTTTCTTCTTCTTATCCATGCTTCCACTTTAGCTTCTTCAACTCTAGCCAATCGAATAGCTTCCTTGAGAGTAGTAACCCCTAACTCCTGAATGCCTAACTAAACATCCTCCCTCAATCCACCAACAAAACAATCAATAAAAAATTCTTCATTCAACTTTGAATTTTTTATCAGTGCCCAACCTCTTAGTTCCTCAAACTCCGTTCGATATTCATCTACAGTTGTGGTTTGTTGCAACTTTTTAAGTTCAGCTAAAGGATTCATCTTAGTCTCAAGGCTAAATCTAGCAAGCAATTCATCAATTAAACCATTCCAAGATGTGTCAACACCATTTTCATAAAGTTGTAATAATACAACTCACCTCTCATTCGAGATGCATAGTTGCTAGGTATATTTTCCGATTTTCAAAGAACATTATGATAAGAAAACAATTTATCAGACTTCCTAATCCAGTCCTAGGGTTAGATCCATGGAATTTAGGGAATTCAAATTTAATATTCCTGAATATACCTTCATTCATAATGCTATGTGTACTTCCTCCCTCAAACGATCCAAGGATTGATCCAGAACTCTGTTGATTTGTATTTAGAATTGGAGTTTGTTGAGTTTGTTGATTGTGACTGTCAAGCTTTCCCTTATCTTGCTTCGGTTTTGTGCTATCAACATTGCTTCCACTCCTTTCATTAGCTTCTCAAGCTTATCATCGAATCCTTTTTGCAGAAACTCTACTGAAGATTGCAATTGAATTTGCAAATCCTGAAGGTTCGTTTCTAGATTCGTGAATCTCTGATTGTTAATAGCCATAACCACTGATCGTAGAAAGCTTTGATACCACTTGTAAGGATTTGGATAATCAAATTCCTTACTGAGCTTAAGTTCAGCTCAATTTATGGAGATTTGTGACTAAGAAGAGATTTAGAGAGAGAAAGAGATAGAATTCAGAAGAAGTAGAGAGAAGTTCAGAAGGAAAAACAATTCATTTCATAGCCCAACTCCTTACAGATAGTTTTTCTTATACACAATAAAATGAACACTACGATAACCAACCGACTCAATTATTACACAAAGACTATTATACCCTTAATGAATATTTATCTTTAAGTAACAGCTGATCGTAGAGTAGCAGCATTGATCGTAGAGTAGCAGCTGCTGGGTTCCTTACAGAAACTCTACAACTGATACGCAAAGAGTTCAATCATTCATTGATTCTAACCAGAGGTATGTAACAAAGGATGCACAACAAGTGTTTGACAAAAGTCATGAACAAGACGATGATCGAGTTATCCCCAAGGTTGGAGATCATGAAAATTTGCTGGCCAAAATTGAAGACCCAAGCTCAACTATCACTCAATTTTGCGCTGAATTAATTCATGATAAGGTAATTTATGTTTCTCATAGTGACTTTTCATATCCTAGCTTGTTCGCCAACACTACAGTAGGATCGATCTGTACAAATAAAAAGAGATTTCTTGTTGCGGATAACATGTTTGACGAAATTTCGGAACAAAATGGATATAATGTTGAACTAAAACCAAAGCCACCAGATGCGTATAATTCTCTTAATAATCTAATTATGTATGGATTTAACGCTACAACTGAACCAAAAACTATGGAGTCAATATACCAATGTTTTATAAGTGTGGCTGCTAATAACCAACAACCATCTCAAGTCGTGTATAGAGATGATGCAAAATGGTTTTCACCTTATGCATGCAGTGCATAGGTTGGAGAGGCAGGTGTTGCCACATTGTTTTTCTGGAAAGTTAATGAATCATACATATATAGAATGTTGGAATCATATTGCTGCTAAGTATATGGAAAATCCAGAGAAGAGGTTGGAGGTGTATGATTGCGATGGTTTGGCAGTTGGTATTAACATGGATGATATGACCAGAATTCTCCATTTGTTGGATTATTGGGGGATCATTAATTCCTGTGCTGCTACTCAGAATCTTGAGCTTAGGGAGGATGGGTCATGTTTCAGTAAGGATTCAAATGGGGAGCTTTGTGTGTCAATGACTCTTTTGAAGTCGATTGATAACTTGATCCAATTCGATAGGCTTAAATGCCTGCTTAGTGTTGCAAATGTTTATCCAGAACTATGGTGTCGTGGTCACGAGGATTTCAACTTAGATAATAGAGTACAATACCGATTATCTGAGAACCCATGCTATTATTGTTCTCGACCTCTTTTGATTGTGTATTATCAGTCACAGAAAAAGGTTGATGTACTGTTATCCTTGGACTGCTTCCATGAGGGGAGATATGTTGCTGGTCACTCACGCCTATATTTTACAAGGGTTGATTCTGGTAAAGATTAAGAAATTTCCAAATATATCGTTGAAGCTCCAAAAAATGTCGCCCTCATTTCTCCAATTAATGTTGTTGTCCCTCCTAGAAACACTGGGCTTGATCATTCTCAAATAAACTTCTTCCAGGTTCTTAATATCCCAACTAAAATTAACAAAGGGACTGTAGAGATTATTACTTCGGTGGATTTGATCAAGAAGGGTGACAAGGTTGGTTCTTCTGAAGCAGCCCTTCTGGCAAGGATAGGTTTGAGGTCGTTTTTGTATGGTCTTATACTGCAGTCAGCCTATGACAATAGTTCTCTCTTTAGTCCAAAGGTGCTTGATCTCACTGTGGATGATAGTGTTGCCAAGTTTGCTAATGGGGTGGCCAATAACGCTTCCTTGACCCAGGCCGAGCAAGTGAAGAAGTACTTGAAGTATCCAGTCAAGTTTGTTGTTGCAGTATACATAATAGCTCTTCAATTTTTGGTAACCCATTCAAACCTCATCATTCATTGCTTGACGAGTGGCAATCAAAAACTGAATATTTACCCAGGATTTAAAGATTGAAGATATTTTGCTTGCAATAGAAGGATGGAGTGACAAATATGTGATTGGGAAAGGCAAGCATGACACAGTTTACAGGACAGAATTTGTGAAATCAACAAAGAGTTGGGCTGTAAAAAGAGTGGATTTGTTTGAGACAAACTTTAGCTTAAAGATAAGAACAGTGAGTTTGCTTGGACACTGAAATATGGTGAAAATGGTTGGCTACTACATCAAAGATAGACAAGGCTTCATGTTGACTGAGTACAAAAGGAAATATGCATTAGATCAAAAGGAATTAGAGGGATATATAAAGTGGGCCTCTATTCCAAGCAACTCCTTAATGCTTGTTATTTCTCTGTTAAAGTTGTGTGCATATATGGTGAAAGAAAATAGCCAATTTAAGGATGAATTTGTCACTATGGGAGGTGTTTCACTATTTGAGAATTCTGTTGGGACTATGGAGAGCTGCATTAGTAATTACACTACGATGGGGATAAATGTTGAAAATCTTTCTCAAAGATTGAAAAAGCTGGTGGAGCTGCTTGCTTGTAATACTACTTCCATTGTAAAAGATGGTCCTAAGTTTATCATTGTATTGTCCCAAGCAATTTATATGGAAGTATGTAAATCAGTAAGGGATAGTTTAGTTGTCATAGACTTATGCAGTGGCATCACTATGGCACTCCGTGCTATTGCAACCAACTTAAAGATTGGAATGTTGAATATAAATGCACTAGTAATAAGTATGCATGTAGCTTTTATCCCGTCAATTGCAAACGTGGGATTTATGTACTGATGGAAGATGGGCGTGTAGGACTTTTAGACTTGGCTGAACATGGGGAGTTCACCTTGCTAGAGCATTCTCATATTGTCCGTAGTGTTTTCATTGCTTTGGTTCTTCAGTGTAATAATGTACCACGCATTGATGTCCTTATCATATTGCTAGTATATGCATTTACTACATGACTCTACCACAAACATTACAAGGCTGCAGAATATGGAATGCTTCTACATAAATATGGAAAATAGACTACTGATGCATACGACGTTGCGACTTTCAACAAAAAGATACATGTTCGTTCCCCCTCCCGTCAACAGCTTCTTAATTTTCTGGTAAGAATCGAGGAGGGTGCTTATATTATTTTTAATATCAAGTCAGGGACTATTTTGATTGGCAATTGTTCCAGACAGAAAATTGCAAAATCAGTTAATGAGCACATGCTTGGAGAAAAACCCTTAGTATACATTGATATCTTGTTTTACATGGAACTAGGTTATGGTATAACAAATGGAAGATGGATGCATTGGCTTAAAATGGAATACTTCCACCTTGACAAGACTGATGTTGGGGTAACAGAGCTCAGTAACTCCAAAGGGCTGATATTCATAAAGAGGTTTGGTTCATGGGGAATAAACTTCTTTGGGCTGATAGTGACTCGATTCTGCAAAAAGGATAGTGACTTTGTCAATACAGCAGTAGTACTTATTGATGAAATTCATCTAGTGAATGATTTTTGTAGAGGAGCTTTACACACAATTGTTAACAGAATCAAAATGTTGCTTTTTAAGCTTGGAACGAGATCAAGTACTCCAGCTACAGCACTTGGAGAAGAAACAAGAGTTGTGAAGTTGAATACTAAAGGTGGTAGCTACAATTCAAAAAAAAAAAAAAAAAAAAAAAAAAGTAGACAGAGGATCATGGGAAAATCATCTTATTTTTTAAGTATCTGCCATTATGGTTGCATTACCATGTCAAGTAACGATATAACAAGCATTTTGCACAATGAAACAGTTTGTTCAACTCCACCTTGAGGGCAAGTTGGATTTTAAAGGGGGGAGTATATATTGTTATGAATTATTTCAGTAGGATGATATTTGGTAATCCAACGGTGGAGATCAAATCATTAGTCTAAAAAAAATAAAGGGCTTAGATGTAAACTTCATACTCTATAGTAGAGTCCAAGTATAAAAGGACCATCTTTGTATATATAAAATCAATTCCAATCTCTCTCCAAATTCTTCTCTTCCCTCTCTCTCTCATTTTATGGAGTAGCAAGACTAAAAAAAACGATAGCAGATCCCAATTTTCATGTCTCTTTTTGTCCTTTCACTTAAATTTTGACACCTAATCTTTTACTTAACACAAGTGAAACATGAAATTTAGAGACATAAAATCTGCTCTAAAAAAAACTGCTACACCGCCCCTTCCCATAATCCCATTGAACCGGAAGCAAAACGACTGGACTGAAATTGATATTTAATTTTTAATATTTCTATGTAATCATTTTTCACGTGAAAAGAAAGTTGATCGTTAAATAGTACTTGCTCTATTTGGTTACACTACATTAAATTTATATAAAATTGATATATTTGATATTTTTACCATACTTTATTTAAAATTGGAAAAGTAAAGTCATATGAAATTAATAATTTCTTTTATCAATACTTATATCTTATTCCCTTAGTACAACAAAATGAGACTCCTACTTTTTTATTTAGTTAATTTAAAAAATCTTAAGATTTAAGTTTTGATATAGAATACTTTAGATCTCGAAATAACAATCTTGTACTCAAAAATACTTTCAAAATAGTTTTATATATTTCTTACAACAAAAAACTAAAATTAAAAACAAGAACATGGTACTTAAAATAGTTTATATATATTTTTTATAATCATAAAAGTAATATTGCACTAACGAGTATAAATTACATTAGAACTCTTTTAGGTGGACATAAAAATTAGATATGAGTATATTTAAATTTCAGCTATTTATATTTTTATCCACCATTGAGAGTCAAAATATAAATAAATAAAATTCAAATATACTTGTGTCCAATTTTCATGTACATAGAGTTTTTGACTACGTTAAACAATTTACAAGTCTGGAACAACACTTCACACAAAAAATAACAATTTAACTTTAAAAGTTAAAATTAACTCTATATTTCTTTCTTACAACTACAACGGGCAAACGGACAGGACCGGCCCAAACAGGTCGGGCGGGCTAAAAACATGTTGACTAAAAAGGATCGATTTTTATTGGGCCAAAAATTTGCAGCACAAAATTCGGTCCACAGGTCGAGATCACTTTTGTGTCTATTTTATGCTTTTTTTTTAATTCGGCTCAAACGGGCTGGCCGATGACAAATCGGGCGGGCCAAAAAAGCCCAAATTTTATTAAGTTAAAAAGTTGTTGCCCAAAATTAAGCCCGAAACGAACGGACCGACCCGACCCGCGTGCTTGAGTTGCAGTTTGCCAGGTCAACTTACAACATAAAAGTATTTCGCACAATTGCACCCAAAGTAAATACTTAGTAACTTGGGTCAATTTATAGACAGAGACTGAACAAGTTTGGGTTTATTTGGTAACTATTTATACTTTTTTTAATGTTTCTAGTTCTTATTTTTGTTTTCATACGTTTTTACACTTGCATGATTTCACTAGTGGAAATAAAAATAGACAACATTGTTTGATAATTGTATTAAATGTTAGTTTTATTTTATTTTATAAATATATAGATTTTAAAATTTTGTTGTTAACAAGATTCGATACCTAAACCTTGTTAGAGTTGGAACACTCCTTAAGTAATAATTTTTTTGTGTTTTCATTTTTTTTAAAGCATGAACGGTTAATAGTAGATAGTACTATTTTCTGCTTCTAATTTCAAAAATATAGATAAAAATAAAATTGAATTAAAAATAGTTACCAAATAAACCCAAACTTGTAAAAAAAAACCCTATAAAATTTTCGTTTAGCATAACATAGTCTATACAAAAATATATAATGGAGTCGGTGTTGTCTTATTTTTGGCAAAAAAGAGTTGTAAATAAAAAACTTGTTAATATTAAAAGTATATTCTTATTTTACAATCACTTTAAAATATACGTACAACAACACTAGATGACATATTTTTCAATGTCAATCGAGCATCTTATATTTTTTTTTTGTCAATACCCTTAACGTTATAATTTTTGAGTCATTCGTGCCCCTGCCGTTAACAGCTGTGCCAACTAGACAAATGACGATGACGTGGCAGGGGCATAAAGGGTTAAATATAAAACATATTCTAAATAGAATTATATATATCTTTTAATCAAAACAAAAAATACTAAAATTCAAAATAAAAAAAGCATAACATATTTACATCATTTAATCAAAATACTAAAATTCAAAACATAACATATTTACATCAAATACTAATTAAAAAAAATACTAAAATTCTAATTAAAAAAAAATACTAAAATATTAGAAAAAAATCAAATTAAAAAAATACTAAAATACTAAAATTCAAATTATGTTGTTAATTAATCAAAACAACAAAAATTCAAATTACATCATTAAAATACTAAAATCATAATATTAATTATTTTGTAATATTTTGAATATTAAAATCATAACATAAATATTTTGTACAACATTTACATTAACGTTAATTAAAATAGTATTTCAAAATAGTATTTTAGTAATAACATTAATATCATAAAATACTATTTTAATATTAATGTAAATATTACAAAAATACTATTATGTTATGATTAATATCATAAAATACTATTTTAATTAACGTAACTAAAAATATATAAAACGTTAACATTGATATATTTTGAATATTAAAAATATGTGTTAGACCCCGAATTTTATGAAATAAAAGTATTCAATTTTCCTATTTAGTAAATAGTTGAATTGATAAAAAGTAAAGTTAAGGGTGATATATGATTTTTTTTTTCAAAATAAGCAAGTGGCTATAAAATATTTATTGTTGTCGGGAAATATTCGTTTGGTCGTGGAATATTCTCATTGCATCGGAAAATATTAAACGACGACCTGTATCATTTGTGGGTCCCATAATGTAATAATCTGCGGATGAAGAAAACGATAAGTTTGAGTTTTTATAAATAACTACAGTAATAGTTACAAAGTTAACAATCGTTGGAATACCCGGTGGTTAAAATACGAAGAATACGCGTTGTTGCAGACAAGTTAGTTACACAAGATTGCGATGTATTTTGAATTATTGATTCTTACGTAAGAAGGCACTACTCAATAATTGTTACATGAATTATCGCTCAATATTTTATTTTATTGATTCAATAATTGTGCGTTGATATTTTATATTATCATTGTTTCAATAATTATCACGCGACAAAGATTTCAGATCAATAATTTATATTATTTGAATAATATTATTAGATAACATTATTGGCAATGTCTAGAAAGTTCTGTCAAGCAGAGGTTTGGTCACCTAATTGCGCTCCAGTAAGGAGAAATCCTTATTGGAAAGACTCCTCTTTCCTGGGAACTGCCTGGTTGTCATTGTTGCGATTCTGTAATATTATTTATGAATAATTAATTATTGATTTATATGATAGGGAAATATTTATTTTATGTGGATATAAATGATGGATATATTTATATAGATATAAATGAAAGAATTAATGTTGAGGTATTTTATCAGTATTTTGTCATATTGGAGGTATTAAAAGATCAAATCGGTGTTCTTAAAGCTCTATTGCATGAGTTATAATTTTAATCCGACCGTTGAATCGTTATAATTTTTGGTTATGTTATACATATATAAGTTGAGTATATGTCCACAAATTTTGAACCGTTAAAAATTAACGTATGATTTGTTATGAATTTTAAAAGGTGTTGAAAATCGTTCATTTATGAATTTCGGATATTTTCGGTTTGGAATTTAGAAAAACTTAAAGCTACAAAGTCATAGAAAATTCGATTTTGTAAGACCCCAAATTATTAATAAATGAAATTTATTTTCCTCTATTTATTATTTTGAAATAGTAAGGGTTGATTTGATTAATGTGGATAGTTATGGGTAAAATACGCAAATATTTCGAATAAGCAAGTGGTTATAAAATATTCATTATCGTTAGGGAATATTCGTTTTGGTCGTGGAATATTCGATCGCTGTCGGGGAATATTCGCATGCGACTGCCGCGATCTTTTGTGGGCCCCATGAAAAGCGATTGCATGAAGAAAACGCAAATATAAGTTGTTTATAAATAACTGGCCAGTAGTTATTATCAATTATCTTGTTGGAATACCGGTTGTTAAAACACACTAATACGCGTTGTCGAAGCAAGAAGACTGCAGTATTGCACCAATTATTGATTCTTACGTAAGAAGGCCACTACTCAATAATTGTTACAAGAATTACTATTCAAAGATTTTATTTTATTGATTCAATAATTACTGCATTGATATTTTATATTACTTGTTGTTTCAATAAATTGTCATTACACAAGATTTTCCATTATCGAAGTAATAATTCATATTATCTGAATAATATTATTAGAAAACATTATTGGCAATGTCTAGAAAGTTCTGCCTAAGGAGAGGTTTGGTCACCTAATCAAGGCCAAGAAGGAGAGATCCTTATTCGAAAGCCTCTCTCCAGGGAACTACTGGTTGCAAGATTGTGATTCGTAATATTATTTGTGAATAATTAATTATTGATTTATATGATGAGAAAAATATTGATTTTATGTGGATATAGATGGAGAAAATTTTTAAAATGACAATTGTTGAAAATTAATATTTTATCTTTTTCTGATAAAATAATTCATTTTAATATATTATTTTAATAATATAATAATGGTGATATTTTTACAATGAATGTGGGATATATGAGTATATGAGGAGGAAGAGTATTTTTGTGGCATTAAATGTTTAACACATATTTTGTGTGTTGGTGGACACAATTATTGATCGAAATTTGATTATAGCATGTAAAATCGTCCGTTTGTGGATTTCGGTCAATTTATGTTTGGAATTTGGAAAAACTTTCTTCTGCAAAGTTGTAGAGAATTGAATTTCCTATAAAAATTCGCGAGATTCCAATTTTCTGATAAAAGGGCTATTTATTATGAATTATTGAAATTCCGAAGCTCCGAAATAATTAATTTTTGGAAGTTTAAAATATTTTTAATTACAAAAACGTTTTTTTCATTTTTGAAACTCATTTAACATGTGATTAGGAGGCTGAATTCAGATTGTTAGTGTGCGTATGAAGTTGTGGAAAAATTATAATATTAATTTATTAAATTTTTCGCTTTGGTGTTCTAAAGCATTTTCCTATAAATAGGTGCTTAGGTTAGAATTGAAAATCACACAGATAAAGCGAAGTTTTTCTCTTTATATTATCGGCGTATTCTTGTGAGTATTTTGAGTATACTTTGAGTATTGCTATACTGGTGCAAGTTCAAGTCATAGTCTATATCGGTGTTTCAACTGTAAGATCTTGTCTTTCGAGGTAAAGGGATGTTATTTTATTAGAAAATGATATTATTTCTTCAATATCATTATGCCGAAATATTGGTTGGAAATTTTATCAAATTTGGAACTTTTTTCATGTCTGGGTTACTTATTCACGAGTTCTTATTCATTTAGTATTATTCACGAAGCGTGAAGATGTTATTTGTGAAATTTCTATCTTTTGGTGTCTGAGAGTTACTATTCACGATACTCAAGACTATTCAATTTGAAAAATAAAATTTTTTCTTTTTGTCCAAAATATCTATTATGGATACTAGCTTTGATTGTATCCATGTTTTGATCATTCTTGAATTTTACTCCCACCGATTACTTATGAAGTATTTTTGAACTGGATTGTTTAAAATACGAATCCTTAATATTTGTTCTTTTGTTTCATTGGATTCGCTTTTTTTTTGAAATATTTTTCATCATCCTCGGTCCTAAATGATGATATTACATGAATATCTTTGGCTCGTAGTGCAAAAGATGAATGATTTCTTGATGAATATCTTTGGCATGTAGGCAAAGAAGATAAGCAGTGTTGAGATGAATATGACTAATCGATTAATATCTTCGGCCGTGAAGTGCAAAGATGAGCAGTGTTTAGATGAACATGATCAATGATGAATATCTTTGGCTTGTGAGTAAAGATGAATATTTGATTCCAGATATATATTGATTGATGTTATAGGGATAAAATATCGACGATGAACTTTTAAATTCATATATAGAAGATAGTAGTTTGCATTCTCTACTTAACTCTTCTAATGAATTGTTGTTTCGGCCGCAATTGTTGATTTAAAACCGGGTGCCTATTGTATTCTATCGATTTTTTCCAGATTTGAAGACTAACGATAATTTGTTGTATATTATCTTAGTCATAATATTTTTTACTGGGCTAGTTGAGCTCACCCTTTTCCTTTTTGTTCCATTTTTCTTCTCAGAAGGCGAGAATGTAGTGAGTACTAGTCGGGGTATGGAATGAAGGTTCTAGAGAGAGTTATTTAGTAGTCCTCACAATTTTTGTAAAATAATGTATAAATAATTGTGATGAGGATTTATTTGGGTATGTATATTGTAAAATTTTTCTGAACCTTCAAAAATCCTGGAAAATTTTGGAATGATAATTTGATGAGTTTTCTTGATTGTGTCCAAAAATGGTGATTTTTGGATGTATAGATTAAGAGTTATGAATTTTATGAGAAAATATTATTTTAAAAGTAAACCCTTATAACTTCTTGTGCTTAACTCCAAAATTGGTGAAATTTTTATTGGGAGTACATGTATATAATAGAAGTATACTCTGTAAATTTCGAAATTTTTAGACAAAAGTATAATTTATGATAAATGTCTAAATATTCGACAGTTTTGGCCATATGAAAAATAGTAAATGAATTTTAAAAATTCCGAAAAAATTTATGTTCAATATGAGACTATATTTTGCTAAATCCCAGAAAAAAAAAATTGTTTGTACTGATTTGGTATTTTTTTCATGAAAATGGACTAGTTATGAGTAAATGAATTAAATATGTTATGTGAAGTAACAAAATTGGAAAATAGGATTTTATGGCTTGGTAATCCTATATATGGTATATGCAGATTTTTGATGAGGTTGTTGGTTATTGGTGATGAAATCTTATGAGTTTGGCATTTTAGGATGATTAAATGCATTAATTAGTAAAGTATAAAAAATTAAAATAAATGGTTTATAAGTTTAAGAAATGATTGAAATATTGTGGTAATATTAATAATATTAGATTATGAGATTATTAAGTGATTTATAACATTTGGATTAAGGTGTTATGGAATCATTGATTTATGAATCTTACTCTTGAAATTAAATGTAGTTGTTGATCATATTGTTTTTATTATCATATAAAATATTTTTATAATCCCGGTGATGAAATTTCTCTTTGACTTAAGTGTAAAGATGGGTAGATTTTTGGTATGATCGTGACTATGGGTTCTCTTTGGCCAGTAGTGCAAAGATGAATTGTTGACTGGTATGATCATAACCATTGAATTTATAATTGAATATTTTTAGCTTAAGTACAAAGGTGAATTGATCAACGTAATTATAATTATGGTTTATATAAATTCTGAAATGATTATATGTTTCTTTGAGATATGAATATCTTTGGCCTGTAGTACAAAGATCAATTATTGATGAATATCTTTGGCCTATAGTGCAAAGATGAACTATTGTTGAATATCTTTGGCCCGTAGTGCAAAGATGACTTGTTGATTGAATATCTTTTGCCTGTAGTGCAAAGATGAATTATTGATGAATATCTTTGGCCTGTAGTGCAAAGATGACCTGTTGTTGAATATCTTTGGCATGTAGTGCAAAGATGAATTGTTGATGAATATCTTTGGCCCGTAGTGCAAAGATGAACTTATTAGTATGATTATGAACATGAACTGTGATTTGGTATAACCATGATCTTTGATGTTTCAGGTAAAGACATGTGATGAAAAATATCTTCGTCTTGGATGAGAAGAGAAAATTTGAACTGCAATTATGATTATGAGTTATTCACATGACTGTGAACAGGATCTGTTGATTAATGTTACAGGGTTAAAGTATTGTTGGTGGACTTTTAACATAGAGAAGATAAAATAGAATTTATGGTCTATTTGACTCTTCTAATGGATTCTTCATTCATTCCACGCAACTATGGTTGAAAAGTTTTATCATCCACCGTATATGTTCTAAATCTCTCGATTTATTATTGATGAAGGCTATTGATAATTTAATCATCTTTAGTCATGATATTCTTTATCGAGCTAGTTGGTTTCACCCTTTTGCTTCACAATTCGTTTTGTAATAAGAGTGTAGCTTGGTCGGCGGGGATACGAGGAGGAGAATAGTGTGGTGGTCCGAGATCACAAAGTTTCTCAACACATTATAAAATGGCATGACATACAATATATAATTGTATTGAGGACCTAAGATGTGTGTGTCGTATATTATACGTCACTTAATAATTGATTTTGGTGAACAACAATAGGGTGAGGTGAACCCAACATTGGAAGGGTGTTTTGCCACTATCATACAAGATGTTTAATGACCTACGAGTTATCATAAGACAGGGTTGTGCACATCCACTTGCTGAGTATATCTACGAGCACTACCTATATGATCTTGGAGTTGGGTTAAAATATAATGTTCAATCGCAGACGGTGGAGATAGTTATGTGACGCCCCCAAAATAGGTATACATCACTCATTCTGAGTTGTCAATACATGGTACAGAAACAACTACAACTTTATTATTACAACAGTAAAACTGTGAGTTTGAATACAAATATTATCTTCTAGACAATATGTAAGACCCCAAATTATTAATAAATGAAATTTATTTTCCTCTATTTATTATTTTGAAATAGTAAGGGTTGATTTGATTAATGTGGATAGTTATGGGTAAAATACGCAAATATTTCGAATAAGCAAGTGGTTATAAAATATTCATTATTGTCGGGGAATATTCGTTTGGTCGTGGAATATTAGTACTGTCGGAGAATATTCGTACGACGGCGCAGTCTTTTGTGGGTCCCATAACGAAAAGCGATTGGATGAAGAAAACGACAAATATAAGTTGTTTATAAATAACGGCGTAGTTGTTACTGTTAATACTGTTGGAATACCCGGTGGTTAAAACACACTAATACGCGTTGTTGAACAGTAGCACACGGTATTGCACCAATTATTGATTCTTACGTAAGAAGGCACTACTCAATAATTGTTACAGTAATTACTGTTCAGTATTTTATTTTATTGATTCAATAATTCACGTGATCGATATTTTATATTCTTGTTGTTTCAATAAATTGTCACACACACAAGTATTTTCCATTATCGAGGTAATAATTCATATTATCTGAATAATATTATTAGATAACATTATTGGCAATGTCTAAAAAGTTACATCTAAGGAGAGGTTTGGTCACCTAATTGCTTGTAAGTAAGGAGAAATTCTTATCGAAAGCCCTCTTTCTAAGAGCGGCACTACCGTCACAAAGATCTTGTGATTCCGTAATATTATTTGTGAATAATTAATTATTGATTTATATGATGAGGAAAATATTAATTTTATGTGGATATAGATGGAGAAAATTTTAATGTGACAATTGTTGAAAATTAATATTTTATCTTTTTACGATAAAATAATTCATTTAAATATATTATTTTAATAATATATTAATTAGCGATATTTTTATAATGAATGTGGGATATATGAGTATATGAGGAGGAAGAGTATTTTTGTGGCATTAAATGTTTCACACATATTTTGTGTGTTGGTGAACACAATTATTCAATAGAAATTTGATTATACTTTGTAAAATCGCCCATTTGAGGATTTCAGGTTAATTTACATTTGGAATTTGGAAAACTTCCTTACGCAAAGTTGTAGATAATGGAATTTCCTATGGAAAGTCACGTGTTTCAATTTTTCCGATAAAAGAGCTATTTATTATGAATTATTGAAGTTCAAGTTCAAATAATTGATTTTGAAGTTTAAAATATTTTTAATTACAAAAACGTTTTTTTCATTTTTGAAACTCATTTAACATGTGATTAGGAGGCTGAATTCAGATTGTTAGTGTGCGTATGAAGTTATGGAAAAATTATAATATATTATATTAAATTTTCGCTTTGGTGTTCTAAGCATTTTCCTATAAATAGGTGCTTGGGTTAGAATTGAAAATCACACCGTAAATTGAAGTTTTTCTCTCTATATTATCGGCGTATTCTTGTGAGTATTTTGAGTATTGCTATACGGTGCAAGTTCAAGTCATAGCCTATATATCAGGTTTCAACTAGAAATCTTGTCTTTCGAGGTAAGGGATGTTATTTTCTTCTCAAATGATATTATTTCTTCAATATCATTTATCTTTGAAATATTAGTTGGAACTTTTTATCAAATTTGAAACTTTTTCATGTCGGGGTTACTATTCATGAGTTCTTATTCACGAGTTACTATTCATGAGTTCTTATTCACGAAAGTACTATTCATGAAGCGTGAAGATTTTTTTTATGAAATTTCTATCTTTTGGTGTCTGAGTTCTTATTCACGTATACGGCATTATTCACGTATAAAAGACTATTCATTTAATACGAATCTGACTATTCATAAAAAATGAAATTTCTTCTTTTTGTCCAAAATATCTATTATGGATACTAGCTTTGATTGTATCTATGTTTTGATCATTCTTGAATTTTACTCCACCGATTACTTATGAAGTATTTTGAACTTGGATTGTTTAAAATACGAATCCTTAATATTTGTTCTTTTGTTTCACTGGATTCGTTTTCTTTAAAATATTTTTCTTCATCCTCAGACCTAAATGATGATATTACTGAATATCTTTGGCCTGTAGTGCAAAGATGAATGATTTCTTGATGAATATCTTTGGCCCGTAGTGCAAAGATGAACATGTGTTGAGATGAACATGACCGACTGATTAATATCTTTGGCCCGTAGTGCAAAGATGAACAGGTGTTTAGATGAACATGACCAACTGATGAATATCTTTGGCCTGTAGTGCAAAGATGAATATTTGATTCCAGATATATATTGATTGATGTTACAGGGATAAAATATCGACGATGAACTTTTAAATTCATATATAGAAGATAGTAGTTTGCATTCTCTACTTAACTCTTCTAATGAATTGTTGTTTCCATTGCAAGATTGTTGATTTAAAAGCTGGTTGTCTATTGTATCTATTAGATTTTTCCTGTTGGAGACTAATGATAATTTGTTGTATATTATCTTAGTCATAATATTCTTTACTGGGCTAGTTGAGCTCACCCTTTTCCTTTTTGTTCCATTTTTCTTCTCAGGAGGCGAGAATGTAGCGAGTACTAGTCGGGGTATGAAATGAAGGTTCTAGAGAGAGTTGTTTAGTAGTCCTCACTATTTTTGTAAAATAATGTATCAATAATTATGATGGGGATTTATTTGCGTGTGGATATTGTCTAGATGGCAATATCTGTATTTAAACTCACAGTTTATATGTTGTAATAATAAAGTTGTAGTCATTGCTGTGACGCCCCTAAAATAGGTCCATTCCATCCAACCCATTCTGAGTCGCCAAATACATGGTACAGAAATAACTACAACTTTATTAATACATTTGTCGTGCAAAATATGACAACATATATACTGTGAGTTTAAATACAATTATTGTCTTCTAAACAATATACATACCCAAATAAATCCTCATCACAATTATTTATACATTATTTTACAAAAATTTTGAGGACTACTAAACAACTCTCTCTGTAACCTTCATTCCATACCCCGACTAGTACTATTACATTCTCGCCTCCCGAGAAGAAAAATGGAACAAAAAGGAAAAGGGTGAGCTCAACTAGCCCAAGAGAAGAATATTATGACTAAGATAATATACAACAAATTATCGTTAGTCTTCAACAGAGAAAAAATCTGAGAGAATACATTAAACAAGTTTTAGAGCAATATTCGCAGCGGAAAATATTAATTCATAGAAGAGTTACGTAGAGGATGAAATCTACTAATATCTATGAATTTAATAGTCCATCATCATTATTTTATCCCTGTAACATCAATCAATATTCATCTTGAATCAAATATTCATCTTTGCACTACCGGCCAAAGATATTCATCAGTCGGTCATGTTCATCTAAATACCTGTTAATCTTTGTACTACGGCCAAAAGATATTCATCAAGAAATCATTCATCTTTGCACTACATGTAAGACCCCAACTTATTATTAATGAAATTTAATTTTCTCTATTTATTATTTTGAAATAGTAAGGGTTGATTTGATTAATGTGGATAGTTATGGGTAAAATACGCAAATATTTCAAAATAAAGAAGTGGTTATAAAATATTCATTGTTGTCGGGGAATATTCGTTTGGTCCTGGAATATTTGATCTTGTGTGGGAATATTAAATGCGGCAGTGTGACCATATGTGGGCCCCATAATGTAAAGCGATTGGATGAAGAAAACGACAAATATAAGTTGTTTAAAAATAACGACGTAGTTATTACAATTATCTTTGTTAAAATACTTGGTGGTTAAAACACAAGAAAGCACGGTATTGCGCCAATTATTGATTCTTACGTAAGAAGGCACTACTCAATAATGGTTACGATAATTCTTTATTCAAAGATTTTATTTTATTGATTCTTTGCGTTGATATTTTATATTCTTTGTTGTTTCAATAATTGTCATTACACGTATTTTTCATTATCTGAGCAATAATTCATATTATCCGAATAATATTATTGGATAAAATTATTGGCAATGTCTAGAAAGTTACATCAAGGAGAGGTTTGGTCACCTAATTCAAGCGCCGAGAAGGAGAGATCCTTATTGGAAGCCCCCTCTGCTCTGAGAACCGTCGGTTGTCATATTGTGATTACGTAATATTATTTGTGAATAATTAATTATTGATTCATATGATGAAGAAAATATTGATTTTATGTGGATATAGATGGAGAAATTTTTTAATGTGACAATTGTTGAAAATTAAAATTTTATCTTTTTACGATAAAATAAATCATTTAAATATATTATATTTTAATAATATAATAATGGTGATATTTTTACAACGAATGTGGGATATATGAGTATATCTGAGGAGGAAGAGTATTTTTGTTGCAATAAATGTTTAAAACGTGTTAAACATGTCGGTGGACCCCATTTCTTGGTTGAAATTTGATTATAGCTTGTAAAATCGATGCATTTGTGGATTTTGGTCAATTTCATTTGGAATTTGGAAAAACTTTCTTACGAAAAGTTGTAGAGAATTGAATTTCCTATAAAAAGGCGCGAGATTGAATTTTACGATAAAAGAGCTATTTATTATGAATTATTGAAGTTAGAAGCTCAAATAATTATTTATTGTTGGAATTTTAATTATTTTATAAAAGAAAACGCGTTTTTAGATGTGTGAGCCTCATTTTACATGTGTTTGGTTCTTTGATTTTAGATTCTCAAAGGTTGGCGTAGATAAATTTTATAAATATATTATTATATTAAATTTTCTACTTTGGTGTTCTAAGCATTTTCCTATAAATAGGGTCTTGGGTTAGAATTGAAAATCACACCGTAAGCTCAAGTTTTCTCTCTATATTATCGGCGTATTCTTGTGAGTATTTTGAGTATACTTTGAGTATTGTTATATACGGTGCAAGTTCAAGTCATGCTTTATATCGGTGTTTCAACTAGAAATCTTTGTCTTTGTGAGGTAAGGGATATTATTTTTTCAGTAATGATATTATTTCTTCAATATCATTATCTTTGAAATTTTGATCTGAAGTTTTTATCAAATTTGGAACTTTTGGTGTCTGAGTTACTTATTCACGTATACGACCTTTATTCACGATATCTGATTATTATTCACGAATACGACACTATTCATCAAAAAATAAAAATTTTCTTTTTCGTTTAAAATATCTATTGTGGATACTAGCTTTGATTGTATCCATGTTTTGATCATTCTTGAATTTTACACCACTATGATTATTTTTGAGGTATTTTTTTGACATGGATAAAACAAAATACGAATCCTTAATCCTTAATCCTTGTCATTTTGTTTCATTGGATTCGTTTCTTTAAAAATATTTTCATCATCCTCGGTCTTAAATGATGATATTATTGAATATCTTTGGCTTCGTAGTGCAAAGATGAGCGATTTCGATGAATATCTTTGGCCGTAGGTAAAAAGATGAGCAGTGTTTAGATGAACATGACGATTAATCGATGAATATCTTTTGGCACGTAGTGCAAAGATGAATATTTGATTCGAGATGTATATTGATGGATGTTACGGGGATAAAAGATGAGCGATGAACTTTTAAATTCATATATAGAAGATAGTAGTTTGCATTCTCTACTTAACTCTTCTAATGAATTATTATTTCCATTGTGAATATTGATTTAAAATTTGTTGTCTATTGTATTCTATTAGATTTTTCCTGTTGAAGACTAACGATAATTTGTTGTATATTATCTTAGTAATATTATTCTTTTTGGGCTAGTTGAGCTCACCCTTTTCCTTGTTGTTCCATTTTTCTTCTCGGGAGGCGAGAATGTAGCGAGTCTTAGTCGGGGTATGGAATGAAGGTTACAGAGAGAGTTGTTTAGTAGTCCTCACCATTTTTGTAAATTAATGTATCAATAATTATGATGGGGATTTATTTGAGTGTGGATATTGTACAGATGGCAATATATCGTATTTAAACTCACAGTTTATATGTTGTAATAATAAAGTTGTAGTTGTTTACATACCGTGTATCGACAACTCGAGAATGGGTGATGTATACCTATTTTGGGGGCGCCACAGTTGGTATCGAGCTTAGGGATATGATCTCCGGCAAAGATGGGGGAATAGATCTAGGAGGAGAGGCAAGTAAATCCTTCGCTAGTGTGTCCTACCTAAGCTTATTTGTTAGTTGGTTAGTATATAGGGATATTATGTGATATATTGATTTCCTTAATTAACCCTTGTTTTATGGCAGTATTGGAGAATGTCGTGAGAATATTAACAATGGAAATGAGACAGTGGAGAGCGCTGTACTCACCAACGAGGAGAACATACAACAGTGGCAATGTTCCTCTGCGAACAACACCATCGAAAGCGAGATGATGAGCGAGGGGATGTTTAGAAGCTTTTTGCAGTTCATGCAAAATCGACGAGGAGACTCGTGTTCAAAATCTGAGAGAGAAATGATAGCAATTCACGGGTTGTCACAATGACGAGTTCAAAGAGTTGGGACCACTGAATTTAAGGGAAAGCCGATCCGATCGTGGGGGAAACATGGGTCAAGCAAATTACCAAGATATTCGATGTCTTGGGATGCGCGGAGAACGAAGGTTCCATTCGCCACCTTTATGTTCCGTGGCGGCGGACTCTTGGTGGGAGTCTCGTAAGCGTACCCATCCAAACCGCACTCAAAGATGTCGTGGGAGACGTTTGAAACTATTTAATGACAAATACTTTCACGAAAGTGTAAAATCATATGAAGGAAGTGGAGTTCATCGATTAGAACAAAATAAACGTAGCGGTGTCTCGATGCGAGGCAAAGTTTGCGAGTTATCCGGTTTGCACCTCATTTGGTGGAGAATGAGGAGCGATTATGACGCGGATGTTTCTTAGAGGTTTGAAACTTGGGCATACGACAATATCTCATTTCTCATAAATTTTCTCTCTATTCGGATGTTGTTAGCGGGCTCAATTGTTAGGCGAGATAACGAGTATGTTCAACCAAGGACCATAACCGAGGATCATACCGAGATAGCGGTCAAGCGGAATAACGATAACCGGCGGAGAAAGAAAGCGAGACGGACAAAAATGGTAACCACTCTGGTGGTAATCATGGCCATGAAAATAGAAGAAGCGAGTCGGGAGGAGATTTTAAAGAGGAGATTTAACAACGAATTATGAAGGCAGCGGTCTTGGCGTGCAACCGGTTCTAAGGGAGGAGAGCGACCACCGGTCATATCTTTATAAATGCGGGAAAGAGGGACATATCGGTCAAAGCGCCCTATGACAGTTCAAGGTATGCTATAATTATGGAAAGGAAGGACATCGCTCAAGATTATGCAGAAGCGAAACCTAGTTCAATGCCGGGACGGTGACTCAAAAGCATCGCGCAGAAAAGTCAAAGTCAGCCAGTTCTGGAAGAGCGTTGTTGTGGATGGTCAAAATGCGAGGAACCCAAACGAGGTGATCACGGGTAAGCTATTTATAAATTCTTGCGAAGTTTATACCTTACTTGATACTAGGTCTTTACCCATTCATTTATCTCTCCGCTTGTGCTCAACGTTTAAACTTGACTCAGGAGAAATTAGACTTTGACCTATCTGTGGAAACTCCATTAGGAGAAACTTTCATCACATCCTTTGTTTATAAATCTTGTTTGATTCAAGTTGGCACCATCACCTTTTACCATTGACCTTATCTCTTTAAAGATACTTGCTTTTGATGTGATTTTAGGTATTGATTGGTTAACTACTCATCATGCCAAAATTGATTGTTTTCGTTAGGTTGTTAGTTTTCATATTCCTAACCAACCATTGTATGCAATTCAAGCAACTAAACCATTAAAATCAATCAGCGTCATATCTAATCATAAAGCTATTCGTTTATTGAAAAACGGATGTCGAGCTTTCTTAGCCCATGTTATGGATTTGAATAAAGACACGTCAAATTTGAATAATATTCTGTTGTTATTGACTTTCCGATGTATTACGAAGAACTTCGGATACACCCCGTAACGTGAAGTTGAATTCTTTATTGATCTTGAACTGGTACAAAGCCCATTTCTAAAACCCCATATCGAATGGCTCTATTGAACTTCGGGGAGTTAAAGGTCCAACTACGAGGAATTGTTGGACATCGGGTTTCATTCGATCTAGTACATCTCCTTGGGGTGCTCTGTTTTATTCAGTAAAGAAGAAAAGGCGGGAGTATGCGACTTTGTATTGACTATCGGGAATTGAACCATGTCACCATCAAGAATAGGTATCCTCTACTTCGTATTGATGACTTGTTTGACCCGATTCTGAGGGGCACAATTTTTTCAAAGATCGATCTTCGATTACGGATATCATCGGTGAAGATTAGGCGAGGATATTCAAAGCTGCGCCTTTAGAACTGAGACGGCCATTATGAATTCTTAGTCATGTCTTTTGGATCGACTAATGCTCCTATGACTTTCATGGATATGATGAACCGAGTATTCAAGGAATATTTGGATCGATTCGTTGTTGTTTTTATTGATGACATCCTCATATATTCCAAAAGTCGTGAAGATCATGAGCACCATTTGAAGCTGGTACTCCAAAGGCTTCGTGAAAACAAACTATATGCCAAATTGAAGAAATGCGAGTTCTGGCTTGAGGAAGTAGAATTCCTTGGGCACGTGGTGTCGAAACATGGAGTATCTGTTGATCCGACGAAGATTGAAGCAATACAAAGTTGGGAGCAACCGAAGTTGGTGACTGAAGTACGTAGCTTTTTGGGCTTAGCTGGTTATTATCGGAGATTCGTGGAAGGGTTTTCTTGAATCGCTACTCCATTAACCCAACTAACTCGGAAGGATACAAAATTTGTTTGGAGCGAAGAATGCGAGAAGTGTTTCCAAAAGCTCGAGAGAGACTCATTTTAAGACTGTTCTAACAATACCATCTGATACGGATGGATTTGTTATATCAACGATGTTTAAGGCAAAGGGTTAGGATGTGTTCTCATGCAGCGTGGGAAAGTCATAGCTTTATGCCTCATGACAACTTAAAGAATATGAGAGGAATTATCCTACTCATGATACAGAGTTGGCAATGACGATGTTTTTCGCTTAAAGATATGGAGGCCTTATCTATATGGGGATAAAGTGGAGATATATTCGGACCATAAAAGCCTTAAATATTTCTTCACTCAAAAAGAACTCAACATCGCGGCAATGACGTTGGCTCGAGCTATTGAAAGACTACGACCACTTTATTGATACCATCACGAAAAGCGAGCGTGGTAGTGGTTGTGGCGTTGAGTAGAAGATCATATCACGAAATGAGTGTGATGATGTCAAGTATACGATAGAGCCAACTTTAATAGAAAAAGTTAAATTTGCTCGAGCCATCGACGGGAGATCGGCGCGTATGAAGAAGAAAGTACAAGAAGGAGCTATATTGAAGCGAGAATTGATGAAGAAGGAATACTTGAGTCCACTCTAGACTTTGTGTTCCTAACGACTACGATTTGAAGTACAAGATTATGATGGAGGCACCTGATACATCATTTGCAATCCATCCTGGAAGTACTAAAATGTATCGTGATCTTGACATACATTTTGGTGGAACAATATGAAGAGAGAGATTGCAAAGTTTATCTCGATGTGTTTAACTTGTCGGCGTGTAAAAGCGGAGCATCTAGTACCTAAGGGTCCGTTGCAACCACTTGAGATTACGAAATGGAAGTGGGAACACATTACCATGGATTTCGTTCTGGGTCTTCCTACGGTTTTCAAGGCATCAATCTTATTTGGGTTATTGTTGATAGATTAACCAAGTCCGCTCATTTCTTTGCCGATCACGGAGACTTATTCCTTGAAGCGTCTTGCTAGTATATATGTAAATGAGATTGTGAGGTTGCATGGCATGCCTGTATCCATAGTTTCGGATCGTGACCCAAGATTCACTTCAAGAAGATTTTGGGTTAGCTTGCAAAAAGCTATGGGCGCAGATTTACTGATTGATTTGGCATACCATCCTCAAACAGACGGACAATTAGAGAGGACTATTCAAACTCTTGAAGATTTATTAAGACTCGTGTCCTAGACTTCAAGGCGGGTTGGGATAAGTATTTACCATTGGTGGAATTCTCCTACAACAATAGTTATCGTGCAAGTATAGGTGTGGCTCCATTTGAAGCATTATATGGCCGAAAGTGTCGCTCTCCGATATGTTGGGATGAGGTGGGTGAAGCAACATTGTTGGGACCCGAGTTAGTACTTATGACTCACCGAAAAGATCCAAATGATTCGACAACGTATACAAAGCTGACAAGATCGACAAAAGAGTTATGCGGATCTTCATCGAAAGAACGTGGAATTTAGTATGGGGATCGTGTATTGTTGTGAGTTGCTCCATGGAAGGAGTTACAAGATTTGGGAAGAGAGGAAAGCTCGATCCACAATTTATTGGTCCATTTCAAATTCTTAATAGGAAGTAGGAAATGTAGCCTATAGACTTGCGTTACCTCAAAGTATGTCTCGTGTTCATAATGTGTTTCACATATCGTGCCGTAAATATGTGAAAGACCCGAACCACGTTATAGAGTTAGAACCGGACGAAATAGCGAAGACTTAACGTATGAGGGAGGTACTGTCAAGATCTTGGATAGGAAGGAAGGCGTGTCCTACGCATGAAAGGTCATACCACAAGTTAAAGTTTTGTGGAGGAATCATGCTATAGAGAAATGACACGGGAATTGGAAGCGGAAATGAAAGCGAGGTATCCTCACCTTTTGAAACACCGAGTACGTCACGTCGATTTCGAGGACGAAATTTCATAAGGAGGGAGGTTGTAAGACCCCAACTTATTATTAATGAAATTTAATTTTCTCTATTTATTATTTTGAAATAGTAAGGGTTGATTTGATTAATGTGGATAGTTATGGGTAAATACGTAAATATTTCAAAATAAGCAAGTGGTTATAAAATATTCATTGTTGTCGGGGAATATTCGTTTGGTCTGGAATATTCGTCTTTGTCGGGAATATTAAATGCGAATGAAATGACCATGTGTGGGCCCATAATGTGGAAAGCGATTGGATGAAGAAAGCAGCAAATATAAGTTGTTTATAAATAGCAGGCGTAGTTATTCACAATTAATCTTGTTAAAATACTTGGTGGTTAAAACACGGTGGCACTGCGGTATTGCGCCGATTATTGATTCTTACGTGAAGGCGCACTTTCGATAATGGTTCTGATAATTCTTTATTCGATATTTTATTTTATTGATTCTTTGCGTTGATATTTTATATTCTTTGTTGTTTTGATAATTGTCATTTACACGGTATTTTTCATTATCAGACAATAATTCATATTATCGAATAATATTATTGGATAACATTATTGGCGATGTCTAGAAAGTTCTATCTAAGGAGAGGTTTTGTCACCTAATTGCGGCGATGAGAGAGATCCTTATTGGAAGCCCCTCTTTCACAGGAAGCTGCACGGTTGTCGATATTGTGATTACGTAATATTATTTGTGAATAATTAATTATTGATTCATATGATGAGGAAAATATTAATTTTATGTGGATATAGATGGGAGAAAATTTTAATGTGACAATTGTTGAAAATTAAAATTTTATCTTTTACGATAAAATAATTCGTTTAAATATATTATATTTTAATAATATAATAATGGTGATATTTTTACAACGAATGTGGGATATATGAGTATCTGAGGAGGAAGAGTATTTTTTGTTGCAATAAATGTTTAAAGCGTGTTAAACATGTCATTGGACCCCATTTCTTGGTTGAAATTTGATTATAGCACTGTAAAATTGCTGTTTGTGGATTTTCAATTTACATTTGGAATTTGGAAAAACTTTCTTCTAAAAAGTTGTAGAGAATTGAATTTCCTATAAAAAGTCGCGAGATTGAATTTTTACGATAAAAGAACTATTTATTATGAATTATTGAAGTTCTGAAGATCCGAAATAATTGATTTGTGGAAGTTTTAATTATTTTATAAAAGAATAGTAACTCGTGAATAGTAACTCATGAATAGTAACTCGTGAATAGTAACCCCGACATAAAAAAAATTCCAAATTTGATAAAAAGTTCCAACCAATATTTCAGCATAATGATATTGAAGAAATAATATCATTTGAGAAGAAAATAACATCCCTTACCTCGAAAGACAGTACTTCTAGTTGAAACACCGGATATAGGCTATAACTTGAACTTGCACCGTATAGCAATACTCAAAGTATACTCAAAATACTAACAAGAATACGTTCGATAATATAGAGAGAGAAAACTTCAGTTTTTGGTGTGATTTTCAATTCTAACCTAAGCACCCTATTTATAGGAAAATTCTTAGAACACCAAAGCAAAAAATTTAATAAATTAATATTATAATTTTTCCACAACTTCCTACGCATCCATGAATCTGAACTCAGCAACCTAACACATGTAAAATGAGGCTCATACATCTAAAAAACGTTTTTGTTAATTAAAACAATTAAAACTTCCAAAAATCAATTATTTCGGAACTTTGGAACTTCAATAATTCATAATAAATAGCTCTTTTATCAGAAAAATTCGAAACTCCATTATCTACAACTTTGCAGAAGGAAGTTTTTCCAAATTCCAAATGTAAATTGCTTAAGAAATCCTGACAGACGATTTTCACGGTGCTATAATCAAATTTCTATCGATAATTGTGTCCACCAACACACAAAATATGTGTTAAACATTTAATGCCACAAAAATACTCTTCCTCCTCATATACTCATATATCCCACATTCATTATAAAATATCACCAGTTAATATATTATTAAAATAATATATTTAAATAAATTATTTTATCGGAAAAGATAAAATATTAATTTTCAACAATTGTCACATTAAAAATTTTCTCCATCTATATCCACATAAAATCAATATTTTCCTCATCATATAAATTAATAATTAATTATTCACAAATAATATTACGAGAATCACGAGATTGCAACCGGTAGCTCCCAGGAAAGAGGGGCTTTCAATAAGGATCTCTTTTTCTTCGGGCGCCGCAATTAGGTGACCAAACCTCTCCTTGCATGTAACTTTCTAGACATTGCCAATAATGTTTTCTAATAATATTATTCAGATAATATGAATTATTGCTCGATAATGGAAAAAAATCGTCGTAATGACAATTTATGAAACAACAAGTAATATAAAATATCAATGCAAAGAATTATTGAATTAATAAAATAAAATCTTGAGCGAATAATTCATCTGTAATAATTATTGAGTAAAGGCCTTCTTACATAAGAATCAATAATTGGTGTAATCATCATGTGACGCCCCAAAATAGGTATACACAACACCCATTCCGAGTCGCCAAATACATGGTACAAAAAGCAAACTACAACTTGATAATACAAATGTCGTGTGAAATACGACGATATATATTGTGAGTTTAAATATAATATTGTCTTTAGACAATATCCACATGCAAATAATTCCCCATCATAATTATTAATACATTATTTTACAAAATGGTGAGGACTACTAAACAACTCTCTCTAGAACCTTCATTCCATACCCCACTAAGTATTATTATTACATTCTCGCCTCCACGAGAAGAAAAAATGGAACAACAAGGAAAAGGGTGAGCTCAACTAGCCCGGTAAAGAATATTATGACTAAGATAATATACAACAAATTATCGTTAGTCTTCACGAGGAAAAATCGATAGAATCTGATAAATGACAAGTTTAGGATCAATATTCGCGGTGAAATAATAATTCATAGAAGAGTTACGTAGAGAATAAAATCTACTATAATCTATGAATTTAACGGTCCATCATCAATATTTTATCCTGTAACATCAATCGATATACATACGGAATCAAATATTCATCTTTTTTACTACTGGGCCAAAGATATTCATCGATTGGTCATGTTCATTTAAACACTGTTCATCTTTGCACTCTGAGCCAAAGATATTAATCAATCGATCGTGTTCATCTCAACACTGTTCATCTTTGCACTGAGGCCAAAGATATTCTTGAGAAATCATTCATCTTTGCACTACTGGGCCAAAGATATTCAATAATATCATCATTTAAGGCGAGGATGATGAAAATATTTTTAAAAAGCGAATCCGGTGAAACAAAATGACAAGGATTAAGGATTAAGGATTAAGTACTTGGTTTTATCCACGCCCAAAAAATACCTCAAAATAATCATAGTGGTGTAAAATTCGAGAATGATCAAAACATGGATCTGATCGAGTTAGTATCCGAATAGATATTTTGGACAAAAAGAAGAAATTTTATTTTTAGGTGAATAGTCTTAGTATCGTGAATAGTGTCGTTATCGTGAATAGTCTTGAGTATCGTGAATAGTAACTCGACACCAAAAGATAGAAATTCCACAAAAACATCTTCACGCTTCATGAATAGTAAGTGAATAGTAACTTAATGAATAGTAACTTCGTGAATAGTAACTTCGTGAATAGTAACTCATGAATAGTAACCCATGAATAGTAACCAGAGCATGAAAAAGTTCCAAATTTGATAAAAACTTGGATCAACATTTCAAAGATAATGATATTGAAGAAATAATATCATTACAAAAAAATAATATCCCTTACCTCGAAAGATCGGTACTTCTAATTGAAAAACAGGATATAGGCTATGACTTGGACTTTGCAGTATAGCAATACTCAAAGTATACTCAAAATACTCACAAGAATAATTTCGATAATATAGAGAGAGAAAACTTGAGATTTACGGTGTGATTTTCAATTCTAACCTAAGACACCTATTTATAGGAAAATGCTTAGAACACCAAAGCAGAAAATTTAATAAAATAATAATATAATTAAACAAATTCAAGCCCACCTTAGACCAACTGAATTCAGCACATTTGTATCACATGTGGGATTGCAAAAAATGTTTTTCTTAAATAAAACAATTAAAACTTCCAAAAATTAATTATTTCAGAACTTCAGAGCTTCAAAAATTCATAATTAATAGCCCTTTCAT
Source organism: Panax quinquefolius (assembly GCA_020205615.1). Classification (NCBI taxonomy): domain Eukaryota; kingdom Viridiplantae; phylum Streptophyta; class Magnoliopsida; order Apiales; family Araliaceae; genus Panax; species Panax quinquefolius. The sequence goes on from CM035161.1 coordinate 27,180,876, forward strand.
CAGAAAATTCGAATCTCGCGAGTTTTTATAGGAAATTCAATTCTCTACAACTTTGCGAGAAGAAAGTTTTTCCAAATTCCAAGCAGAAATCGTGAAATCCACAAAGCAGGCGATTTTACAGAAAGTTATAATCAAATTTCAAGGTCAATAAATGGGGTCCAATTGAGCATGTTTAACATGTTTTAAACATTTATTGCAACAAAAATACTCTTCCTCCTCGTATACTCATATATCCCACATTCGTTGTAAAAATATCACCGAATTAATATATTATTAAAATAATATATTTAAATGAATTATTTTATCGAGAAAAAGATAAAATATTAATTTTCAACAATTGTCATTTTAAAATTTTCTCCATCTATATCCACATAAAATCAATATTTTCCTCATCATATAAATCAATAATTAATTATTCACAAATAATATTACGAGAATCACAATATTGATGACGAGTGCGGTTCAGGAAAAGAGGGCTTTCGATAAGAATTTCTTCTTCTTGGTGGCGCTTGATTAGGTGACCAAACCTCTCCTTAGATGAGAACTTTCTAGACATTGCCAATAATGTTATCTAATAATATTATTAGGATAATATGAATTATTGCCCGATAATGAAAAGATTTGTGTAATGACAATTATTGAAACAACAAAGAATATAAAATATCAATATGAACAATTATTAACTCGATAAAATCTTTGAGCGGTAATTACTGTAACCATTATTGAGTAGTGCCTTCTTCACGTAAGAATCAATAATTGGTGCAATACCAAGTCTTCCGCTCAACAACAGCGCGTAGTGTGTTTTAACCCGCAGGGTATTCAACAAAGATTATTGGTAACAACTACTGCAGATTATTTAAAAACAACTTATATTTGTCGTTTTCTTCATCCAATCACTTTTAGTTATGGGGCCTACATGGGCTGCTTGTAGTCGCATACGAATATTCACAAGCGATGCGAATATTCCACGATGAAACGAATATTCCCAACAACAATGAATATTTTATAACCACTTGCTTATTTTGAAATATTTGCGTATTTAACCCTTAACTATCCACATTAATCAAATCAACCCTTACTATTTCAAAATAATAAATAAAGGAAATTCCTTTTTATTTAAAAATTTCGGGGTCTTACAACCTCCCCTCCTTATGAAATTTCGTCCTCGAAATTGACGTACGTACCTAGTGTTTTGAAAAGGTGAGGATACCTCGCTTTCATTTCCGTTTCCAACTCCCAGGTCATTTCCTCTATAGCATGATTCCTCCACAAAACTTTAACTTGTGGTATAACCTTTGCGCGTAGGACATGCTCCTTCCTATCCAAAATCTTGACAGGTACCTCCTCATACGTTAAGTCTTCGGCTCTCTCGTGGGGTTCTAACTCTATAACGTGGTTGGTCTTTCACATATTCTGAAATGCGAGATATGTGAAACACATTATGAACACGAGACATACTCGGAGGTAACGCAAGTCTTCATAGGCTACATTTCCTACTCGGTCGAGAATTTGAAATGGACCAGATAAATCGTGGATTGAGCTTTCCTCTCTTCCCAAATCTTGTAACTCCCTTCCATGGGAGCAACTTCATGACAATACATGATCCCCTACATTAAATTCCACGTCCTTTCGATGAAGATCCGCATAACTCTTTTGTCGATCTTGTCTTGGTTTATATCGTTGTCGAATCATTTGGATCTTTTCGGAAGTCATACGTCTTAACTTCGGGTCCCAATAATGTTGCTTCACCCACCTCATCCCAACATATTGGAGAAGCGACATTTTCGTCCATATAATGCTTGAATGGAACCATGCCTATATTTGTTTAATAACTATTGTTGTATGAGGATTCCACCAATGGCAAGTACTTATCCCAACTTCCTTTGAAATCTAGGACACGAGTTTTAATATATCTTGAGAGTTTGAGTAGTCCTTTACGATTGCCCATCCGTTTGAGGATGGTATATGCCAAGCAGAATCGTAAATTGCGTGCCCATAGCTTTCTAACCCAAAATCATGAAGTGAATCTTGGGTCACGATCTAAAACTATGGATCTTGGCATGCCATGCAATCTCACAATCTCATTTACGTACATACGAGAAAGGCGTTCAAGGAATAAGTCTCTCGTATCGGTATCGGTGAAAATAAGCAGACTTGGTTAATCTATCAACAATAACCCAAATAGCATTGATGCCTTGAGAAACCGCAGGAAGACCCAAATGAAATCCATAGTAATGTGTTCCCACTTCCATTCCGGAATCTCAAGTGGTTGCAACGGACCCTTAGGTACTAGATGCTCGCCTTTACACGTTAGCAAGTTAAACACATCGAGATAAACTTTGCAATCTCTCTCTTCATATTGTTCCACCAAAATGTATGTCGAAGATCACGATACATTTTAGTACTTCGAGGATGGATTGCAAATGGCGTATTGTGTGCCTCCATCATAATCTTGTACTTCAAATCGAGTCGTTAGGAACACAAAGTGCAGAGTGGACTCGAAGTATTCCTTCTTCATCAATTCTCGCTTAGGAATAGCTCCTTCTTGTACTTTCTTCTTAATACGCATCACTTCAAAGTCGGTGGCTTGAGCAATCTTAACTTTTTCTATTAAAGTTGGCTCTGTCGTATACTTGACATCATCGCACTTTTCGTTCCGCATATAATCTTCTACTCACCGCGTCGGCTACCACGTTCGCTTTTCCAAGATGGCATGATGAACGAACATGTCTTTGAAATGAGTCTCTCTTGAGTTCTTGAAGCTCTTCCCACATTCCTTGCTCCATTCGAATTTTGTATCTCTGAGTCAAATTTGCGTTAATGGAATAGCGATTCGAGAATATCCTCAACGAATCTCCGATAATAACCAACTAAGCTGAAAGCTACGTCTTTCGATAAGCGACTTAGGTTGCTCTCGGCTGTGACTCGTATCCCAATCTTGGATAAGACGTCACAATGACACCTATCGATTTACTATCGCATGAATATGGCGCCCCTACAGAGAGTGCGGCGGTGAATTCCACTGAAGGAAGTCACAAAATAAAGGCTCAGTACCAAATTCTATAGTTGAATTTTTAACTCACGAAGTTCAATAGGAGCCATTCGATATGAGATTTTAGAAATGAGTTTTGTCTTTGGGTTCATAGTCGATACAAAATTTAATATCGGGCTTTGGGGAGTAAGCAAGAAATTCTTCAGGGAAATACGTCGGGAAAAATCAATAACAACAGGAATATTATTCAAATCGGCGTGTCTTTATTCAAATCCATAACATGGACTAAGAAAACTTGACATCCGTAATAAGCGAATGACTTCATGGCTTGATATGAAAATGTTTGACTACAATGGTTTGATTGCTTGAATTGAATAATGAGTTGCTTAGGAATATGAAAACTAATGACCTTACAAAAGCAATCAATTTGGCGTGATGAGTAGTTAACCTTAAAATCACATCAAAAGCAAATATCTCTATAGAAATAAGGTTAACGGGTAATGTGATAGTGCCGACTTGAATCAAGCAAGATTTCTAAACAACAGATGTAATGAAAGTTTCTCTAATGGATTCTCCATAAATAGGTCAAAGTTTAATTTCTCCGTAGTCGAGTTCAAGCGTTGAGCGCAAGTAAGAGAGATAAAGAATGGGTAGAACCAATATCTAGTAAGGTATATACTTCGCAAGAATTTATAATTAACTAACGTCTTAACCCGTTCGGGGTTCTCGCATTTTGACCGGTCACAACAAACGCTCTTCCGGAATCGTTGACTTTGACTTTTACGGGGACGATCTTTTGAGTCACCGAATCCCCATTGAACTAGGTTTCGCCATCTTGTCTGATCTCGGCGATATGTCCTTCCTTTCCACAATTATAGCATACCTTGAAGCTGTTGTGGGCGGTTTGGTGATATGTCCCTCTTTTTCGCATTTGTAGCATATAATGGGTGGTCGATTCTCCTCCCTTAAAACTAGTTCTTCTTTGGTACCGACGTCTTCACACGGTCGTTGTTGAATCTCCTCTTTTTAAAATCTCCTCCCGACTCGCTTCTTCTATTTTCATGGCCACGATTACCACCGGAGTGGTTATCGCCTTTGTCTCGTATTCTTCTTTCTCCACGGTTATCGTTATTACGATATTATTGCTATCTTGAGTATGATCCTGGTTATGGTCCCTCGGTTGAGCGTACTCGTTATCTCATTCTAACAAGCTTGAGCCACATTGACAACATCTCACGAATAGAGAAAATTTATGAGAAATGAGATCTTGGCGTATGTCGGGTTTCAAACCTCTCGAAACATCCGCGTCATCGTTCCTCATTCTCCACCAAATGAGGTGCGAACACGGATAACTCCATGAACCGCCTCGTCTTTGGGACACACGTCGTGTTATTCCGCTCTAGTCTAATAAACTCCACTTCCTTCGTATGGCCGAATACTTTCGGGAAGTACTTGTCATTGAACTATTCTCAAACGTCTCCCGTGACATCTTTGAGTCTGATTTGGATGGTGCGCTTCCTGATTCCCACCGAGAATCGCCTCGTTACGGAACATAAAAGTAGCGAATGGAACTTTCTGTTCCTCCGTGCATCCCAAGACATCGAATATCTTGGTAATTTGTTTGACCCACGTCTCCGCCTTTAATCGGATCCGGCTTTCCTGAAGTGCGGTGGTCCCAACTCTTTGAAGCGCTTGCATTTGTGACCACCGTGAATTGCTATCATTTCTCCTGTATTTTGAACACGAGTCTCCACAAATGCGATTTTGCATGAACTGCTAAAAAAGCTTCTAAACATCCCTCGTTCATCATACGCTTTCGATTGGTGTTGTTCATAGGAGGTACATTGCCCGACTGTTGCACGTTCTCCTCGTTGGTAAAATCAGGCATCTCCACGGTCTCATTTACTCCTTTGTTAATATTCTCGATTCGACATTCTCAAAATCTTGTCATAAAATAAGGGTTAATTAAGGAAATCAATATATCACATAATATCCCTATATCTTAACCAACTAACAAATAAGCTTAGGTAGGACACCTTTAGCGAAGGATTTACTCGTCTCTCCCTCATAGTTCAATTCCCGATCTCTTGGAGATCATATCCTAAGCTACGATACCAAGCGTGGCGCCCCCAAAATAGGTATACACAACACCCATTAAAGTCGCCAAATACATGGTACAAAAAGCAAACTACAACTTCAATAATACAAATGTAGGTGTGAAATACGATAATATATCTTGTGAGTTTAAATATAATATTGTCTTTCTGAGACAATATCCACATGCAAATAATTCCCCATCATAATTATTAATACATTATTTTACAAAATGGTGAGGACTACTAAACAACTCTCTCTAGAACCTTCATTCCATACCCAGAGCTAGTATTCATTTACATTCTCGCCTCCACGAGAAGAAAAAATGGAACAACAAGGAAAAGGGTGAGCTCAACTAGCCCAATAAAGAATATTATGACTAAGATAATATCTGACAAATTATCGTTAGTCTTCAATGAGGAAAAATCGATAGAATACTGATAGACAACAAGTTTGGATCAATATTAGCGGTGAAATAATAATTCATAGAAGAGTTACGTAGAGAATAAAATCTACTATAATCTATGAATTTAACGATCCATCATCAATATTTTATCCCTGTAACATCAATCGATATACATACGGAATCAAATATTCATCTTTTTGCACTACGGGCAAAGATATTCATCGATTAAGTCATATTCATTTAAACACTGTTCATCTTTGCACTACGGGCCAAAGATATTAATCAATCGGTCGTGTTCATCTCAACACTGTTCATCTTTGCACTACTGGGCCAAAGATATTCTTGAGAAATCATTCATCTTTGCACTACTGGCCGAAGATATTCAATAATATCATCATTTAAGGCGAGGATGATGAAAAATATTTTAAAAAAGCGAATCCGGTGAAACAAAATGACAAGGATTAAGGATTAAGGATTAGTACTTGGTTTTATCACGCCAAAAAAATACCTCAAAAATAATCATAGTGGTGTAAAATTGAGAATGATCAAAACATGGATCTGATCGAGTTAGTATCGAATAGATATTTTTGGACAAAAGAAGAAATTTTATTTTTAGGTGAATAGTGCAGTATCGTGAATAGTATGTAAATTATCGTGAATAGTCCGTATCGTGAATAGTAACTCGACACCAAAAGATAGAAATTCACAAAAAACATCTTCACGCTTCCGTGAATAAGACTCTTCATGAATAGTAAGAATCGTGAATAGTAACTCATGAATAGTAATCCATGAATAGTAACCCGAGGCATGAAAAAGTTCCAAATTTGATAAAAACTTCGGATCAACATTCAAAGATAATGATATTGAAGAAATAATATCATTACAAAAAAATAATATCCCTTACCTCGAAAGATCGAGATCTTTAAATTTGAAACAGGATATAGGCTATGACTTGGACTTTGCACCGTATAGCAATACTCAAAGTATACTCAAAATACTCACAAGAATAAACTCGATAATATAGAGAGAGAAAACTTGATTTACGGTGTGATTTTCAATTCTAACCTAAGCACCTATTTATAGGAAAATGCTTAGAAACACCAAAGCGAAAATTTAATAAAATAATAATATAATTAAACAAATTCAAGCCCACCTTAGACCAACTGAATTCAGCACATTTGTATCACATGTGGGATTGCAAAAAATGTTTTCTTAAATAAAACAATTAAAACTTCCAAAAATTAATTATTTGAACTTGAGCTTCAAAATTCATAATTAATAGCCCTTTCATCGAGAAAATTGAATCTCTCGAGTTTTTATAGGAAATTCAATTCTATACAACTTTGCGAAGAAAGTTTTTCCAAATTCCAAAGAAATCGAAAGAAATCCACAAAGCAAGCGATTTTACATTTATAATCAAATTTCGATCAATAAATGGGGTCCCGCAGAGCATGTTTAACATGTTTTAAACATTTATTGCAACAAAAATACTCTTCCTCCTCGTATACTCATATATCCCACATTCGTTGTAAAAATATCACCAGTTAATATATTATTAAAATAATATATTTAAATGAATTATTTTATCGAAAAAGATAAAATATTAATTTTCAACAATTGTCATTTTAAAATTTTCTCCATCTATATCCACATAAAATCAATATTTTCCTCATCATATAAATCAATAATTAATTATTCACAAATAATATTACGAGAATCACAATATTGACAATCGGCGGTTCAAAAAAAGGGGGCTTTCGATAAGAATTTCTTCTTCTTTGGCGCCTTGATTAGGTGACCAAACCTCTCCTTAAGCGAGAACTTTCTAGACATTGCCAATAATGTTATCTAATAATATTATTAGGATAATATAATTATTGCTCGATAATGAAAGATATTGTGTAATGACAATTATTGAAACAACAATGAATATAAAATATCAATATGACAATTATTAACTCGATAAAATCTTTGAGCGATAATTCTCGTAACCATTATTGAGTAGTGCCTTCTTACGTAAGAATCAATAATTGGTGCAATACCAAGTCTTCTTGTTCAACAACGGCGTATTAGTGTGTTTTAACCACGGGTATTATTCAGCGATGATAATTGGTAATAACTACTACCGTTATTTAAAAACAACTTATATTTGTCGTTTTCTTCATCCAATCACTTTACGTTATGGGGCCCCCACATGGGCTGCGCAGGTAAATACGAATATTCCACAAAGCGATCTGAATATTCCACGACCAAACGAATATTCCCAAACAACAATGAATATTTTATAACCACTTGCTTATTTTGAAATATTTGCGTATTTAACCCCTTAACTATCCACATTAATCAAATCAACCCTTACTTATTTCAAAATAATAAATAAAGGAAATTCCTTTTTATTTAAAAATTTCGGGGTCTTACAACCTCCCTCCTTATGAAATTTCGTCCTCGAAATTGGCGACGTACACAGTGTTTTGAAAAGGTGAGGATACCTCGCTTTCATTTCCGTTTCAACTCCCGTGTCATTTCCTCTATAGCATGATTCCTCCACAAAACTTTAACTTGTGGTATAACCTTTCTTGCATGGGACATGCTCCTTCCTATCAAAATCTTGTGGTACCTCCTCATACGTTAAGTCTTGTCTTGGTATCTAAATGGGTTCTAACTCTATAGCGTGGTTCGGGTCTTTCACATATTTACTGATGAGATATGTGAAACACATTATGAACACGAGACATACGGAGAGGTAACGCAAGTCTATAGGCTACATTTCCTACTCGGTCGAGAATTTGAAATGGACCAGATAAATCGTGGATTGAGCTTTCCTCTCTTCCCAAATCTTGTAACTCCCTTCCACGAAGCAACTTCATGACAATACATGATCCCTACATTAAATTCCGTCGCCCTTTCGATGAAGATCCGCATAACTCTTTTGTCGATCTTGTGCTGGTTTGTATCGTTGTCGAATCATTTGGATCTTTTTCGGTAGTCATCGCATCTTAACTTTCGGGTCCCAACAATGATGCTTCACCCACCCTCATCCCAACATATCGAGAAACGACATTTTCGTCCATATAATGCTTGAATGGAACCATGCCTATATTTGTTTAATAACTATTGTTGTATGAGGATTCCACCAATGGCAAGTACTTATCCCAACTTCCTTTGAAATCTAGGACACGAGTTTTAATATATCTTCAAGAGTTTGAGTAGTCCTTTACGATTGCCCATCCGTTTGAGGATGGTATACGCCAAATAAATAAATTCGTGCCTATAGCTTTCTAACCCAAAATCATGAAGTGAATCTTGGGTCACGATCTAAAACTATGGATCTTTGGCATGCCATGCTGATCTCACAATCTCATTTACGTACATCGAGAAAGGCGTTCAAGGAATAAGTCTCGTATCGGTAAGAAATGAGCGAGACTTGGTTAATCTATCAATAATAACCCAAATAGCATTGATGCCTTGAGAAACCGCAGGAAGACCCGTAACGTGAAATCCATAGTAATGTGTTCCCACTTCCATTAGGAATCTCAAGTGGTTGCAACGGACCCTTAGGTACTAGAGATTCGCCTTTACACGTTAGCAAGTTAAACACATCGAGATAAACTTTGCAATCTCTCTCTTCATATTGTTCCACCAAAATGTATGTCGAAGATCACGATACATTTTAGTACTTCGAGGATGGATTGCAAATGGCGTATTGTATTGCCTCCATCATAATCTTGTACTTCAAATCGAGTCGTTAGGAACACAAAGTCTAGAGTGGACTCAAGTATTCCTTCTTCATCGATTCTCGCTTAGGAATAGCTCCTTCTTGTACTTTCTTCTTAATACGCATCATTTCAAAGTCGGTGGCTTGAGCAATCTTAACTTTTTTCTATTAAAGTTGGCTCTGTCGTATACTTGACATCATCACTTTCGTTTCGCATATAATCTTCTACTCACCGCGTCGCCTACCACCGTTCGACTTTTCAAGATGACATGATCGAACATGTCTTTGAAATGAGTCTCTCTTGAGTTCTTGAAGCTCTTCCCACATTCCTTGCTCCATTCGAATTTTGTATCTCTACGAGTCGTTGCGTTAATGGAATAGCGATTCGAGAATATCCTTCAACGAATCTCCGATAATAACCAACTAAGCCTGAAAGCTACGTCTTTCGATAAGCGACTTAGGTTGCTCTCAATTGTGACTCATATCCCAATCTTGGATAAGACGTCACAATGACACCTATCGATTTTACTATCGCATGAATATGGCGCCCCCTACAGAGAGTTCGGCGGTGAATTCCACAAAGGAAGTCACAAAATAAAGGCTCGGTACCAAATTTATAGTTGAATTTTTAACTCACGAAGTTCAATAGAGCCATTCGATATGAGATTTTAGAAATGAGTTTTGTCTTCGGGTTCATAGTCGATACAAAATTTAATATCGGGCTTTGGGAGTAAGCCAAGAAATTCTTCAGAAATACGTCGGGGAAAATCAATAACAACGGAATATTATTCAAATCGGCGTGTCTTTATTCAAATCCATAACATGGACTAAGAAAACTTGACATCCGTAATAAGCGAATGACTTCATGGCTTGATATGAAAATGTTTGACTACAATGGTTTGATTGCTTGAATTGAATAACGGAGTTGCTTAGGAATATGAAAACTAACAACCTTACAAAAGCAATCAATTTGGCATGATGAGTAGTTAACCTTAAAATCACATCAAAAGCAAATATCTCTATAGAAATAAGGTTAACGGTAATGTGATAGTGCCAACTTGAATCAAGCAAGATTTCTAAACAACGGATGTAATGAAAGTTTCTCCTAAGCGGATTCTCCATAAATAGGTCAAAGTTTAATTTCTCCGTAGTCAAGTTCAAACGTTGGCGCAAGTAAGAGAGATAAAAGAATGGGTAGAACCAATATCTAGTAAGGTATATACTTCGCAAGAATTTATAATTAACTAACTTGTGTCTTAACCGTTCGGGTTCTCGCATTTTGACCGATCCTGACACAAACGCTTCTTCCGGAATCGTTGACTTTGACTTTTACGGGACGATCTTTTGAGTCAAATCCCCATTGAACTAGGTTTCATTCTTATGTCTGATCTCGGCGATATGTCCTTCCTTTCCACAATTATAGCATACCTTGAAGCTGTTGTGGGCGGTTTGGTGATATGTCCTCTTTTTCGCATTTGTAGCATATAATGGGTGGTCGTTCTCCTCCCTTAAAACTAGTTCTTCTTGGTGGCGAGCGTCTTCACATGGTCGTTGTTGAATCTCCTCTTTTTAAAATCTCCTCCCAGACTCGCTTCTTCTATTTTCATGGCCACGATTACCACCAGAGTGGTTATCGCCTTTATTTGTCAGTATTCTTCTTTCTCCATGGGTTATCGTTATTACGATGATTCTTTATCTTGATATGATCCTGGTTATGGTCCCTCGGTTGAGCGTACTCGTTATCTCATTTCTAACAATGAGCCACATTGACAACATCTGAATAGAGAGAAAATTTATGAGAAATGAGATCTTGGCGTATGTCGGGTTTCAAACCTCTCGAAACATCCGCGTCATCGTTCCTCATTCTCCACCAAATGAGGTCTGAACTGGATAACTCGCGAACCGCCTCGTCTTTGGGACACCGTCGTGTTATTCTCGCTTCTAGTCTAATAAACTCCACTTCCTTCGTATAGCCGAATACTTTGAGGAAGTACTTGTCATTGAACTATTTCAAACGTCTCCCGTGACATCTTTGAGTCTTAAATTTGGATGGAGTACGCTTCATGATTCCCACCGATGTCTGCCTCGTTACGGAACATAAAAGTAGCGAATGGAACTTTCTCGTTCCTCCGTGCATCCCAAGACATCGAATATCTTGGTAATTTGTTTGACCCACGTCTCGCTTTAATCGGATCCGGCTTCCCCCCAGAATGCGGTGGTCCCAACTCTTTGAAGCGCTTGCATTTGTGACCACCCGTGAATTGCTATCATTTCCTCTGTATTTTGAACACGAGTCTCCTAAATTCGATTTTGCATGAAGCTGCAAAAAGCTTCTAAACATCCCCTCGTTCATCATCTCGCTTCGATTGGTGTTGTTCATGGGAGGTACATTGCCGACTGTTGCCGCACGTTCTCCTCGTTGGTAAGTACAGCATCTCCACGGTCTCATTTACTCCACTGTTAATATTCTCAGTCGACATTCTCAAATACTATCATAAAATAAGGGTTAATTAAGGAAATCAATATATCACATAATATCCCTATATACTAACCAACTAACAAATAAGCTTAGGTAGGACACACTAGCGAAGGATTTACTCGTCTCTCCCTCATAGTTCAATTCCCCGATCTCACTTGGAGATCATATCCCTAAGCTCGATATTAATTTGTGGCGCCCCCAAAATAGGTATACCTGACACCCATTACGAGTCGCCAAATACATGGTACAAAAAGCAAACTACAACTTGATAATACAAAATGTAGGTGTGAAATACGATAATATATCTTTGTGAGTTTAAATATAATATTGTCTTCAGACAATATCCACATGCAAATAATTCCCCATCATAATTATTAATACATTATTTTACAAAATGGTGAGGACTACTAAACAACTCTCTCTAGAACCTTCATTCCATACCCCACTAGTATTATTTACATTCTCGCCTCACGAGAAGAAAAAATGGAACAACAAGGAAAAGGGTGAGCTCAACTAGCCCGATAAAGAATATTATGACTAAGATAATATACAACAAATTATCGTTAGTCTTCAACGAGGAAAAATCGATAGAATACTGATGAGGCAACAAGTTTGAGATCAATATTCGCGTGAAATAATAATTCATAGAAGAGTTACGTAGAGAATAAAATCTACTATAATCTATGAATTTAACGATCCATCATCAATATTTTATCCTGTAACATCAATCGATATACATACATCGGAATCAAATATTCATCTTTGCACTACTGAGCCAAAGATATTCATCGATTGGTCGTATTCATTTAAACACTGTTCATCTTTGCACCATGAGCCAAAGATATTAATCAATCGATCGTATTCATCTCAACACTGTTCATCTTTGCACTAAAGGCCAAAGATATTCTTGAGAAATCATTCATCTTTGCACTACGTGCCAAAGATATTCAATAATATCATCATTTAAGGCGAGGATGATGAAAATATTTTTAAAAGCGAATCCGGTGAAACAAAATGGCAAGGATTAAGGATTAAGGATTCGTACTTGGTTTTATCCACGCCCAAAAATACCTCAAAAATAATCATAGTGGTGTAAAATTCAAGAATGATCAAAAAACATGGATCTGATCGAGTTAGTATCCGAATAGATGTTTTAGACGAAAAGAAGAAATTTTATTTTTCGATTGAATAAGATCAGTATATCGTGAATAGTCTTAGTATCGTGAATAAGTAACCGACACCAAAAGATAGAAATTCCACAAAAACATCTTCACGCTTCGTAGAATAGTACTCGTGAATAGTAACTCATGAATAAGTAACTTCGTGAATAGTAACTCATGAATAGTAACTCGTGAATAGTAACTCGTGAATAGTAACCTTAGAGCATGAAAAAGTTCCAAATTTGATAAAAACTTCAGATCAACATTTCAGCATAATGATATTGAAGAAATAATATCATTACAAAAAAAATAATATCCTTTACCTCGAAAGATCGATCTTCTAAATTAAAAACAGGATATAGGCTATGACTTGGACTTGCATGCAGATATAGCAATACTCAAAGTATACTCAAAATACTCACAAGAATACGCTCGATAATATAGAGAGAGAAAACTTCAGTTTCTGGTGTGATTTTCAATTCTAACCTAAGCACCCTATTTATAGGAAAATGCTTAGAACACCAAAGCAGAAAATTTAATAAAATAATAATATAATTAAACAAATTCAAGCCCACCTTAGACCAACTGAATTCAGCACATTTGTATCACATGTGGGATTGCAAAAAATGTTTTTCTTAAATAAAACAATTAAAACTTCCAAAAATTAATTATTTCAGAACTTCAGAGCTTCAAAAATTCATAATTAATAGCCCTTTCATCGGAAAATTGAATCTCTCTAGTATTTATAGGAAATTCAATTCTCTACAACTGCGGAAGAAAGTTTTTCCAAATTCCAAAAGTAAATCGTAGAAATCCACTGAGCAGGCGATTTTAAAGCTATAATCAAATTTCGATTCGATAAATGGGGTCCACAGAGCATGTTTAACATGTTTTAAACATTTATTGCAACAAAAATACTCTTCCTCCTCGTATACTCATATATCCCACATTCGATTTGTAAAAATATCACCTAGTTAATATATTATTAAAATAATATATTTAAATGAATTATTTTATCAGAAAAAGATAAAATATTAATTTTCAACAATTGTCATTTTAAAAATTTTCTCCATCTATATCCACATAAAATCAATATTTTCCTCATCATATAAATCAATAATTAATTATTCACAAATAATATTTGAGAATCACGATATTGACAATCGAGTAGGTTCAGGAAAAGAGGGCTTTCAATAAGAATTTCTTCACTTCTTGGCGCTTGATTAGGTGACCAAACCTCTCCTTTGAGGCAGAACTTTCTAGACATTGCCAATAATGTTATCTAATAATATTATTAGGATAATATGAATTATTGCTTCGATAATGAAAGAATCTTTGTGTAATGACAATTATTGAAACAACAGCAATATAAAATATCAACGCAGCAATTATTAACTCAATAAAATACTGAACAGTAATTACTGTAACCATTATTGAGTAGTGCCTTCTTACGTAAGAATCAATAATTGGTGCAATACCAAGTGCTACTGTTCAACAACGCGTATTAGTGTGTTTTAACCACCGGGTATTCAGCGATAATTGATAATAACTACGTAGTTATTTAAAAACAACTTATATTTGTCGTTTCTTCATCCAATCACTTTTAGTTATGGGGCCCACACACGGCTGCGTGCCGTAAATACGAATATTCCCCACAAGCGATCTGAATATTCCACGACCAAACGAATATTCCCCGACAATGATGAATATTTTATAACCACTTCTTTATTTTGAAATATTTGCGTATTTAACCCTTAACTATCCACATTAATCAAATCAACCCTTACTATTTCAAAATAATAAATAAAGGAAATTCCTTTTTATTTAAAAATTTGAGGTCTTACTGTTGGTGTGCTCTTTGTTCAACAACAACGCGTATTAGTGTGTTTTAACCTCTGGGTATTCAACAAAGATAATGAGAATAACTACGCCTGTTATTTATAAACAACTTATATTTGTCGTTTTCTTCATCCAATCGTTTTTCCGTTATTGGGCCCCACAAAAGATGGCATTGCATACGAATATTTCCCAAAGCATTTAATATATCCACGACCAAACGAATATTCTCAAACAATAATGAATATTTTATAACCACTTGCTTATTGAAATATTTTGCGTATTTTACCCATAACTATCCACATTAATCAAATCAACCCTTACTATTTCAAAATAATAAATAGAGGAAAATAAATTTCATTTATTAATAATTTGGGGTCTTTACAACCTCCCTCCTTATGAAATTTCGTCCTCGAAATTGGACGTACGACGACAGTGTTTGAAAAGATAAAGATACCTCGCTTTCATTTTCGTTTTTAACTCCCAGGTCATTTCTTCAATAGCATGGTTCCTCCACAAAACTTTAACTTGTGGTATAACCTTTGTGCGTAGGACATGCTCCTTTCTATCCAAGATCTTGACAGGTACCTCCTCGTACGTTAAGTCTTTGGCTATCTCGTCCGGTTCTAACTCAATGACATTGTTCGGGTCGTCCACATATTTATGTAACATCGATACATGAAAAACGTTATGAACACGCGTCATACTTGGCGGTAAAACGAGTCTATTGGCCACAGTTCCTATTCGATCGAGAATTTCAAATGGATTAATAAATCGAAGGTTTGAGCTTTCCTCACATCACTGATTCTCGCTTTTGAAATAACAACTTCTTGCACCTCCTTCTTCAAATTCATCACTCCAGGTGTGTAGCTTGAGCGACTTTAACTTTATCGATTAAAGTCGATTATACTCAGTATATCATCACGTGCGCATTCTAGAGTTTTCATCTCCATCTCTATTATTTATAAATTATCTGAAATTAGTCTTTGACAATATCGTACTCAGATCGTACTTATATCACGATCTTCAACACGTCACTACCACGTTCGCTTTTTCGAGGATGGCATGGTGAACATGTCTTTGAAATGAGTCTCCTCTTGAGTTCTTGAAGCTCTTCCCACATTCCTTGCTCCATTCGAATTTTGTATCTCTACGAGTCAATGCGTTAATGGAATAGCGATTCGAGAATATCCTTCAACGAATCTCGATAATAACCAACTAAGCTGAAAGCTACGTATTTCGATTCTGAGCTTAGGTTGTTCTCAATCGTGACTCATATCCCAACCTTGGATATGACGTTACAATGACACCTATCGGTTTACTATCGCTTGCGAATATGGTGTCCTCTACGGAGAAGCGGCGGTGCATTCCACAAAGGAAGCCACCAGATAAAGGTTCAGTACCAAATTTTATAGTTGAATTTTAACTCACGAAGTTCAATAGAGCCATTCGATGAGATTTTAGAAATGAGTTTTTGTCTTTGGGTTCAAAGTCGATACAAAATTAAATATCGGGCTTTGGGAGTAAGCGAAGAAATTCTTGAAATACGTCGAGAAAAATCAATAACAACAAGAATATTATTCAAATCGACGCGTGTCTTTATTCAAATCCATAACATAGACTAAGAAAACTTGACATCCGTAATAAGCGAATGACTTCATGGCTTGATATAAAATGTTTGACTACTGATGGCTTGATTTCTTGAATTGAATAACGAAGTTGCTTAGGAATATGAAAACTAACAACACTTAAAGTAATCAATTTCGGCATGATGAGTAGTTAACCTTAAAATCACATCAAAAGCAAATATCTCTATAGAAATAAGGTTAGCAGGTGTAATGTGATAGTGCCAACTGAATCAAGCAAGATTTCTAAACAACGGATGTAATGAAAGTTTCTCTAACGGATTCTCCATAAATAGGTCAAAGTCTAATTTCTCCGTAGTCGAGTTCAAAGCGTTGGTAAAACGAAGAGATAAAAGAATGGGTAGAATCCCAGATTATCTAGTAAGGTATAAACTTCACAAGAATTTATAATTAACTAACCCGTGCTAACCGTTCGGGTTCTCAGATTTTAATTTGGCCACGACAAACGCTTCTTCCAGAACCGATTGACTTTGACCTTTACGGGACATCCTTTTGAGTCACCATTCATTTGGTGGGTTTCGATACAATACATGTAAGACCCCAAATTATTAATAAATGAAATTTTTTCCTCTATTTATTATTTTGAAATAGTAAGGGTTGATTTGATTAATGTGGATAGTTATGGGTAAAATACGCAAATATTTGAATAAAGAAGTGGTTATAAAATATTCATTATTGTCGGGGAATATTCGTTTGGTCTTGGAATATTAGATCTTTGTGGGGAATATTAAATACTGTGGTAGCTTGATCTTTTGTGGGCCCCATAACGAAAGCGATTGGATGAAGAAAAGCGACAAATATAAGTTGTTTATAAATAACTTGGCGTAGTTATTCACAGATTATCTTGTTGGAATACCGAGAGGTTAAAACACACTAATACGGCGTTGTTGAGAAGATAGCTGCAGTATTGCACCAATTATTGATTCTTACGTAAGAAGGCCACTACTCAATAATTGTTCTGATAATTCTTATTCGATATTTTATTTTATTGATTCAATAATTCTTTGCATTGATATTTTATATTCTTGTTGTTTTGATAAATTGTCATTACACAAGTATTTTCCATTATCGAGGCAATAATTCATATTATCTGAATAATATTATTAGATAACATTATTGGCAATGTCTAGAAAGTTAAGTCAAGGAGAGGTTTGGTCACCTAATCAAGGCCATGAAGGAGAAATTCTTATTGGAAAGCCCCTCTTTCTGAGAATGTACACGGTCACCGATCTTGTGATTACGTAATATTATTTGTGAATAATTAATTATTGATTTATATGATGAGGAAAATATTGATTTTATGTGGATATAGATGGAGAAAATTTTAATGTGACAATTGTTGAAAATTAATATTTTATCTTTTTTGATAAAATAATTCATTTAAATATATTATTTTAATAATATATTATGGCGATATTTTTATAATGAATGTGGGATATATGAGTATATGAGGAGGAAGAGTATTTTGTGGCATTAAATGTTTAACACATATTTTGTGTGTTGGTGGACACAATTATTAATAGAAATTTGATTATAACGTAAAATCGCCTTGTTTGAGGATTTGGTTAATTTACATTTGGAATTTGGAAAAACTTCCTTCGCAAAGTTGTAGATAATGGAATTTCCTATGAAAATTCGCGAGTTTCAATTTTTCTGATAAAAGAGCTATTTATTATGAATTATTGAAGTTCCAAAATTCCAAAATAATTGATTTTTGGAAGTTTTAATTGTTTTAATTAACAAAAACGTTTTTTAGATGTATGAGCCTCATTTTACATGTGTTAGGTTGCTGATTTCAGATTCTCAAAGGTTGGCGTAGACAAATTTTTTATAAATATATTATTATATTAAATTTTTCGCTTTGGTGTTCTAAGATTTTCCTATAAATAGGTGCTTGGGTTAGAATTAAAAATCACAAAGGCTGAAGTTTTCTCTCTATATTATCGAGCGTATTTTTGTGAGTATTTTAAGTATACTTTGAGTATTGCTATACGGTGCAAGTTCAAGTCATAGCTTTATATCAGGTGTTTCAATTAGAAATCTTGTCTTTCGAGGTAAGGGATGTTATTTTTCTTCAAATGATATTATTTCTTCAATATCATTATCTTTGAAATATTGGTTGGAACTTTTTATCAAATTTGGAACTTTTTTTCATGTCGAGGTTCTTATTCACGAGTTCTTATTCATGAGTTCTTATTCACGAGTTCTTATTCACGTTAAGTCTTATTATTCATGAAGCGTGAAGATGTTTTTTTGTGAACTTTCTATTTTTTGGTGTGAGAGTTACAATTCACGTATCGACCTTTATTCACGATACTGACCTTTATTCACGAATACGACACTATTCATAGAAAAATAAAATTTCTTCTTTTGTCCAAAATATCTATTATGGATACTAGCTTTGATTGTATCCATGTTTTGACCATTCTTGAATTTTACTCCACTCGATTACTTATGAAGTATTTTTGAACTTGGATTGTTTAAAATACGAATCCTTAATATTTGTTCTTTTGTTTCCTTTGGATTCGTTTTTTTTTGAAATATTTTCATCATCCTCGGTCCTAAATGATGATATTCTTGAATATCTTTGGCTGTGAAAGTGCAAAAGATGAATGATTTCTTGATGAATATCTTTGGCCGTAGTGCGAAGATGAGCAGTGTTGAGATGAATATGATTAATCGATTAATATCTTTGGCCCGTAGTGCAAAGATGAACAGTGTTTAGATGAACATAATCAATGATGAATATCTTTGGCTGTAGTGCAAAGATGAATATTTGATTTCGGATATATATTGATTGATGTTACTGAGGATAAAATATCGACGATGAACTTTTAAATTCATATATAGAAGATAGTAGTTTGCATTCTCTACTTAACTCTTCTAATGAATTGTTGTTTTCATTGCGATTGTTGATTTAAAAGCTGGTTATCTATTGTATTCTATCGTATTTTTCCCTTTTGAAGACTAACGATAATTTGTTGTATATTATCTTAGTCATAATATTCTTTCTTTGGGCTAGTTGAGCTCACCTTTTCCTTTTGTTCCATTTTTTTTTCTTCTCGGGAGGCGAGAATGTAGTAGTACTTAGTCGGGGTATGGAATGAAGGTTCTAGAGAGAGTTATTTAGTAATCCTCACAATTTTTGTAAAATAATGTATAAATAATTGTGATGAGGATTTATTTGCGTGTGGATATTGTCTAGATGGCAATATCTGTCTTTAAACTCACAGTTTATATGTTGTAATAATAAAGTTGTAGTTATTTCTGTACCATGTATTTGGCGACTCAGAATGGGTTGGATGGAATAGACCTATTTTGGGGGCGTCACAGTACAATCTCGAGCGATATGTCCTTCTTTTCCACAATTATAGCATACCTTAAACTGTTGTGGGCAGTTTGGGCTGATATATCCCTCTCTCTCGCATTTATTACATACGACCGGTGGTCTTTCTCCTCCCTTGGAACCAGTTGCTACTGGCGCTGACGTCTTCACATGGTCGTTGTTGAATCTCCTCTTTTTAAAATCTCCTCCGACTCGCTTCTATTTTCATGGCCACGATTATTACCAGAGTGGTTACCGCTTTTGTCTCGTATTCTTCTTTCTCCATTTGGTTATCGTTATTCGATGATCTTATCTTTGGTATGATCTGGTTATGGTCCTCGGTTGAATGTATTCGTTATCTAGCTCTAACAACCGAGTCCCCGTTGACAACATCTGAATAAATGTAAAATTTATGAAATGAGATATCGACGTACGTGTGGGTTTCAAACCTCTCGAAACATCCGTCATCATCGTTCCTCATTCTCCACCAAATGAGGTGTAAACACGGATAACTCCATGAACTTCGCCTCGTCTTTGGGACACCGTCATGTTATTCTGCTCGAGTCTAATAAACTCCACTTCCTTCATATAACGAATACTTTCGGGAAGTACTTGTCATTGAACTTTTGAAGCGTCTCCATGACATCTTTGAGTGCGGCTAGATGGTACGCTTCATGATTCCCACCGATGTCTGCCGCATTACGGAACATAAAAGTAGCGAATAGAACTTTTCATTTCTCCGTGCATCCCAAGACATCGAATATCTTGGTAATTTGTTTGACCCACGTCTCGCTTTAATCGGATCCGGCTTTCCCAAAAATTGCAGTGGTCCCAACTCTTTGAGCTGCTTTGGTGTGACCACCCATGAATTGCTATCATTTCTCTCCGTATTTTGAACACGAGTCTCCTAAATGCGATTTCGCGTGAAGCGCAAAATGCTTCTAAACATCCCTCGGTCATCATCGCTTTCCGGTGGTGTTATTCACGGGGAGGTACATTGCCGACTGTTGTTGCACGTTCTCCTCGTTTGTAAATCTGAGGCATCTCCACGGTCTCATTTACTCCCATTATTAATATTCTCGATTCGACATTCTCAAATATTGTCATAAAATAAAGGTTAATTAAGGAAATCAATATATCACATAATATCCCTATATCTTGACCAACTAACAAATAAGCTTAGGTAGGACACACTTATCGGAAGGATTTACTTGTCTCTCCCTCCTAGTTCTATTCCCGATCTCCGCCGGAGAGATCATATCCTAAGCTACGATACCAGTCGTGGCGCCCCCAAAATAGGTCCATTCCATCCAACCCATTCTGAGTCGCCAAATACATGGTGCGAAATAACTACAACTTTATTAATACATTTGTCGTGCAAAAATATACATACCCAAATACAATTATTGTCTTCTTAAACAATATACATACCCAAATAAATCCTCATCACAATTATTTATACATTATTTTACAAAATTATGAGGACTACTAAACAACTCTCTAGAACCTTCATTCTATACCCCACTAGTACTAATGACATTCTCGCCTCACGAGAAGAAAAATGGAACAAAAAGGAAAAGGGTGAGCTCAACTAGCCCGATAAAGAATATTATGACTAAGATAATATACAACAAATTATCGTTAGTCTCCAGCGGGAAAAGATCTAATAGAATCTGATAGATGACCGGTTTTAAATCAATAGCTGCGGTGAAACAACAATTCATTAGAAAAGTTAAGTAGAGAATGCAAACTACTATCTTCTATATATGAATTTAAAAGTTCATCGTCGATATTTTATCCCCGTAACATCAATCAATATATATATCGGAATCAAATATTCAACTTTTGCACTCACAGGCCAAAGATATTCATCATCGGTTGGTCGTGTTCGTCTAAACACTGTTCATCTTTGCACTACTGGGCCAAAGATATTAATTAGTAGGTCGTGTTCATCTCAACACTGTTCATCTTTGCACTACGGGCCAAAGATATTCATCAAAAATCATTCATCTTTACTACGGGCCAAAGATATTGATAATATCATCATTTAGGGTGAGGATGATGAAAAATATTTCAAAGAAAAGCGAATCCGGTGAAACAAAAGAACAATTATTAAGGATTCAGTATTTTAAACAATCCAAGTTCAAAATACTTCATAAGTAATCGAGTGGAGTAAAATTCAAGAATGATCAAAACATGGATACAATCAAAAGCTAGTATCCATAATAGATATTTTGAGAAAAAGAAGAAATTTCATTTTCGGTGAATGAATAGGTCGTGATAAGTGAATAAAGGTATCACGTGAATAAGTTTGTATCGTGAATAGTAACTCAAGAGACCAAAAGATAGAAATTTCACAAAAAACATCTTCACGCTTTCGTGAATAGTACTAAATGAATAGTAACTTAAGTGAATAGTAACTCATGAATAGTAACTTCGTGAATAGTAACCAGACACATAAAAAAATTCCAAATTTGATAAAAGTTCCAACCAATATTTCAAAGATAATGATATTGAATAAATAATATCATTTGAGAAGAAAATAACATCCCTTACCTCGAAAGGCAAGATTTCTTAAGTTGAAACAGGATATATAGGCTATGACTTGAACTTGACCAGTATAGCAATACTCAAAGTATACTCAAAATACTAACAAGAATCGCTTCGATTCGATAATAGAGAGAAAACTTCAGCTCGGTGTGATTTTCAATTCTAACCCAAGCACCTATTTATAGGAAAATCGCTTAGAACACCAAGCGAGAAAATTTAATAAATTAATATTATAATTTTTCCACAACTTCCTACGCATCCATGAATCTGAACTCAGCAACCTAACACATGTAAAATGAGGCTCATACATCTAAAAAACATTTTTGTTAATTAAAACAATGAAAACTTCCAAAAATCAATTATTTCGGAACTTTGGAACTTCAATAATTCATAATAAATAGCTCTTTTATCAGAAAAATTTGAAACTCGCAAATTTCCATAGTAGAATTCCATTATCTACAACTTGAGAAGGAAGTTTTCCAAATTCCAAGCAGTAAATTAAGAATCCACAAAGCAGAGCGATTTACAAATTTATAATCAAATTTCGATTCGATAATTGTGTCCACCAACACACAAAATATGTGTTAAACATTTAATGCCAAAAATACTCTTCCTCCTCATATACTCATATATCCCACATTCATTATAAAATATCACCGTTAATATATTATTAAAATAATATATTTAAATAAATTATTTTATCGAAAAAGATAAAATATTAATTTTTAACAATTGTCACATTAAAATTTTCTCCATCTATATCCACATAAAATCAATATTTTCCTCATCATATAAATCAATAATTAATTATTCACAAATAATATTACAGAATCACAAGATCTTGGCAACCGGTAGTTCCAGGAAGAGGGGCTTTCAATAAGGATCTCTCGCTTCTTGGTAGCAATTGATTAGGTGACCAAACCTCTCCTTAGAGCCAGAACTTTCTAGACATTGCCAATAATGTTTTCTAATAATATTATTCAGATAATATGAATTATTGCTCCGATAATGGAAAATCTTGTGTAATGACAATTTATTGAAACAACGGTAATATAAAATATCAATGCAAGCAATTATTGAATTAATAAAATAAAATCTTTGAGCAGTAATTCATGTAACAATTATTGAGTAGTGCCTTCTTACGTAAGAATCAATAATTGGTGCAATACCGTGTCTTCTTATTCAACAACGCGTATTAGTGTGTTTTAACCATTGGGTATTCCAACAAGATAATAGCAGAATAACTACTACCGAAGTTATTTATAAACAACTTATATTTGTCGTTTTCTTCATCCAATCGCTTTTAGTTATGGGGCCCACAAAAGAGGCTGGCGGTGCATGCGAATATTCCCTGACGATCTGAATATTCCACGACCAAACGAATATTCTCCGATAATAATGAATATTTTATAACCACTTCATTATTCAAAATATTTTGCGTATTTTACCCATAACTATCCACATTAATCAAATCAACCCTTACTATTTCAAAATAATAAATAGAGAAAAATTAATTTCATTTATTAATAATTTGGGGTCTTCAATTGCTATATGATTGCGAAGTTCAAGTCATAGCTTTATATTGGTGTTTTATTAGTAAATCTACATCTTTGTGAGGTAAGGGATATTATTTTTTCGTAATGATAATATTTCTTCAATATCATTATCTTTGAAATATTGATCTGAAGTTTTATCAAATTTGGAACTTTTTTGGTGTGAGATTCTTATTCACGATATACGACACTTTATTCACGATATCTTGACTATTCACGAAATACGACACTATTCATCGAAAAATGAAAATTTACTTTTTCGTCTAAAATATCTATTATGTATACTAGCTTTGATTGTATCCATGTTTTGATCATTCTTGAATATTACTTCACTATGATTATTTTTGAGGTATTTTTTGACATGGATAAAACAAAATACTGAATCCTTAATCCTTAATCCTTGTCATTTTGTTTCTTTGGATTCGTTTCTTTAAAATATTTTTCATCATCCTCGGTCTTAAATGATGATATTATTGAATATCTATGGCACTGTAGTGCAAAAGATGAATGATTTACGATGAATATCTTTGGCCGTAGTAAAAGATGTACAGTGTTTAGATGAACATGACCACGGTGATGAATATTTTTGGCTGTAGAAAAAGATGAATATTTGATTCGGATGTATATTGATTGATGTTACGGGGATAAAAGATGAGCGATGAACTTTTAAATTCATATATAGAAGATAGTAGTTTGCATTCTCTACTTAACTCTTCTAATGAATTATTATTTCATTATGAATATTGATTTAAAACTTGTTGTCTATTGTATTCATTAGATTTTTTCTGTTGAAGACTAACGATAATTTGTTATATATTATCTTAGTCATAATATTCTTTCTTGGGCTAGTTGAGCTCACCCTTTTCCTTGTTGTTCCATTTTTCTTCTCGTGGAGGCGAGAATGTAGCGAGTACTTAGTCGGGGTATGGAATGAAGGTTACAGAGAGAGTTGTTTAGTAGTCCTCACCATTTTGTAAATTAATGTATCAATAATTATGATGGGGATTTATTTGCGTGTGGATATTGTCTAGATGGCAATATCTGTATTTAAACTCACAGTTTATATGTTGTAATAATAAAGTTGTAGTTGTTTCTGTACCATGTATTGGCAACTCAGAATGGGTGATGTATACCTATTTTGGGGGCGTCACACTACAGGCCAAAGATATTCAGTAATATCATCATTTAGGACTGAGGATGATGAAAAATATTTTAAAGAAAACGAATCCTGTGAAACAAAAGAACAAGTATTAAGGATTCGTATTTCAGCTATTTCATGTCCAAAAATACCTCATAAATAATCATAGTGGTGTAAAATTCAAGAATGATTAAAACATGGATACAATCAAAGCTAGTATCCACAATAGATATTTTTGAATGAAAAGGAAAAATTTTATTTTCCGTGAATAAGGCCGTATTCATGAATAGTGTCGATATCGTGAATAAGGCCGGTATCGTGAATAATAACTCCGGCACAAAAGTTCCAAATTTGATTAAAAGTCCAGATCAATACTTTGACGATAATGATATTGAAAGAAATAATATCATTTTAATAATAATATCCTTACCTCACAAAGACGGTATTTACGACTAAAAAAGCTGGATCTGAAGTGAAGGAACTTGCAGAGTATAACAACACTCAAAGTATACTCACAAGAATACGCTCAATATATCGAGAGAAATAGAGAGAAACTTGGTTTACGGTGTGATTTTCAATTCTAACCTAAGCACCCTATTTATAGAAAATGCTTAGAACACCAAAGTAGAAAATTGAATATAATATTAATATATTTTCACATTTTCTTTAGTCCACCTGAGACAATGATCTTAGCTCATTTGAATCACATGTGAGGCCAACTTAGTTGCAAAAAACGTTTTCTCAAATTAACTAAAACTCCCAAAATTAATTATTTGAACTTGAACTTCAATAATTCATAATAAATAGCCCTTTTAGCGTAAAAATTGAATCTTATGACTTTTTATAGGAAATTCAATTCTCTACAACTTTGCAAAAGAAAGTTTTTCCAAATTCCAAGCAGAAATTAGCTTGAAATCCACAAACAGGCGATTTTACAAAGGTATAATCAAATTTCGGTCAATAATTGTGTCCACCAACACACAAAACATGTGTTAAACATTTAATGCCACAAAAATACTCTTCCTCCTCATATACTCGTAGATATCCCACATTCATTGTAAAAATATCATCGTTAATATATTATTAAAATAATATATTTAAATGAATTATTTTTAGAAAAAGATAAAATATTAATTTTCAACAATTGTCACATTAAAATTTTCTCCATCTATATCCTCATAAAATCAATATTTTCCTCATCATATAAATCAATAATTAATTATTCATAAATAATATTATGAGAATCACATTATTGATGAACGAGTGCGGTTCCCAAGATAGAGGGCTTTCAATAAGGATCTCTCCTTACCACAGTGCGCAATTAGATGACCAAACCTCTCCTTGATGAGAACTTTCTAGACATTGTCAATAATGTTATCTAATAATATTATTCAGATAATATGAATTATCATTAGATAATGGAAAATCTTGTGTAATGACAATTATTGAAACAACAACAATATAAAATATCAATGCAAAGAATTATTGAATCAATAAAATAAAATCTTGAGCAAGTAATTATCGTAACCATTATTGAGTAGTGCCTTCAATAATTGGTGCAATCCGTGCCATCTTCTTGTGCAACAACGCAGTATTCTTGTGTTTTAACCACCGGGTATTCCAGCGGTGTTAATCTTGAAACAACTACTTCTGCAGATTATTTTTAAACAACTTATATTTGTCGTTTTCTTCATCCAATCGCTTTCCAGTTATGGGGCCCACACAAGGCGCTTACTGTCGCATGCGAATATTCCTCTACGGTAAGAATATTCCACGACCAAACGAATATTCCCCGACAAAAATAAATATTTTATAACCACCTGCTTATTTAAAATATTTGCGCATTTTACCCATAACTAACCATATTAATCAAATCAACCTTTACTAATTAAAAGAAATAATAGAGGAAAATAAATTTCATTTATTAATTATTTGGGGTCTTACAGTTATATGTCAAGAGAAGACTCACCATTGGAAGGAACATGATAGTAATCTTCTCGTTTTTCTTTGGGGTCTATTGGATCAACCAAGGATAATTATCTGGACATATGATATCTATCATAACTTAGATTCATAGCCTCCTATGTACGAAGGTTTCCTTGAGCACTTCCCAAATATTTTAATTTCTAAAACAGTTCTAGATTGCACCTTTATGTAAGGTATCCTTTGTGAGGTTTGTCATAGATTAGGACATGAGTCACAGTTGGTATTAAAACTCACAGTATATATGTTGTTGTATTTTGCACGACAATTATACTAATAAAGTTATAGTTGTTTTCTGTACCATGTATTTGGCGACTCAGAATGAGTTGGATGGATTGGACCTATTTTGGGGGCGTCACAAAATATTACTAAAAAAATAACGTTATTTTAGTAATAACATTATTTTAGTAAAATTTTGAATATTTTGAATATTTTATATAATCTAAAATAACGTTATTTTAGTAATAACGTTAATATTACAAAATATTACATTAATATTACAAAATATTAATATTACATTGTTTTTCAATTAATATTCAAAATATTCAACGTTATTACTAAAATAACGTTATTACTAAAATATTTTTTAATATTCACAATATATTAACGTTAATATTCAAAATATTTTAGTAATATATTTTAGTAATATACAAAATATTCAAAATATTAACATTATTTTGAATATACAAAATATTCAAAATATTACTAAAATTGAATATTTTGAATATTAAAAAAATTGATAACGTTATTTAGTAATATTCAAAATATTAAAAAATATTAATGTTATGTGTGACGCCCCCAAAATAGGTCCATTCCATCCAACCCATTCTGAGTCGCCAAATACATGGTACAGAAATGACTACAACTTTATTATTACAACATATAAGCTGTGAGTTTAAATACGAGATATTGCCATCTGAATAATATCCACACGCAAATAAATCCCTATCATAATTATTGATACATTATTTTATAAAAATGGTGAGGACTACTAAACAACTCTCTCTAGAACCTTCATTTCATACCCCGACTAGTACTCGCTACATTCTCGCCTCCTGAGAAGAAAAATGGAACAAAAAGGAAAAGGGTGAGCTCAACTAGCCCAGTAAAGAATATTATGACTAAGATAATATACAACAAATTATCGTTAGTCTCTAATGAGGAAAAATCTAATAGAATACCATAGACAACCAGTTTTAAATCAACAATCTGCGGTGAAAACAACAATTCATTAGAAGAGTTAAGTAGAGAATGCAAACTACTATCTTCTATATATGAATTTAAAAGTTCATCGTCGATATTTTATCCTCGTAACATCAATCAATATATCTCGGAATCAAATATTCATCTTTGCACTACTGAGCCAAAGATATTCATCGATTAGTCATGTTCATCTAAACACTGTTCATCTTTGCACTACGGGCCAAAGATATTAATCGATCGATCTTGTTTCATCTCAACACTGTTCATCTTTGCACTCTGGGCCAAAGATATTCATCGAAATCATTCATCTTTGCACACGGGCCAAAGATATTCGGTAATATCATCATTTAGGTGCGAGGATGATG
The DNA here is from genome assembly GCA_020205615.1 of Panax quinquefolius. Lineage (NCBI taxonomy): Eukaryota > Viridiplantae > Streptophyta > Magnoliopsida > Apiales > Araliaceae > Panax > Panax quinquefolius. Next base: position 27,209,321 of record CM035161.1, read on the forward strand.
AAAAATATTTCAAAGAAAAGCGAATCGATTGAAACAAAAGAACAAATATTAAGGATTCGTATTTTAAACAATCCAAGTTCAAAAATACTTCATAAGTAATCAGAGTGGAGTAAAATTCAAGAATGATCAAAACATAGATACAATCAAAGCTAGTATCTATAAAAGATATTTTAGACAAAAAGAAGAAATTTTATTTTTCGGTGAATAGTGCCGTTTTCGTGAATAGTGTTGTATACGTGAATAGTGCCGTATACGTGAATAGTAACTCCGACACCAAAAGATAGAAATTTCACAAAAAAAAACATCTTCACGCTTCATTTAATAGTACTCGTGAATAAGTAACTTCGTGAATAGTAACTTTCATGAATAAGTAACTTCGTGAATAGTAACTCATGAATAGTAACTCCCAGAGCATGAAAAAGTTCCAAATTTGATAAAAGGTCCAACCAATATTTCAAAGATAATGATATTGAAGAAATAATATCATTTTAGAAGAAAATAACATCCCTTACCTCGAAAGACAGTACTTCTAGTTGAAACACCGGATATAGGCTATGACTTGAACTTGCACCGTGTGACACCCCCAAAAATAGGTATACGTCACCCATCTTGGGTCGCCACTTACATGGTACATAAATTCAAATACAACTTACTAATATAAGCGTGTGGTATGCAATCTGATATAAACCGTGAGTTTGAATACAAATTTTGTCTACTAGATATTATACAAACTCAAAAGGAGTCCTCATTACAACTATTATCACACTATTTCACGAGAATAGTGAGGACTACTAATGCTATCCTCGGACCATTACTTCGTTCCCCGAGCTTGTCGGTATGTTCTCATTTCCGAAGAGAACGGTGAAAGAAAGAAAGGTGAGCTCAACTAGCCCGAAGAAGAAATATTATGACTAAGATAATGCGAATAAATTATCATTAGCCTTCAATGATGTTAAACCGATAAAATACAATAGACAACCGGTTTAAGCTGCTGTGGAATAAACAATCTATTAAAAGAGTCAAGTAGAGAATAAAGTCTACTATCTTTTAGGTTTTAAAAGGTTTTCATCAATTTTATCATTTGAGACTCAAATTTTAATAAATAAACCACCACATCTAAATCATCCCACGTGAGGATTTTTCAAGGATTTTCATCAAATTATCAATGGTCATGACTATACCGAATCACCCACGGTCATAATCATACCAAAAACTATCCATCACTTGCATTACTGAGCCATCGAGGACTTTTGTCACATCATTTATATCAAGTCATGATTATAAGAATGATCCTCGGTCATAATCATACTAAGTTCATCTATGGACGTAAGCCAAAGATAACATAATATAACATGAGGATGATGACAATGACATAATAATTCAATAAAACAAGTTCAAGAATTATTTAATCCATGAATTATTAACGTCAAAATTGTCAACATGATCTTCGTTTCGTAGAGAGTAAAATTCAAGAATGATCGGAAGAATATTTCCATGAAAAGATCTTTGGATGAAACGCAAATATCAAGGATATTCTACTAATTTCATGGAGTATAGAAGTCAAAGTTTTAACTTATTTGGGTATAATAAAGAATGGAATAACAAAAGAAATCACCGTGCATGCAGATGCTTGATGTACGAGGTTATTCAACAGAATAATAATAACGGGAACGGTCGGGTGAAATTCACAAGCAGGGATGTTCCAACAGAATAATAAAGATGGAACCGGATCGGTGTAAAACAACACGAGATAGGATATTCAACAGAATGATAAAGGCGGAACCAGTCAGGTGTAAAACACATGTGATGAGGATGTTCCAAGCGAATAATAGAAGAATGTCACCAAGTATAGGTAAAATCACAGCGTATCTGAGTTATTCCAATGTAATAATAAGCAATGGAATAACATAAGGATTTCACCAAGTATAGGGTATCTGGCATATATCTGAGGTTTGTATAGGGTATGCCACTTTTACAAAGTTATTCAATGAGAATAATAATGAATGGAATATGAAGTTCTCTTCAAGAAGAAAGAATAACACCCACTACCGTAAAAGAACCTGAATATAGAAGTAGTGAAGTAGCAGAATACTCTTCTTCTTTCTATAATTTTTCTCTATAGCTTCTCTCTATAATTTCTCTCTCAGAGTTTCAATGAATTCGTAAGAAAATAATGAAGGAATGAGCTTTATTTATAGGAAAATGGAATGCATAGGAATTAATCCATGAACGGTCCAGATTGATTTACTTTAATCGACAATCCATATTTAAAGAAAAATCTTTTAAATAAAATATAATATATTCTATTTATATAAAAACATTTTACTATGCAAACACTATGCAATACTATCGCAAAAAACACTATGCAACACTACGCATAATAAAATATAATATATTCTATTTATAGAATAACTTTAATAAAGTATTCTATTTTATATAAAAGATGTTTCATTTTATTACGTTAATAATACGAATAAAACAAAAGCGTCATTATCATTATAATAATTCATATTATTAATCGATGATAATGGAATCAAATGAGTGACTTCTCACATAGGCATCGATAATCAATACCGGTAGTGTCTTCTTATGCAACCACACGTATTCTTCGTATTTTTTACTACCGAAGTAGTTCAACAAGATCAGCCAGTAAAACTTCCATAGTTATTTTAATAAAATATTTTTGTCGTTTTCTCAATCGACAATAATTACATTAATAGGGTCCACCAATGATTGAGTAGTTATGCGAATATTCCCCTGCTAAACCGAATATTCCCCACCAATCGAATATAATATAACCACTTGCATACTTTTGCAAAATTTATAAATACTACCCACAACTATAATATTATCTTAAATTCACACCATAATATTAAAAAATTATTTCAACAAAATTTAAATCTTTATTGATAAAATCTGGGGTCTCACACACCGTATAGCAATACTCAAAGTATACTCAAAATACTCAGAAGAATACGCTCGATAATATAGAGAGAAAACTTGATTACGGTGTGATTTTCAATTTTAACCAAGCACCTATTTATAGGAAAATGCTTAGAACACCAAAGCAAGCGAAAATTTAATATAATATATTATAATTTTCTACAACTTCATACGCACACTAACAATCTGAATTCAGCCTCCTAATCACATGTTAAATGAGTTTCAAAAATGAAAAAAACGCGTTTTTGTAATTAAAAATATTTTAAACTTCCAAAAATCAATTATTTGAACTTGAAACTTCAATAATTCATAATAAATAGCTCTTTTATCGGAAAAAATTGAAAACACATAATTTTCCATAGGAAATTCCATTATCTACAACAACTGAAGGAAGAAGTTTTCCAAATTCCAAGCAGAAATTAACCGAAATTCTAAAAGCGAGTGCGATTTTATGTTTATAATCAAATTTGATTAATAATTGTGTCCACCAACACACAAAATATGTGTTAAATATTTAATGCCACAAAAATACTCTTCCTCCTCATATACTCATATATCCCACATTCATTATAAAATATCGCATAGTTAATATATTATTAAAATAATATATTTAAATGAATTATTTTATCGAGAAAAAGATAAAATATTAATTTTCAACAATTGTCACATTAAAATTTTCTCCATCTATATCCACATAAAATCAATATTTTTCTCATCATATAAATCAATAATTAATTATTCACAAATAATATTACAGAATCACAAGATCTTGTGGTAACGGTGCCGCTCCTGAGGAAAGGGGGTTTTCAATAAAAATTCTCTCTTCTTGGTAGTGATTAGGTGACCAAACCTCTCCTTAGAGCGAACTTTCTAGACATTGTCAATAATGTTATCTAATAATATTATTAGGATAATATGAATTATTTCCTCGATAATGGAAAATCTTGTGTAATGACAATTTATTGAAACAACAAAGTAATATAAAATATCAATGCGTGAATTATTGAATCAATAAAATAAAATCTTGAGCATTAATTCTTCGTAACAATTATTGAGTAGTGCTTCTTACATAAGAATCAATAATTGGTGCAATATCGTGTCTTTAGTGTTCAACAACGCGTATTAGTGTGTTTTAACCTCCTGGGTATTCCAACGATGATAACTGTGAATAACTACGCCAAGTTATTTATAAACAACTTATATTTGTCGTTTTCTTCATCCAATCGCTTTTTCGTTATGGGCCCACATAAAATTTACAATACAGTAAATGCGAATATTCCGAAGCGATCTGAATATTCCACGACCAAACGAATATTCAAACAATAATGAATATTTTATAACCACTTGCTTATTCAAAATATTTGCGTATTTTACCCATAACTATCCACATTAATCAAATCAACCCTTACTATTTCAAAATAATAAATAGAGGAAAATAAATTTCATTTATTAATAATTTGGGGTCTTACAACCTCCCCTCCTTATGAAATTTCGTCCTCGAAATTGACGTACGTACCTGGTGTTTCGAAAAGATAAAGATACCTCGCTTTCATTTTCGTTTTTAACTCCCAGGTCATTTCTTCAATAGCATGGTTCCTCCACAAAACTTTAACTTGTGGTATAACCTTTGTGCGTAGGACATGCTCCTTTCTATCCAAGATCTTGACAGGTACCTCCTCATACGTTAAGTCTTCATTATCTCGTCGGTTCTAACTTAATAGCGAGTCGGTCGTCCACATATTTACGTAACATCGACACGTGAAAAGCGTTATGAACACGCGTCGTACTTGGCGGTAAAAGCGAGTCTATAGAGCCACGGTTCCTATTCGATCGAGAATTTCAAATGGATTAATAAATCGAAGGTTTGAGCTTTCCTCACCTCCACCGATTCTCGCTTTTGAAATAACAACTTCTTGCACCTCCTTCTTCAAATTCATCAGCTCTGGTGTGTAGCTTGAACAGCTTTAACTTTATCAATTAAAGTCGATTATACTTGTATATCATCACGTGGGTACCTAGAGTTTTCATCTCCATCTCTATTATTTGTAAATTATACGAAATTAGTCTTTGATAATATCATACTCGACTTGTATACGATCTTCTACTCAACACGTCACCTACCACGTCGCTTTTCGAGGATGGCATGGGTGAACATGTCTTGAAATGAGTCTCTCTTGAGTTCTTGAAGCTCTTCCCACATTCCTTGCTCCATTTGAATTTTGTATCTCTACGAGTCAAATTGCGTTAATGGAATAGTGATTCGAGAATATCCTTCAACGAATCTCGATAATAACCAACTAAGCCTGAAAGCTACGTATTTCGATTACTGAGCTTAGGTTGTTCTCAATCGTGACTCATATCCCAACCTTGGATAAGACGTTACAATGACACCTATCGGTTTACTATCGCACGAATATGGTGTCCCCCTACGAATCGGCGGTGCATTCCACAAAGGAAGTCACCGGATAAAGGCTCAAGTACCAAATTCTATAGTTGAATTTTAATCTCTCGAAGTTCAATAGAGCCATTCGATATGAGATTTTAGAAATGAGAGTTTTGTCTGGGTTCAAAGTTGATACAATATTTAATATCGGTCTTTGGGAGTAAGCAAGAAATTCTTGAAATACATCGGGAAAAATCAATAACAACAGGAATATTATTCAAATCGGCGTGTCTTTATTCAAATCCATAACATAGACTAAGAAAACTTGACATCCGTAATAAGCGAATGACTTCATGGCTTGATATGAAAATGTTTGACTACAATGGTTTGATTGCTTGAATTGAATAATGAGTTGCTTAGGAATATGAAAACTAACAACCTTACGAAAGTAATCAATTTTCGGCGTGATGAGTAGTTAACCTTAAAATCACATCAAAAGCAAATATCTCTATAGAAATAAGGTTAACAGGTAATGTGATAGTGCCAACCTGAATCAAGCAAGATTTCTAAACAACGGATGTAATGAAAGTTTCTCCTAACGGATTCTCCATAAATAGGTCAAAGTTTAATTTCTCCGTAATCAAGTTCAAACGTTGAGCGCAAGCAAGATAGATAAAAGAATGGGTAGAACCGGTATCTAGTAAGATATAAACTTCGCAAGAATTTATAATTAACTAACCCGTGCTAACTTCGTATGGGTTTCTCGCATTTTGACCGGTCACGACAAACGCTCTTCCAGGAACCGTTGACTTTGACCTTTCTGGGACATCCTTTTGAGTCACCATTCATTTGGATTGGGTTTCGATATCGTCTGATCTCGGCGATATGTCCTTCTTTTCCACAATTATAGTATACCTTAAACTTGTAGGCGGTTTGGGCTTATATGTCCCTCTTTCCCGCATTTGTAACATACGACCGGTGGTCTTTCTCCTCCTTGGAACCCGATTCTTCTTGGCCGACGTCTTCACATGGTCGTTGTTGAATCTCCTCTTTTAAAATCTCCTCCCACTCGCTTCTTCTATTTTCATGGCCACGATTACCACCGAGTGGTTACCGCTTTTGTCCGTATTCTTCTTTCTCCTTTGGTTATCGTTATTACGATGAATGCTATTTTCAGATGATCTCGGTTATGGTCCTCGATTGAACGTACTCGTTATCTCATTTCTAACAAACCGAGCCTCGTTGACAACATCGAATAGAGAAAATTTATGAGAAATGAGATCTTGACGTATCGCCGGGTTTCAAACCTCTCAAAAACATCCGCGTCATCGTTCCTCATTCTCCACCAAATGAGGTGCAAACTGGATAACTCCATGAACTTCGCCTCGTCTTTGGGACACCGTCGTGTTATTCGCTCGATCTAATAAACTCCACTTCCTTCACGTATAGCCGAATACTTTGGGAAGTACTTGTCATTGAACTGCTATTTCTGAAATGTCTCCCATGACATGTTGAGAAAATGGATGGGTGCGCTTTTTCTGATTCCCACGAAGAATCGCCTTCGCCACGGAACATAAAGGTGGCGAATGGAACCTTCGTTTCTCCGTGCATCCCAAGACATCGAATATCTTGGTAATTTGCTTGACCCATGTTTCCGCCGTGATCGGATCGGCTTTCCCTTAAATTCTAGTGGTCCCAACTCTTTGAGCTTGCTTTGGCGTGACAACCCGTGAATTCTTATCATTTCCTCCTATATTTTGAACACGAGTCTCCTCGTCTCGATTTTGCATGAGCTCAAAAAGCTTTTAAACATCCCCTCGTTCATCATCTCGCTTTCGATTGTTGTTGTTCATAGGAGGTACATTGCCCACTGTTGTTACGTTCTCCTCGTTGGTAAATACAGCATCTCCACGGTCTCATTTACTCCCTTTGTTAATATTCTCATCGACATTCTCAAATACTATCATAAAACAAGGGTTAATTAAGGAAATCAATATATCACATAATATCCCTATATCTTGACCAACTAACAAATAAGCTTAGGTAGGACACACTAGCGAAGGATTTACTCGTCTCTCCCTCCTAGTTCTATTCCCCGATCTCCGCCAAAGATCATATCCTAAGCTCGATATTAACCGTGGCGCCCCAAAATAGGTCCATTCCATCCAACCCATTTCGAGTCGCCAAATACATGGTACGAAATGACTACAACTTTATTATTACAACATATAAAGCTGTGAGTTTAAATACGAGATATTGCCATCTGAGACAATATCCACACGCAAATAAATCCCCATCATAATTATTGATACATTATTTTACAAAATGGTGAGGACTACTAAACAACTCTCTCTAGAACCTTCATTTCATACCCCCGACTAGTACTTCGCATTACATTCTCGCCTCCACGAGAAGAAAAATGGAACAAAAAGGAAAAGGGTGAGCTCAACTAGCCCGAAAGAAAGAATATTATGACTAAGATAATATCAACAAATTATCGTTAGTCTCCAACAGGAAAAATCTAATAGAATACAATAGACAACGAGTTTTAAATCAACAAGCTGCAATGAAAACAACAATTCATTAGAAGAGTTAAGTAGAGAATGCAAACTACTATCTTCTATATATGAATTTAAAAGTTCATCGTCGATATTTTATCCTGTAACATCAATCATATATATCTCGGAATCAAATATTCATCTTTCACTACACAGCCAAAGATATTCATCGATTAGTCATGTTCATCTAAACACTGTTCATCTTTGCACTACGGGCCAAAGATATTAATCGATCGGTCATGTTCATCTCAACACTGTTCATCTTTGCACTACTGGCCAAAGATATTCATCAAGAAATCATTCATCTTTGCCTTCACGGCCAAAGATATTCAGTAATATCATCATTTAGGTCCCGAGGATGATGAAAAATATTTCAAAGAAAAGCGAATCCGGTGAAACAAAAGAACAAATATTAAGGAATCGTATTTTAAACAATCCAAGTTCAAAAATACTTCATAAGTAATCGAGTGGAGTAAAATTCAAGAATGATCAAAACATGATACAATCAAAGTTAGTATCCATAATAGATATTTTGGACAAAAGAAGAAATTTCATTTTTGATTGAATAAAGGCCAGTATTAAGTGAATAGGTCTTGTATACGTGAATAGTTCCGTATTATCGTGAATAGTAACTCAAACACCAAAAGATAGAAATTTCAAAAAAAAAACATCTTCACGCTTCGTGAATATATACTACTCGTGAAAAGTAACTCGTGAATAAGTAACTCATGAATAGTAACCCGACATGAAAAAGTTCCAAATTTGATAAAAAATTTCAACCAATATTTCAAAGATAATGATATTGAAGAAATAATATCAATTTTGAAGAAAATAACATCCTTACCTCGAAAAGACAGTGACTTTAGTTGAAACACAGGATATAGGTTATGACTTGAACTTGCAGAGTATACAATACTCAAAGTATACTCAAAATACTCACAAAAATACGCTCGATAATATAGAGAGAGAAAATTTGATTTACGGTGTGATTTTCAATTCTAACCTAAGCACCTTATTTATAGGAAAATCTTTAGAAGAACACAAAAGCGAGAAAATTTAATATAATATATTATAATTTTTCTACAACTTCATACGCACACTAACAATCTGAATTCAGCCTCCTAATCACATGTTAAATGAGTTTCAAAAATGAAAAAAACGTTTTTGTAATTAAAAATATTTTAAACTTCCAAAAATCAATTATTTCGGAACTTTGGAACTTCAATAATTCATAATAAATAGCTCTTTTATCAGAAAAATTCGAAACTCGCAACTTTCCATAGGAAATTCCATTATCTACAACTTTGCAGAAGGAAGTTTTTCCAAATTCCAAACAAAAATTAATCGAAATCCTCAAAGCGAGGCGATTTTACTGTGCTATAATCAAATTTGATCGATAATTGTGTCCACCAACACACATGTGTTAAACATTTAATGCCACAAAATACTCTTCCTCCTCATATACTCATATATCCCACATTCATTATAAAATATCGCTAGTTAATATATTATTAAAATAATATATTTAAATGAATTATTTTATCGAAAAAGATAAAATATTAATTTTCAACAATTGTCACATTAAAATTTTCTCCATCTATATCCACATAAAATCAATATTTTCCTCATCATATAAATTAATAATTAATTATTCACAAAAAATATTACAGAATCACAAGATTGCAACCAAGCCGTTCGAGGAAAGAGGGGCTTAATAATAAGAATTTCTCCTTCTGGTGGCTTGATTAGGTGACCAAACCTCTCCTTAGGCAGAACTTTCTAAACATTGCCAATAATGTTATCTAATAATATTATTAGGATAATATGAATTATTGCCTCGATAATAATGGAAAATTGTGTAATGACAATTTATTGAAACAACGGTAATATAAAATATCGATCGCATTTGTGGCGCCCCCAAAATAGGTATACACAACACCCATTAAGTCGCCAAATACACGGTATGCGAAACAACTACAACTTTATTATTACAACAAGAAAGCGTGAGTTTGAATACAAATATTATCTTCAGACAATATCTATACTCAAATAAATCCTCATCACATTATTGATTCATTATTTTACAAAAATGGTGAGGACTACTAAACAACTCTCTCTAGAATCTTCATTCCATACCCCACTAAGTACTCGCTACATTCTCGCCTCCCCGAGAAGAAAAATGGAACAACAAGGAAAAGGGTGAGCTCAACTAGCCCAAGAAGAATATTATGACTAAGATAATATACAACAAATTATCGTTAGTCTTCAACAGGAAAAATCGATAGAATACAATAGACAACAAGTTTTGGATCAATATTCATAATGAAATAATAATTCATAGAAGAGTTACGTAGAGAATGAAATCTACTATAATCTATGAATTTAACGGTCCATCATCAATATTTTATCCTCGTAACATCAATCAATATACATCCGAATCAAATATCCATCTTTGCACTTCTGAGCCAAAGATATTCATCGATTAGTCATGTTCATTTAAACACTGTTCATCTTTGCACTACAAAAGCCAAAGATATTAATCAATCGGTCATGTTCATCTCAACACTGTTCATCTTTGCACTACTGAGCCAAAGATATTCTTCAGAAATCATTCATCTTTGACCACTGGGCGCCAAAGATATTCAATAATATCATCATTTAAGATCGAGGATGATGAAAAATATTTTTAAAAAAACGAATCCAAAGTGAAACAAAATGACAAGGATTAAGGATTAAGGATTAGTACTTGGTTTTATCCACGCCCAAAAATACCTCAAAATAATCATAGTGGTGTAAAATTCAAGAATGATCAAAACATGGATACAATCGGAGTTAGTATCCGAATAGATGTTTTGACGAAAAGAAGAAATTTTATTTTTCTATTGAATAATAATACCGATACGTGAATAGTCAGATATCGTGAATAGGCCGATATCACGTGAATAGTAACTCAGACACCAAAAGATAGAAATTCCACAAAAACATCTTCACGCTTCATGAATAATAAGACTCGTGAATAAGTAGGCTTTGAATAGTAACTCGTGAATAAAAGTAACTCATGAATAGTAACTCGTGAATAGTAACTCGTGAATAGTAACCCCGACATGAAAAAGTTTCAAATTTGATAAAAACTTGGATCAACATTTCAAAGATAATGATATTGAAGAAATAATATCATTACAAAAAAATAATATCCCTTACCTCGAAAGATCAAGACTTACATTTAGAATACGGGTATAGTCTTCAAGGAACTTGCAACTGTCTAGCAATACTCAAAGTATACTCAAAATACTCACAAGAATACGCTCAAAATATCGAGAGAGAAATAGAGAGAAAACTTTGGTTTACGGTGTGATTTTCAATTCTAACCCAAGCACCCTATTTATAGGAAAATGCTTAGAACATCAAAGCGCAGAAAATTTAATATAATATTAATATAATTATACAAATTTTCCTTAGCCCACCTTTTTGGTCAAAACACCAGCCACACATGTTAATGATGTCCAAAAAAATACAAAAAACGTTTTTCTTAACAAAAATAATTTAAACTCCCAAAAATCAATTATTTTGACTTGAACTTCAATAATTCATAATAAATAGCCCTTTCATCAGAAAAATTGAATCCCATGATTTTTTTATAGGAAATTCAATTCTCTACAACTTTGCGAAGAAAGTTTTTCCAAATTCCAAACAAAAATCGACCGAAATCCATAAGCAAGCGATTTTACAAATTTATAATCAAATTTCTATTAATAATTGTGTCCACCAACACACAAAACATGTGTTAAACATTTAATGCCACAAAAATACTCTTCCTCCTCATATACTCATATATCCCACATTCATTGTAAAAATATCACCAGATTAATATATTATTAAAATAATATATTTAAATGAATTATTTTATCGAAAAAGATAAAATATTAATTTTCAACAATTGTCATTTTAAAAATTTTCTCCATCTATATCCACATAAAATCAATATTTTCCTCATCATATAAATCAATAATTAATTATTCACAAATAATATTACGAATCACAATATTGACAACCAGTAGCGGTTCAGGAAAGAGGGGCTTTCAATAAGAATTTCTTCATCTTGGCAAGCAATGATTAGATGACCAAACCTCTCCTGTATGCAGAACTTTCTAGACATTGCCAATAATGTTATCTAATAATATTATTGAGATAATATGAATTATTGCTTCGATAATGAAAGATACTTGTGTAATGACAATTATGAAACAACAAAGAATATAAAATATCAATGAAGAATTATTAACTCAATAAAATAATTGACAAGTAATTATCGTAACCATTATTGAAAGTAGTGCCTTCTTACGTACGTAAGAATCAATAATTGATGCAATACCAAGTGCTACTTGTTCAACAACGCGTATTAGTGTGTTTTAACCAACGGGTATTCCAACAAAGATTAACTGTGAATAACTACGTAGTTATTTAAAAACAACTTATATTTGTCGTTTTCTTCATCCAATCGCTTTTAGTTATGGGGCCACACACATGGTCAGGCCGTAAATACGAATATTCCCGACAAGATTTAATATTCCACGACCAAACGAATATTCCCCGACAACAATGAATATTTTATAACCACTTGCTTATTTTGAAATATTTGCGTATTTAACCCTTAACTATCCACATTAATCAAATCAACCCTTACTATTTCAAAATAAAGGAAATTCTTTTTTATTTAAAAATTTCGGGGTCTTACAACCTCCCCTCCTTATGAAATTTCTTCCTCGAAATTGACGTACGTACCTGGTATTTTGAAAAGGTGAGGATAACTCGCTTTCATTTTCGTTTCCAATTCCCAGGTCATTTCCTCTATAGCATGATTCCTCCACAAAACTTTAACTTGTGGTATAACCTTTTTGGCGTAGGACATGCTCCTTCCTATCCAAAATCTTGACAGTACCTCCTCATACGTTAAGTCTTAATTATCTCGTCCGTTTCTAACTCAATAACGTGGTTCGGGTCTTTCACATATTTACGAAGTATGATATGTGAAACACATTATGAACACGAGACATACTCTTTGAGGTAACGCAAGTCTATAGGCTACATTTCCTACTCGGTCAAGAATTTGAAATGGACCGATAAATCGTGGATTGAGCTTTCCTCTCTTCCCAAATCTTGTAACTCCCTTCCATGGAGCAACTCGCAACAATACATGATCCCCTACACTAAATTCCACGCCCTTTCGATGAAGATTCGCATAACTCTTTTGTCGATCTTGTCTGCGTTTTATATCGTTGTCGAATCATTAGTCATACGTATTTAACTTCGGGTCCCAACAATGTTGCTTCACCCACCTCATCCCAACATATTGGAGAACGACATTTTTTTGTCCATATAATGCTTGAATGGAACCATGCCTATATTTGTTTAATAACTATTGTTGTATGAGAATTCCACCAATGGCAAGTACTTATCCCAACTTCCTTTGAAATCTAGGACACAAAGTTTTAATATATCTTCAAGAGTTTGAGTAGTCCTTTCTGATTGCCCATCCGTTTGAGGATGGTATGCCAAACTGAATAGTAAATTCGTGCCCATAGCTTTCTACAAACTAACCCAAAATCATGAAGTGAATCTTGGGTCACGATGCAATCTCACAATCTCATTTACGTACATATGAGAAAGACGTTCAAGGGAATAAGTCTCTCGTATCGGTAAGAAATGAGTAAACTTGGTTAATCTATCAACAATAACCCAAATCGCATCTATGCCTTGAGAAACCCTGGGAAGATTAGTAATGAAATTCAGGGTAATGTGTTCCCACTTCCATTTCAAAATCTCAAGTGGTTGCAACGGACCCTTAGGTACAAGATGCTCCGCCTTTACACGTTGGCAAGTTAAACACATCTAGATAAACTACTCGATCTATCTCCTCATATTGCTCCACCAAAATGTATGTTGAAGATCATAATACATTTTGGTACTCCCAGGATGGATTGCAAATGGCGTATTGTGTGCCTCCATCATAATCTTGTACTTCAAATCAGTCGTTAGGAACACTGAAAGTCTAGAGTGGACTCAAGTATTCCTTCTTCATCAATTCTCGCTTGGAATAGCTCCTCCTTCGTACTTTCCTGCATCGACTCAAGATCGAATTTGGGCTTGAGCAACCTTAACTTTTCTATTAAAGTTGGCTCTGTCGTATACTTGACATCATCGCGACTCGTTCCTCAAGATATGATCTTCTACTCAACGCGTCAATTACCACGTTCGCTTTTCCAAGATGGTATGGTTAGAATATGTGCCGAAATGAGTCGCCTCTTGAGCTCTTGGAAAATCTTCTCGCATTCCTCGCTCCATATGAATTTTGTATCTTTTCAAGTCAGCTAAGTTAACGGAATAGCAATTCGAGAATATCCTTCAACGAATCTCCGATAATAACCAACTAAGCCTAGAAAGCTACGTATTTCGATTACTGACTTAGGTTGCTCTCAACTATGACTCATATCCCAATCTTGGATAGCACGTCACAATGACACCTATCGGTTTACTTATCGCATCGAATATGGCGTCCCTACAGAGAGTAAAGCAGGTGAATTCCACAAAGGAAGTCACAAGATAAAGGCTCGGTACCAAATTCTATAGTTGAATTTTAACTCACGAAGTTCAATAGAGCCATTCGATATGAGATTTTAGAAATGAGTTTTGTACTGGGTTCAAAGTCGATAAAAATTTAATATCGGGGCTTTTGGGAGTAAGCCGAGAAATTCTTGAGAAAAATCGTCGGGAAAATCAATAACAACAGAATATTATTCAAATCGGCGTGTCTTTATTCAAATCCATAACATGGACTAAGAAAATTTGACATCCGTAATAAACGAATGACTTCATGGCTTGATATGAAAATGTTTGACTACAATGGTTTGATTGCTTGAATTGAATAACGAGTTGCTTAGGAATATGAAAACTAACAACCTTATTTAAAATAATCAATTTCGGCGTGATGAGTAGTTAACCTTAAAATCACATCAAAAAACAAATATCTCTATAGAAATAAGGTTAATCGGTAATGTGATAGTGCCTGACTGAATCAAGCAAGATTTATAAGCAAGTGGATGTGATGAAAGTTTCTCCCTAACGGAGTTTCCACTGAGATAGTCAAAGTCTAATTTCTCTCGAGTCAAGTTTAAGCGTTGGTAAGTAAGAGAGATAAAAGAATGGGTAGAACCGATATCTAGTAAGGTATATACTTTGCAAGAATTTATAATTGACTAACCCGTGCTAACCGTTCGGGTTCCTTGCATTTTGACCGGTCACGACAAACGCTTCTTCCGAAATCGTTGACTTTGACTTTTACGGGACGGTCTTTTTGAGTCACCGTCCCTTAATCTGAACTAGGTTTCGCTACCGCACAATCTCGAGCGATATGTCCTTCCTTTCCACAACTATAAGCATACCTTAAAGCTGTTGTGCAGGCGCCAATGATATGTCCCTCTTTCCGCATTTGTAACATACAACCGGGTGGTCGTTTCTCTCCCTTAAAACTAGTCTTTATAGGCGCCGACGTCTTAGCATGGTCGTTGTTGAATCTCCTCTTTTAAAATCTCCTCCCGACTCGCTTCTTCTATTTTCATGGCCACGATTACCACCAGAGTGGTTACCGCCTTTGTCTGTATTCTTCTTTCTCCATTGGTTATCGTTATTTCGATGATCGCTATCTTGGTATGATCCTCGGTTATGGTCCCTCGGTTGAACGTACTCGTTATCTCATTTCTAACAATCGAGAGCCTGACAACATCGATGAAGAGAGAAAATTTATGAGAAATGAGATCTTTGACGTATGTCGGGTTTCAAACCTCTCGAAACATCCGCGTCATACGTTCCTCATTCTCCACCAAATGAGGGGTAAACACGGATAACTCCGCGAACTTCGCCTCGTCTTTGGGACACCGTCGTGTTATTCGCGCTCAGTCTAATAAACTCCACTTCCTTCATACGACCGAATACTTTCGGGAAGTACTTGTCATTGAACTATTCTCAAACGTCTCCCACGACATCTTTGAGTGAAAATTTGGATGGGTACGCTTCATGATTCCCACCAAGAATCTGCTCGCCACGGAACATAAAGGTGGCGAATGGAACTTCTGTTCCTCGTGCATCCCAAGACATCGAATATCTTGGTAATTTGTTTGACCCACGTCTCGCTTTAATCGGATCCGGCTTTCCCAGTGCGGTGGTCCCAACTCTTTGAAGCTGCCATTGTGACCACTCGTGAATTGCTATCATTTCCTCCTCCGTATTTTGAACACGAGTCTCCCTAAATGCGATTTTGCATGAATCGCAAAAAGCTTCTAAACATCCCTCGTTCATCATACGCTTTCGGTGGTGTTGTTCACGAGGAGGAACATTGCCCGACTGTTACAGACGTTCTCCTCGTTGGTGAGTCTGAGCATCTCCACGGTCTCATTTACTCCATTGTTAATATTCTCATTCGACATTCTCAAATCGCCATAAAATAAGGGTTAATTAAGGAAATCAATATATCACATAATATCCCTATATCTCGACCAACTAACAAATAAGCTTAGGTAGGACACACTAAGCGAAGGATTTACTCGTCTCTCCCTCCTAGTTCTATTCCCCGATCTCCGCCAGAGATCATATCCTAAGCTCGATACCAAATTGTGGACGCCCCCAAAATAGGTATACACAACACCCATTCCGAGTCGCCAAATACATGGTACGTAAACAACTACAACTTTATTATTACAACAAGAAATCGTGAGTTTGAATACAAATATTATCTTACAGACAATATCTATACTCAAATAAATCCTCATCACATTATTGATTCATTATTTTACAAAATGGTGAGGACTACTAAACAACTCTCTAGAATCTTCATTCCATACCCGACTAAGTAGACCGCTACATTCTCGCCTCCCCGAGAAGAAAAATGGAACAACAAGGAAAAGGGTGAGCTCAACTAGCCCGATAAAGAATATTATGACTAAGATAATATACAACAAATTATCGTTAGTCTTCAACGAGGAAAAATCGATAGAATACAATAGACAACAAGTTTGAGATCAATATTATAATGAAATAATAATTCATAGAAGAGTTACGTAGAGAATGAAATCTACTATAATCTATGAATTTAACGGTCCATCATCAATATTTTATCCCCGTAACATCAATCAATATACATCCGAATCAAATATCCATCTTTTTGCACTACGTGCCAAAGATATTCATCGATTGGTCATGTTCATTTAAACACTGTTCATCTTTGCACTACTGAGCCAAAGATATTAATCAATCGGTCGTGTTCATCTCAACACTGCTCATCTTTGCACTACTGGGCCAAAGATATTCTTGAAATCATTCATCTTTGCACTACAAAAGCCAAAGATATTCAATAATATCATCATTTAAGACCGAGGATGATGAAAATATTTTTAAAAAGCGAATCCAATTGAAACAAAATGACAAGGATTAAGGATTAAGGATTCGTACTTGGTTTTATCCACGCCCAAAAATACCTCAAAATAATCATAGTGGTGTAAAATTCAAGAATGATCAAAACATGGATACAATCGAGTTAGTATCCGAATAGATATTTTGGACGAAAAGAAGAAATTTTATTTTTCGATTGAATAAAGACCAGTATCGTGAATAAGGTCAGATATCGTGAATAGTCTTGAGTATCGTGAATAAAGTAACTCAAACACCAAAAGATAGAAATTCCACAAAAACATCTTCACGCTTCATGAATAGTACTCGTGAATAAGTAACTCATGAATAAGTAACTTTCGTGAATAGTAACTCATGAATAAGTAACTCGTGAATAGTAACTCGTGAATAGTAACCCGAGCATGAAAAAGTTTCAAATTTGATAAAAACTTCGGATCAACATTTCAAAGATAATGATATTGAAGAAATAATATCATTACAAAAAATAATATCCCTTACCTCGAAAGATCAAGACTTAAATTAGAATCTACGGGTATAGTCTTTGAAGGAACTTGCACCGTCTAGCAATACTCAAAGTATACTCAAAATACTCACAAGAATACGCTCAAAATATCGAGAGAAAAGAGAGAAAACTTGATTTACGGTGTGATGATTTTCAATTCTAACCCAAGCACCTATTTATAGGAAAATGCTTAGAAACACCAAAGCGTAGAAAATTTAATATAATATTAATATAATTATACAAATTTTCCTTAGCCCACCTTTTGGTCAAAACACCAGCCACACATGTTAATGATGTCCAAAAAAATACAAAAACGTTTTTCTTAACAAAAATAATTTAAACTCCCAAAAATCAATTATTTTGAACTTGAACTTCAATAATTCATAATAAATAGCCCTTTCATCAGAAAATTGAATCCATGATTTTTTTATAGGAAATTCAATTCTCTACAACTTTGCGAGAAGAAAGTTTTTCCAAATTCCAAACAAAAATCGAAGAAATCCATAAAGCAAGCGATTTTAAATGCTATAATCAAATTTTTGATTAATAATAATTGTGTCCACCAACACACAAAACATGTGTTAAACATTTAATGCCACAAAATACTCTTCCTCCTCATATACTCATATATCCCACATTCATTGTAAAAATATCACCAATTAATATATTATTAAAATAATATATTTAAATGAATTATTTTATCGAAAAAGATAAAATATTAATTTTCAACAATTGTCATTTTAAAAATTTTCTCCATCTATATCCACATAAAATCAATATTTTCCTCATCATATAAATCAATAATTAATTATTCACAAATAATATTACAGAATCACAATATTGACAACCAGGCGGTTTCAGAGAAAGAGGGGCTTTCAATAAGAATTTCTTCTTCAAGTGTTGTATGATTAGATGACCAAACCTCTCCTTGAAGCAGAACTTTCTAGACATTGCCAATAATGTTATCTAATAATATTATTCGGATAATATGAATTATTGCTTCGATAATGAAAGATCTTGTGTAATGACAATTATCAAACAACAAAGAATATAAAATATCAACGCAAACAATTATTAACTCAATAAAAATCGAAGCGGTAATTATCGTAACCATTATTGAGAAAGTGCCTTCTTACGTAAGAATCAATAATTGGTGCAATACCAAGTGCTTCGTTCAACAACGGCAGATTAGTGTGTTTTTAACCACGGGTATTCCAACAAGATTAATTCAGAATAACTACTTCTGTAGTTATTTAAAAACAACTTATATTTGTCGCTTTCTTCATCCAATCGCTTTTCAGTTATGGGGCCCACACATGGTCTGCTACCGTCGCATTTAATATTCCCCACGAAAGATTTGAATATTCCACGACCAAACGAATATTCCCACAAACAACAATGAATATTTTATAACCACTTGCTTATTTTGAAATATTTGCGTATTTAACCCTTAACTATCCACATTAATCAAATCAACCTTACTATTTCAAAATAAAGGAAATTCCTTTTATTTAAAAATTTTAGGGTCTTCTGGCAAACAATTATTGAATCAATAAAATAAAATCTTGAACAAGAATTACTATAACAATTATTGAGTAGTGTCTTCTTACGTAAGAATCGATAATTGGTGCAATATCTAGATGTCTTCTTGCTCAACAACGCGTATTAGTGTGTTTTAACCTCGGGTATTCCAACGAAAGATAACTTGTAATAACCACGCAGATTATTTATAAACAACTTATATTTGTCGTTTTCTTCATCCAATCGCTTTCAAGTTATGGGGCCCACAAAAGATCAAGGCTTATCGCATTTAATATTCCCGACAGCATTGAATATTCCACGACCAAACGAATATTCCCCAAACAATAATGAATATTTTATAACCACTTGCTTATTCGAAATATTTGCATGTATTTTACCCATAACTATCCACATTAATCAAATCAACCCTTCTTATTTTAAAATAATAAATAGAGGAAAATAAATTTCATTTATTAATAATTTGGGGTCTTACATTATGATTTTAGTATTTTAATGATGTAATTTGAATTTTTGTTGTTTTGATTAATTAACAACATAATTTGAATTTTAGTATTTTTAGTATTTTTTAATTTGATTTTTTTTCTAATATTTAAGTATTTTTTGTTTTAATTAGAATTTTAGTATTTTTTTAATTAGTATTTGATGTAAATATGTTATGTTTTGAATTTTAGTATTTTGATTAAATGATATAAATATGTTATGCTTTTTTTATTTTGAATTTTAGTATTTTTTGTTTTGATTAAATGATATATATAATTCTATTTAGAATATGTTTTATATTTAACCCTCCATGCCCCTGCCACGTCATCGTCGTTTGTCTAGTTGGCACAACAGTTAACGGCAGGAGCACGAATGACCCAAAAATTGTAACATTAAGAATATTTTTGGATAAAAAAAAAAGTATAGAATACTCGGTAGATATTAAAAAAAATATCAGGGGCATTTTTAGATCCCTATTTATTTATGGTCATTTATAATCTCAGCAATGAATTCTCTCTCCTAGCTGTCCCAGGCGGTCGGTCTTTTCTTGGAAAGGCGACTGACGTTTGTCGGTAGTTTCTATGTAATATAAATTACACTCGCCTGTGATTTTATCATTTTACTTTCCAATTTCCAATTAGTTGGTAAACGAAGACTTCCTCCACCTGCCGTGTACAGACTTACTGTTCTAGTCTTTGGTCATGTAAATATAGCCCTAGTCTTTCGCTTGAGCTCCTTCGGAGCAATGGGTTTCTCTTTTCTCTAGATTTTGCTTGTAAAACAATTCTTTGCGCACCTGTTTCTGCAATCAGATTGAGAAACTTAAAAGGGTAAGTTTTGTTTTCGTTTTTGGATGTTTATATACGTGGAAGCTAACTTATTTTCAGAGTTTATGAATAATAAATGTGTGAATTTCAGTAATGAATCTAAGTACTACAAGCTATGAGGTTTTGTGCAGATTTTGATATAATGAGTAGTTTGGTAGTGGTTGCATGATGATGAAATTGTGTTGTGAAATTTGAGTCTTGAGGAGATCATGTCATTTTATACCTTTATTATCAATAAAAGGACTCTTTTTTGTATATTTTTTTTTTATAATGCAAATGAGACTCTTTTTGGGGAACGGAGGGAGTATCTTTATTTTGGGTGTCATAATTGAAGCTTAATCAAATTTAACAGCATTACTTTAAGTTAATGGTTTGATGCAACTATTAGTAATGTCCTATGTATTGTTGGTCTTTTGATGGCTTCATGACTGTTGAAGTTCTATTCTACAGCAAATTTATAATTGCAGACTTGCAAATCTTTGGACGCAATGAAGTGTTTCCAGTTCTACATTGGAAAAAAGAAGGATGAAACAAAAACTTCAAAATCAATTTCAGTTCAGTCATTTGATTCTACATTTAAGGAACGTGAAACAAGGCAATTTGGGTCTGAACTCAATTCCAGTAATGTCTCAGATATTAGCACAGAGTCCACGGTGAGGGCCTCCTTTCCAAACTTGTCTCAGAAATCCAGCAATCTCAGAGTGTTCACATTTTCTGACCTGAAAGTAGTCACAAGGAATTTCAGCCGTTCTACCAAGATTGGAGAGGGTGGATTTGGGTGTGTCTATAAGGGTGTGATTAAGATTTCTGAAGATCCTAAGAAGCTTGATGTGGCCGTGAAACAACTTGGTAAAAGAGGACTACAGGCAAGGTTTCCTACCTTGTGTTTTTTCCCTTTTAATTTAATCTTGAAAGAGTTCTTACCTTTTTGCATCTTGCCTGATTTCATTATTCATTTTCTTGCCAGTAATAGTACTGATCTAAGTTGTCGTATCTTGATACACCCTTTTAACTGGTTTGACTAATACGTTGGCGAGTTTCTATTTTTGGTTGAAACACCATACACATGTTTATTATTTAGTTACACTATGAGCTTTTGTCTGGCAGGGGCACAAAGAATGGGTGACAGAAGTTAATGTTCTTGGGGTGGTCGAGCATCCAAATCTCGTGAAACTAGTGGGCTACTGTGCTGAAGATGATGAAAGAGGAATCCAGCGGCTTTTAATTTATGAATATATGCCCAATGGAAGTGTGGAGGACCATTTAGCAACTCGATCAGAGAGAGCTCTTCCCTGGTCCATGAGGCTGAAAATAGCTCAAGATACTGCTCGTGGGTTAGCGTACCTACATGAGGAAATGGACTTTCAGGTGGCGTTTTTATTCTTTACCTTCAAAATTTTCTTCTTTTCCTTTTTTTTCTATTGGGTGCTTTAGTTAGAAAAACATATATTTATATTTTAATGCTAGTTATTTACTAACTTAGAGCTGGCATAGCGCATGGGCTATCAGTTTGTCGGCATTTTATTTAATTTTTTGATTAAAGATGTGGTATATGCGTGCGTGCATCCAGTTCCTATAATGCATTTTGACTTTACGATGATGTTGGATGGTGGTATGGACTGATGATTTTTTTCCCGTTGTTGTTTCTGTATGATATAGATCATATTCAGAGATTTCAAATCTTCTAACATTCTTCTAGACGAGCAATGGAATGCTAAGCTCTCAGACTTTGGATTGGCTAGACTAGGCCCTTCAGAAGGGCTTACCCACGTCTCAACTGCGGTATGCTCATACAAAATGATGTAGAATATCATTGTTTTACATGTTCTTTGAACTTCTAAACTCATAAATTTGGATCTAGAATGGCAATTTGTGAAATCAGGGGATCCCAATTCCCGACCACAGCTTAATACAAAATGATTGACTTACACGTATAAAAAGCCAATAAGATTTCTGTTCAGATTTTCCAAACAATTGGATGAAGTTATCAAGGATGGAACTACACAGTGGATGGCCATGTCCTCTCTTATCTTTTGAAAAGTAATTTAGTTATACATTCTTATAGTCCTTTATCCCAGAATACAAATTACTCCCTTCGTTCAAAAATCCTAAAATTTAGCATTGATGTCAAATCATGAAGTTCTGAAAACAACAATTGTATTGAATAAAATCAAGTGAATTTAAATTTGAACTAAAATGATGTCACAAATTAACATCTAAAAGTCAAAATTGGGTTCTCTCGTTGTATCTTTTTGTTTTGTTTTGGGAACAAAGTGAGTATATAGTTGATTGACCCCTCATTATTATTGTACAACTATATTTTCTTTTTTGATAATTTTTCGTTGGCATGTTTATAATAATTTCTTCTGGTTCTAGGGTTACTATACTCCGGTTCCAAAAAGAAAGTGTACATCTTTTTTTGGATGTTCCTTAGTAATAGTTTGATTCTTAAAATCAATTTATATCTAAGCAAGTTGTGAACTAAATAGTTGATTTTGAGAAGTAAACACTCATTTTTGTCGGTAGAAAACTTCTTAGACTAGAGACCATTCTTTAAATGAAATAAATTGACTATGTTCCCCGGGTAATAAAATTTATGGTTCTGTCACTGTGAATATACACATAGACACATAGTTGGTATGTACTCTCTGTAAGCTAAAAATTATTTTGGTCTATAAGAAATGCACTATTTACAAATCATGTCTATAATACTTGTGATGTTTTAATTGAGTTCCCATATACTATTGAATTATGGCAAATTGCAAGTAATAGCAGGAATATTGATTTAGATGGTTCAAAATTACTTAGTATCGCAGCCGTCCAACTAGTTCTCTTAGGAGTTAGGAATCCCAATTAAATTATGATTGCCCTTGCCACATAAACATGACCAAGTATCCTGCATTCAGTGAACGTGTGATAGACTGCCACATGAATATGCTATTCATGGTTGAAAACTTGTATTTACCATAAAGGAAAAAATATTTGAAAACTTGTATTTACCAAAAAGGAAAAAATATTTGAAAACTTGTATTTACCAAAAAAGAAAAAAATATTTAAAAACTTGTACCCATTTCTGTAGAACAGCATAATGCACTTTGAAAGCTTAGGTAACAGAAATTTCTTTGCATTTCTAATGTTGCATGGACACTTGGCTTCTCTCTAGAATCTAGAGTAGCTGCAAGGACATAACAGGAAGTAGGCTCAGGTATGCATATTCAGGTAGTCAAAGTAATGGATAATTTTAGAAAGAGATTATGATACATTGATACTGGAAGACTTGCCACACCTGGCACTTGTATACTATTATACATGTGATTCTATACATAAGTTGGTCTAGTAGAACATTGGCTGAATCAGTGGACACTTGTGGAGAATTTTGGCTGGTCGTAACTATCTGGAACTAATCCTGGTGTGTGTAAGTAATAAGAACCTTTCTTTCTTATACTTTTTGTCACACACACACACACACACACACACACACAAAAAAAAAAAAAACCCCACCTCCAAAAGAGTAATCCAGATTGCAATCTTCTACTTAGGAATTTGTGTGAAGTAAGTTTTTGTGATCTTTCTATAATTGCTAGTATTGGGGTTTTTGCTTACTGTTAACTCAGTTCTAGAGCATGGCTTTTAAAAATATATGGGCTATTGGAAGGTTTGATAAGAAATATATTACATGATATCCAAACATTGGTTAATATTCTGGAACTAATGAGTAGTTTCACGCCAAACAATTAATTAAAGAATGTGTAAGGTTTTCGTTGTTTTTTTGCTGTTCAAATGCGCATTCATTGATTCCAATCAAGTATATATTTTCTTTGAAACTTTATCGCCATATAACATGAAAACATTATCAGGTTGTAGGAACAATGGGATATGCATCTCCGGAATACATCCAAACTGGGCGTCTCACGGCAAAGAATGATGTATGGAGTTATGGGGTCTTCCTTTATGAACTCATCACAGGTAGGCGACCATTGGACCGAAACCTCCCCAAGTCTGAGCAGAAACTTTTGGAATGGGTGAAGCCTTACTTATCAAACACAAAGAAGTTTAGGATGATAATGGACCCCAGGTTTGAAGGTAAGTATTCTATCAAATCAGCCCAGAAGTTATCGATTGTAGCCAACCGGTGCTTGGCCAGAAACCCAAAATTACGCCCAAAGATGAGTGAAGTGTTGGAAATGGTGAATCGGATCATAGATCCATCAACAGAAACAGGCACTACTAAACCAACCGCGACACCTTCGGTTACAACAGTAACTCCACACCAAGAAAGAGCTTCTGAGGAAACTGAAAGAAAAGGTAAGAGAAGTAAATCGGATTTAAAAAATGGAGATGGTTCTTGGTTGGCTCGCATTTGGTTATCAAAGCTTGTAAAGACCCGCTGAATGCCATGTTCTCACATATATAGAAGGCTGGCCAGAGTTTTCATTATTTGAGTACTTGAAGATTCTTTATGGAGGGGGAAGAGGTAGCTTAACTAATTAAACCCCTCCAAACACATGTATAGATATATTGTCGTCCTTCTTCTCTTTTTGCAAATCTTAACTTTCAGGATTATGTGGATTTTGGTGGGATCGAAGACACGAGCAAAGGATTAGTGAAGGGTTGTCAATATGGGTTTTTGGACATGTAGATGTAGTTGGTGTCTGTGAAAAGTTTTTAATAGTTTGCTAGGAAATTCTGATTGGCGAGACTTGGATCTGGATTTCATGAAGCTCACACTCTTTTACCATATGTTAGTTTATAGCTTTTTGTTGCATTTGTTATAGTAAATGTTACATTTGTGTTGGCTCACATAAAAGGAAGCTAGATGACAAACATTTGCTATAACAAATGCAACCAAAAAACTATGAACTTATGGGAATGCCCAGTAGGTTGTAGTGGTACAATGCAACACTATGAGACATGATTGAAAATTTTGTTGTTGTTGTATACTTGTATTATTATTTTACTATAATCATGACAAAACATAAAATTTCTTATATGTTGTGTGAAATTTTGAGTGTTTTTTTTTTCTCCTTTCACTTGTAGAGCTGCAGCTTAAAATCCTGTCTTGGGTAAAGTTGGATGATATAGAATATGTGTTTGTCAAGATTTTCTATGGAATGTGAGGAACCTTTCCCTGGGTTGTCTAGAGTCCAACACACCCTCATTTCGTCTGGGGAGAAAGACAGAGTCGTATGATGATTAACCTAGGTTTATTATTCATTGCTTGAGCTCTGCTTGGGAAAGCTAGTCAAGCATACTCCTAGATTTGATGAAGCCGCAAAATGGCGTGGAAATATATACCAAAAATAGTACTTCCTCCGTTCCTAAAATGATTATCAGATCGATTATCATCTTCAACAGAGCAAGCATGGTATGTACTAATCTATCCGGAATGAGTAACCCCATATTAATGATCCATATGATTAAAAACATTTTAGTTTTGAGCTATCTCGAATTAATTTAAATTTCATTAGCATGATCATCATCTAAAAGTATTGCTCCAAAACTATGAATTTCTCACATTTATTAATTTAACTAATTAAAATGGATAAAAAAATGTCTCTTGTATTAAATAAACTCTCTTATTAATAAATAAATAAGATTACAAAATAAATGCTAATAACATCCAATTGCTTAAGGGTATACTACTTTTAGTTAAAACTTTATTTGTGGTAAATTTATTAAAATATTTTAATTAATGTAATTAAGTCATGACTTTATTTATTTTTATTTAACATATGTAATAATAGTTTCTTACATTTTTTCATGTATTGTTGCAATTTGTAAATTAAACTTTTTATTATTTGTGTTATACATAAAAAATTTAAATAGGTATGTGTGGAACTAAAAATAATTTTCATAATATGAATTAGTGGTATAAAAATTATGTATTATATTTTTTTTAAATATATTTGAAAGTGGTTATGCAACCGCAACACCACCATATGTAACCACAACAGCAAGCAACCGCATATTTGTGGTTGTTAATATTAGTAACCACATATTGTGGTTGCAGTTATAGTTGGTGGATTAGGTTAGCATAAACTGATAGGTGATAGGTGACACTGTGAGACCCCAGATTTTATCAATAAAGATTTAAATTTTGTCGAAATAATTTTTAATATTATGGTGTGAATTTGAGATAATATTATAGTTGTGGGTAATATTTATAAATTTTGCAAAGTATGCAAGTGGTTATATTATATTCGATTGGTGGGGAATATTCGGTTTAGCGAGAAAATATTCATCAACTACTCAATCATTGGTGGACCCTAAGCGTAATTATTGTCGGATTGAGAAAACGACAAAAATATTTTATTGAAATAACGACGGAAGTTTTCTTACCGTTGATCTTGTTGAACTACTTTCGGTAGTAAAAAAATACGATGTACGTGTGGTTGCGTAGTAATGCACGGTATTGATTATTGATCTTTATGTGAGAAGTCACTCGGTTTGATTCCATTATTGTCGATTAATAATATGAATTATTATAGCGATAATGACGTTTTGTTTTATTCGTATTATTAACGTAATAAAAGCGAAGCATCTTTTATATAAAATGCGAGAATACTTTATTAAAGTTATTATATAAATAGAATATATTATATTTTATTACGTAGTGTTGCGTAGTGTCAATATAGTGTTTGCGATAGTAAAATATTTTTATATAAATAGAATATATTATATTTTATTTAAAAGATTTTGCTTTAAATATGAGCGAAATCAGATTAAAGTAAATTAATGCGGAATGATTCATGGATTAATTACTATGCATTCTATTTTCCTATAAATGAAGTTTCATTCTTTCATTATTTTCTTACGAATTCACTCGAAACTAGAGAGAGAAATTATAGAGAGAAGTTTATAGAGAGAAAATCTATAGAGAGAAAGAAGAAGAGTATTCAGTACTTCTTTACTTTGATATCCGGTGTCTTTTTACGGTAAGAAGGGTATTATTTGTTGTGCAAGTAAGTGGTGTTATTCTTTCTTATTCATGAAGAGAACTTACATTATTCCATTCATTATTATTACATTGGAATAACTTTGTAAAAGTTGTGGCGCCCCCAAAATAGGTATACATCACCCATTTACGAGTTGTCGATACATAGATGTAAAACAACTACAACTTTATTATTACTGGCAAGTAAAGCGTGAGTTTAAATACAAATATTATCTTCAGACAATATCTATACTCAAAGAAATCCTCATCACATTTATTGATACATTATTTTACAAAATGGTGAGGACTACTAAACAACTCTCTAGAACCTTCATTCCATACCCCAGGCTCGTACTTTCATTTATATTCTCGCCTCACGAGAAAAAATGGAACAAAAGGAAAAGGGTGAGCTCAACTAGCTTTCGATAAAGAATATTATGACTAAGATAATATACAACAAATTACCGTTAGTCTTCACGGGGAAAAATCTAATAGAATCTGATAGACAACAAATTTTAAATCAATTTTCAATGATGAAATAAT
Source organism: Panax quinquefolius (assembly GCA_020205615.1). Classification (NCBI taxonomy): domain Eukaryota; kingdom Viridiplantae; phylum Streptophyta; class Magnoliopsida; order Apiales; family Araliaceae; genus Panax; species Panax quinquefolius. The sequence continues at coordinate 27,237,492 of CM035161.1, forward strand.
AATTCATTAGAAGAGTTAAGTAGAGAATGCAAACTACTATCTTCCATGTATGAATTTAAAAGTTCATCGTCTCATCTTTTATCCCTGTAACATCAATCAATATATATACGGAATCACATATTCATCTTTTTACTACAAAAGCCAAAGATATTCATCGATTAGTCGTGTTCATCTAAACACTGTTCATCTTTGCTACTACTGAGCCAAAGATATTCTTGAAATTCATTCATCTTTGCACTATAGGCCAAAGATATTCCATAATATCATCATTTAAGATGAAGATGATGAAAAAATATTTTAAAAAAAGCGAATCGATTGAAACAAAATGACAAGGATTAAGGATTAAGGATTCAGTATTTAAATTTATTTCATCTCCAAAAAAATACCTCATAAATAATCATAGTGGTGTAAAATTCAAGAATGATCAAAACATGGATACAATCAAAGCTAGTATCCGAATAGATATTTTGGACAAAAAGAAGAAATTTTATTTTTGATTGAATAGTGCCAGAGTATCGTGAATAGTAACTCGACACAAAAGATAGAAATTCCACAAAAAAACATCTTTCGCGCCGTGAATAGTACTCGTGAATAGTAAGAACTCGTGAATAGTAACTCATGAATAGTAACTCGTGAATAGTAACCCAGACATGAAAAAGTTTCAAATTTGATAAAAAGTTCCAACCAATATTTCAAAGATAATGATATTGAAGAAATAATATCATTTGAGAAGAAAATAACATCCCTTACCTCGAAAGATTAGATTACTAAATTTGGAATCTGGGATATAGTCTTTGAAGGAACTTGCATAATCTAACAATACTCAAAGTATACTCAAAATACTCACAAGAATACGCTCGATAATATAGAGAGAAAACTTGATTTACGGTGTGATTTTCAATTCGACTAAGCACCTATTTATAGGAAAATCTTTAGAACCAAAAGCGAAAATTTAATAAAATATTAATATATATTATAAATTTCCTTCACAAGCCTAGAATCTGATTTCAGCCATCAAACACATGCCACCTTCTAGAAAAAGTAAGAAAAACGTTTTTCTAATTTTAAATATTTTAAACTTCCAAAAATCAATTATTTTGAACTTGAACTTCAATAATTCATAATAAATAACCCTTTCATCAGAAAATTCGAATCTTGCGAGTTTTTATAGGAAATTCAATTCTCTAAAACTTTGCAGAAGAAAGTTTTTCCAAATTCCAAATAGAAATTGACCAAGAAATCACAAAGCAGGCGATTTTACTGTATAATAATCAAATTTCGAATCGATAAATGGGGTCCACCGAGCATGTTTAACATGTTTTAAACATTTATTACAACAAAAATACTCTTCCTCCTCGTATACTCATATATCCCACATTCGTTGTAAAAATATCACCATTATTATATTATTAAAATATAATAATATATTTAAATAATTATTTTATCGAGAAAAAGATAAAATTTCAATTTTCAACAATTGTCACATTAAAATTTTCTCCATCTATATCCACATAAAATCAATATTTTCCTCATCATATGAATCAATAATTAATTATTCACAAATAATATTACAGAATCACTGATATTGACTGAAACTGTGCGGTTCAGGAAGGGGCTTTCGATAAGAATTTCTCCTTCTTGGGCGCGCAATTAGGTGACCAAACCTCTCCTTAAAGACGAACTTTCTAGACATTGCCAATAATGTTATCTAATAATATTATTCGGATAATATGAATTATTGCTTCGATAATGAAAAATATTGTGTAATGACAATTATTGAAACAACAATGAATATAAAATATCAATATGACAATTATTAACTCGATAAAATCTTTGAGCAGTAATTCACTGTAACCATTATTGAGTAGTGCCTTCACGTAAGAATCAATAATTGGTGCAATCTGGTATCTTCTTGTGTTTTAAACTAAGGGTATTTTACTTGAAGATTAACTGTGAATAACAACTTCTGTAGATTATTTTTAAACCACTTATATTTGTCGTTTTCTTCATCCAATCGCTTTCCAGGTTATGGGGCCCCACACATGGTCGCTTGCCGTCGATGCGAATATTCAGATAATGCGAATATTCCACGACCAAACGAATATTCTCGACAACAATGATGAATATTTTATAACAACTTGCTTATTTTGAAATATTTGCGTATTTTACCCCTAATTATCCACATTAATCAAATCAACCCTTACTATTTCAAAATAATAAATAGAGAAAATTAAATTTCATTAATAATAAGTTGGGGTCTTACAAAAGTGGTATACCCTATACATAACCTGTATATGCGGCATACCTTATACTTTGTGAAATCCTTATGTTATTCCATTCTTATTTATTACATTGGAATAACTTTGTATCTGTGAAATCCCCTATACTTGGTGATCTTCTTACATTATTCCATTCTTTATTATTACATTGGAATATCACATGCATGTGTTTTACAGGAATTCGGGTTCCATTGTTTATTATTCGCATTTATTATTACATTGGAATATCACATGCGTGTGTTTTACAGGACACTGGTTCCATTGTTTATTATTCAAACATTTATTATTACATTGGATCATCGTATGATTGTGAATTTCACGACTGGTTCCGTTATTATTATTCTGTTGGAATAACTGCATCATGCAATCACCGCATGCGTGGTGATTTCTTTTGTTATTCCATTCTTTATTATACCCAAGGTTGGTTAAAACTTTGACTTTATACTCCATTAAATTAGTAGAATATCCTTGATATTTGCGTTTCATCTAAGTATCTTTTCATGAAAATATTCTTTTGATCATTCTTGAATTTTACTCTACAAAGCAGATTATCTTGTTGACAATTTGGACGTTCTTAATTCACGGATAAAATAATTCTTGAACTTGTTTTATTGAATTATTATGTCATTGTCATCATCCTCGTGATATATTATGTTATCTTTGGCTTACGTGCATAGATGAACTTAGTATGATTATGACCGAGGATCATTTCGGTATAATCATGGCTTGTTATAAATGATGTGATAAAAGTCCTCGGTGGCTGTAATGCAATGATGGATAGTTTTTGGTATGATTATGACCGGGGGTGATTCGGTATAGTCATGACCATTGATAATTTGATGAAAATCCTTGGACAAGTGGTACAAGGATGATTAGATATTGTGGTTTATTCATTAAAGCTGAGTCTTAGTGATAAAATTTATGAAAACCTTTTAAAACCTAAAAGATAGTAGACTTTATTTTTACTTGACTCTTTTAATGGATTGAATATTCATTGCAGATTAAAGCGGTTGTCTATTGTATTTTATCGGTTTAACATTGTTGAGGACTATTGATAAATTATTACGCATTATCTTAGTCATAATATTTCTTCTTTGGGCTAGTTAAGCTCACCTTTCTTTTCCTTTGTTCTCTTGTGAAATGAGAACATATTTGGGGACGAGTTGGGGGAGCGGAGTAATGGTCGGAGGATAGCATTAGTAGTCCTCACTATTACGTGAAATAGTGTGATAATAGTTGTAATGAGGACTCCTTTTGAGTTTGTATAATATCTAGTAGACAATATTTGTATTCAAACTCACGGTTTATGTCGTATTGCATACCACACATGTTATGTTAGTAAGTTGTATTTGAATTTATGTACCATGTAAGTGGCGACCCAAGATGGGTGGCGTATACCTAATTTTGGGGCGTCACGGTTTGGTATCGAGCTTAGGATATGATCCACGGCTAAGATCTTGAGATAAGAACTAGGAGGAGAGACGGGAATTCTTCGTTAGTATGACCTACCTAAGTTTATTTGGTATTTGATTGGTCGGTCACGATATAGTGATAATATGTTGCATGTCAATTAACCCTTATTTTGTGGCAGTGTTTGAAAATGGCATCCGAGAATGTTGAGAATAGCAATGGAGCACAGGGGACTGTTGATTCTCCACAGATCAATAATCAGGACAATGTGCAACAGGATGGCGATAATCCTCCTGTAAACAACAACACTGATCAATTGATGAATGACGGTACGTTTAAAAGGTTTTTAGAATTCATGCAACATCAGGCGAAAATGACTCCTGTCCAAAACGTAGGTGGAAACACGGAAAACTCTCGGGCGGTCACCGCTAAACAATTCAAGGAGCTGGGACCACCGGAGTTTAAGGGAGAGCCAAAACCACTTCTGGCGGAAGCATGGATAAAGCAGATTACCAAGATATTTGATGTCTTGGGATGCTCCGAAGAGCAAAAGGTTCCCTTTGCCGCCTTTATGTTGCGCGGAGAGGCGGATTCTTTGGTGGGAATCAAGAAAGCGTACTCAACTCCGTTGTCTTGAAGATATCTTGGGAGAAGTTCGAGAGCATTCAACGACAAATACTTTCACGAAAGTATTCGCCATATGAAGGAGGTGGAGTTTATCAAGTTGGAACAAAACAATATGGCCGTGTCGCGATACGAGGCAAAATTTGCGGAGTTATCACGATTCGTCCCACTTGGTGGATAATGAAGAGAATGACGCGAATGTTTTAAGAGGTTTGAAGCGAGATACGTCAACATCTTATTTCTCATAAAGCGTGTTTTTTATTAGGATGTTGTAAATAGGGCTCGATTAGTGGAAGCGCGATAACGAGTCAACGCAACTAAAAAGAAGCGGTACGTCAAAATTATAATATACCGGCGAGAGTAGTCATCGAAGCGGTGACAACAAGCGTGGAGTGAATCAACGGGCCGATATGGTAACCAACCACGGTGGTAATCGAGGCCAAAATAATAAGAATGGACATTTCGAGAAAAGGAGATTCAACAATGATGGAAAGAGCGCGTCAAGACCAAAGACCGTTGTTAAGGAAGGAGAAAGATAACCTACCATATGCTTCAAATGCGGAGGAGAGGACACATCGATCCGGATTGCGCCATGCCAAATCAAAGCATGTTATAATTATGGAAGAGAAGGTCACTTAGCTCGATTTTGTGCGTTTCTGAAGACAAATTCAACTAGGATGGAGGCACCAAAGGCTGTCCCAGATAAACCAAAGCCGATAGTTTAAGAGAGAGCGTTTTTTTCTCGTAACGAGGAACCTTAATAAAATTATCACGGGTAAGTTAATCATAAGCTCTTGCGAAGTCTATCACGAGTGTTAGATACCGATTCTACCCACTCTTTTATTTCACCTAGTTGTGTTCAACGTTTAAATTTGACTCCGAAGAAGTTAAACTTTGACTTATTGGTTGAAACTTCGTTAGTAGGAGCCTTCGTTACCGCTACTATTTTTAAATCTTGTTTGGTTCAAATAAACATTTTCACGTTACCTGTCGATCTTATCTTTTTGAAAATATTTGCCTTTGATGGGATTTTAGGAATCAATTGGTTAACTACTCATCATTCTTTTCGTAAGGTTGTTAGCTTTTATATTCATAACCAACTTGTTGTGCGAATTCAAGTAACCAAACTACTAAAGTCAATTATTGTTATATCAAGCCATAAGTAAAAAGAGCCCCGAACCTTTTCGTTGTTGACTTCCTTGTGTGGAATGCACAAAAGCCGGATTTTACGTGGCGACATCGTGAATGAAGATGGCAAGTTTATAGGTATCATTGTGAGGTCTTTATCTAGGTTAAGGGATAGAAGTCACAGTTGGTATCAATGTGACGTCTTATCCAAGTCTTGGATGAGAGTCCACAGTTTTGAATGATATTTCTATTATTAATAAATTTCTGGCCTATTCATGAAGACTTCTTAGCCTACTTAGAGCGTGAAATCGAATTTTGTATTGACCCCCAAGACAAAACCCATTTCTTAAACCCTCAAATATTTCGTCAACTAAAAGGATCATTTACGTGGATTATGATGAAAGTCATAATAAAAGTATAGAACTGATGAAAATCATGGGTATATGAAGTATTAGTAAGTTTTATGATGAGTTATGTTGGTTAGTATGTGAAAACATGAAAGTTTCTTAGAAATCACAAAGAGTTGAAAATCGATTTTGGTGAAAAGCGTAACATGAAATTCAATTGACCATATCTCCTATTATATTTTGAATTTTTGAGTGTGGTCAAGTCCTAGAGTTAGATCTATGAGTTACCTAACTAATCCAAGTGGAATTACTAGAAAAGGTGTTGTAGATTTTTGTGTGGACTGATTTTAGCAAAGGAGTGCAAAGCTGCAAAAACAGAAAAAAAAGTTCTATTTGTCATGATTTTAGAGGGCTGTTTCGGCCACTTAAATTATGAGAAATTTCTGACCTTTTGGGACATGAAGGTATATGGTATAAAGTACCTCCTGTCCAAAAATGAGCTCATTCTGACTTAAAATGAGCAAGTTATGACTATTTCAATATTTAGGTTTTTAGAGCGAAAAAACTATAACAGGAGTTCTATAACTCCGATGACCATGAAATTTAAACTGGAGGCTCACATTAACATGTTTAAGGTCCTGCCAAGATTTGGAAATTTTGGAGTTAAAATTGAGGTAGCAAATTTCTTAAGGAATTAATTAGAAATTGATTTTTGAAAAATAGTAAATGAATTTTAAAAATTCGAGAAAAATATATTTTCATTATGGGACTATATTATGCTAAATCCCAGAAAAGAAATATTTTTTGGGACTGATTTGGTATTTTTATGAAAATAGTTTAATTACTGAACATATGAGTTAAATATGTTATGTGAAGTAACAAAGTTGAAAATAGGATTTTATGGCTAGAGAATCCTATATAGAGTATATGCATTTTTTTTTTTTGATGAGGATTTGATAATTGGTGATGATATCTTATGAGTATGACATTTTTGAATGATTAAATGCATTATATAAGAAAGCGTAAACAATTGAGATAAATTGTTTATAAATTAAGAAGTGATTAAAATATTGTTATAATATTAATGATATTAGATTATGAGATTATTAAGTGATTGATAACATGGGGATATTCTTGAATCTCGGATAAATTATATTATAAATGTTTAATATTTATCCTTTATCTCATTTGATTAATTCTTTATATCATTATCCTCGTGCTTATATTATGTTGAAAGTCATCTACGTGGCTGTAGTGCGTAGATGGACTTGGTATGATTATGACCGAGGGATTATTCGGTATAATCATAGTAGTAAATGAATACTACGATTATCTTTGGTAGTAGTGCATGGATAATTTATGGTTGTGATACTAATGAATACACGATTATCTTTGGTAGTAGTGCATGGATAATTTGTGGTCGTGATCTTAATGAATACACAATTATCTTTGGTAGTAGTGCATAGATAATTTGTGGTCGTGATACTAATGAATACACGATTATCTTTGGTAGTAGTGCATGGATAATTTGTGGTCGTGATACTTAATGAATACATGATTATCTTCGGTAGTAGTGCATGGATAATTTGTGGTCGTAATCTTAATGAATACACGATTATCTTTGGCAGTAGTGCATGGATAATTTTGGTCGTGGATCTTAATGAATACACGATTATCTTTTGACCGTAGTGCATGGATAATTCGTGGTCGTGATACTTAATGAATATCCTTGCCTGTGTAGTGCGGGGATGATTCGATGATATGGATTAATTATTGAAATGAGTCTCGATAATGAAATATTAATTCATGGATGTGGTAAAAGTCATCTTTGGTAGTAGTAGCATTGATAGACTTGGTATGATTATGATTACCACGGATTATTCGGTATAATCATGGCCAGTAATTGAAAACACGAATATCCTTGGCGATGAAGTGCATGGATAATTCGTGGTTGTGATACTATTAAAGCGTCTCGGCATTATTGGTTTTCTGAGTTGTATATCTTTAGCCTGTAGTGCAAAGATGAATTGTTAATGAATATCTTTGGCCGGATTGCAAAGATGAATTTAATGTTTTCAACGATAAAGGTATTCAAGGTATCCTCGCCTCTTTATCATATCAGGTACGTACCCTAATTTCGAGGGCGAAATTCCATAAGGAGGGGAGATTGTGAGACCCCAGATTTTATCAATAAAGATTTAAATTTTGTCGAAATAATTTTTAATATTATGGTGTGAATTTGAGATAATATTATAGTTGTGGGTAGTATTTATAAATTTTGCAAAAGTATGCAAGTGGTTATATTATATTCGATTGGTGGGGAATATTAGGTTTAGCGAGGAAATATTCGTACAATGGCTCAATCATTGGTGGACCCAATGTAATTATTGTCGGATTGAGAAAACGACAAAAATATTTTATTGAAATAACGACGGAAGTTTTCTGGTTGATCTTGTTGAACTACTTTCGGTAGTAAAAATGCGATGTACGTGTGGTTGCATAAGTAGCACCACGGTATTGATTATTGATGCTTATGTGAGAAGTCACTCGGTTTGATTCCATTATTGTCGATTAATAATATGAATTATTATAACGATAATGACGTTTTGTTTTATTCAGTATTATTAACGTAATAAAAGCGAAACATCTTTTTATATAAAAATGAATACTTTATTAAAGTTATTATATAAATAGAATATATTATATTTTATTATGCATAGTGTTGCGTAGTGTTTTTGCATAGTGTTGTATAGTGTTTGCATAGTAAAATGTTTTTATATAAATAGAATATATTATATTTTATTTAAAAGATTTTGCTTTAAATATGAACCGTCAGATTAAAGTAAATTAATCTGGACCGTTCATGGATTAATTACTATGCATTCTATTTTCCTATAAATAGAAGCTCATTCTTTCATTATTTTCTTACGAATTCACTGAAACTCTAGAGAGAGAAATTATAGAGAGAAGCTATAGAGAGAAAATCTATAGAGAGAAAGAAGAAGAGTATTACGGTACTTCACTACTTTGATATCCAAAGTGTCTTTTTACGGTAAGGGGTATTATTTGTTGTACTAGTAAAGGGTGTTATTCTTTCTTATTCATGAAGAGAACTTACATTATTCCATTCATTATTATTACATTGGAATAACTTTTGTAAAAGTGGTATACCCTATACATAACCTCGTGATATATGCATGTACCACATACCTATACTTGGTGAAATCCTTATGTTATTCCATTCTTATTTATTACATTGGAATAACTTTGTATATGGAATCCCCTATACTTGGTGATCTTCTTTTGTTATTCCATTCTTTATTATTACATTGGAATATCACATGCGTGTGTGTTTTACACCAGGACTGGTTCCATTGTTTATTATTCCGCATTTATTATTACATTTGGAATATCCACATGCGTGTGTTTTATATCTAGAACTGGTTCCATTGTTTATTATTCAAAGCATTTATTATTACATTGGATCATCCGTCGATTGTGAATTTCACGACACGGTTAAGATTATTATTACGTTGGAATAACTTATACATCACAATCACCGCATGCGTGGTGATTTCTTTTGTTATTCCATTCTTTATTATACCCGGTTGGTTAAAACTTTGACTTCTATACTCCATGAAATTAGTAGAATATCCTTGATATTTGCGTTTCATCAAAGATCTTTTCATGAAAATATTCTTACGATCATTCTTGAATTTTACTCTACAAAATAAAGTATCTTGTTGACAATTTGGACGTTCTTAATTCTGGATAAAATAATTCTTGAACTTATTTTATTGAATTATTATGTCATTGTCATCATCCTCATGATATATTATGTTATCTTTGGCTTACGTGCATAGATGAACTTAGTATGATTATGACCGAGGATCATTCGGTATAATCGTGGCTTGTTATAAATGATGTGATAAAAGTCCTCGGTGGCACGTAATGCGTTGATGGATAGTTTTGGTATGATTATGACCGAGGGGTGATTCGGTATAGTCATGACCATTGATAATTTGATGAAAATCCTTGACCGTAGATGCGGGGATGATTAGATATTGTGGTTTATTCATTAAATTGAGTCTTAGTGATAAAAATTTATGAAAACCTTTTTAAAACCTAAAAGATAGTAGACTTTATTTTTTTTACTTGACTCTTTTAATGGATTGAATATTCATTGCAGATTAAACCGGTTGTCTATTGTATTTTATCGGTTTAACATTGTTGAAGACTATTGATAATTTATTCGCATTATCTTAGTCATAATATTTCTTCTTGGGCTAGTTGAGCTCACCCTTTCTTTCTTTCACCGTTCTCTTGAGGAAATGAGAACATATTTGGGACGAGAGTCGGGGAGCGGAGTAATGGTCCAGGAGGATAGCATTAGTAGTCCTCACTATTCGTGAAATAGTGTGATAATAGTTGTAATGAGGACTCCTTTTGAGTTTGTATAATATCTAGTAGACAATATTTGTATTCAAACTCACGGTTTTATGTCGTATTGTACCACAGCAGATTATGTTAGTAAGTTGTATTTGAATTTATGTACCATGTAAGTGGCGACCCAAGATGGGTGGACGTATACCTAATTTTAGGGGCGCCACAGACACCATATTCGATGCGATAGTAAAGGCGATAGGTGTCATTGTAACGTCTTATCCAAGGTTGGGATATGAGTCGCGATTGAGAGCAACCTAAGTCAGTAATCGAAATACGTAGCTTTCTAGGCTTAGTTGGTTATTATCGGAGATTCGTTGAAGGATATTCTCGAATCACTATTCCATTAACGCAGCTGACTCGTAGAGATACAAAATTCGAATGGAGCAAGGAATGTGGGAAGAGCTTCGAAGAACTCAAGAGGAGACTCATTTCAAAGACATGTTACGACCATGCCATCCGGAAAAGCGAACGTGGTAGGCGGCGTGTTGAGTAGAAGATCGTATATAAGTACGAAAGTACGATATTGTCAAAGACTAATTTCGTATAATTTACAAATAATAGAGATGGAGATGAAAACTCTAGGTACAAGCGTGATGATATCTGAGTATAATCGACTTTAATCGATAAAGTTAAAAGCTTTCAAGCTACACACCGGGTGATGAATTTGAAGAAGGAGGTGCAAGAAGTTGTTATTTCAAAAGCGAGAATCGGTGAGGTGAGGAAAGCTCAAACCTTCGATTTATTAATCCATTTGAAATTCTCGATCGAATAGAAGCGTGGCCTATAGACTGTTTTTACCGCCAAGTATGAATGGCGTGTTCATAACTTTTTCACGATCGATGTTACGTAGATATGTGGATGACCCGAACTACGCTATTAAGTTAGAACCAGGACGAGATAGTAGAAGACTTAACGTCGACGAGGAGGTAAATGTCAAAATCTTGGATAGGAAAGAACATGTCCTATGTACTGAGGTTATACCACAAGTTAAAGTTTTGTGGAGAAACCATGCTATTGAGGAAATGACACGGGAGTTGGAAGCGGAAATGAAAGCGAGGTATTCTCATCTTTTCAAAATACCAGTCGTCGTCGCCAATTTCGAGGACGAAATTTCATAAGGAGGGAGGTTGTAAGACCCCAAATTATTAATAAATAAAATTTATTTTCCTCTATTTATTATTTTGAAATAGTAAGGGTTGATTTGATTAATGTGGATAGTTATGGGTAAAATCACGCAAATATTTTAAATAAGCAAGTGATTATAAAATATTCATTATTTTAGGGAATATTCGTTTGGTCGTGGAATATTAAATCTTTGTCGGGGAATATTAAATGCGACGGGTATGAGTCTTTTGTGGGCCCTATAACGGAAAGCGATTGGATGAAGAAAATGACAAATATAAGTTGTTTACATGCCATCCTGGAAAAGCGAACGTGGTAGCTGACGTGTTGAGTAGAAGATCGTATCTAATACGAAATACGATATTGTCAAAGACTAATTTCAGTATAATTTACAAATAATAGAGATGGAGATGAAAACTCTAGGTACCGACGTGATGATGATATCGAGTATAATCGACTTTAATCGATAAAGTTAAAGTCATTCAAGCTACACATCGCGAGGTGATGAATTTGAAGAAGGAGGTGTGAAGTTGTTATTTCAAAAGCGAGAATCGGTGAGGTGAGGAAAGCTCAAACCTTCGATTTATTAATCCATTTGAAATTCTCGATCGAATAGAACCGTGGCCTATAGACTCGCTTTTACCGCCAAGTATGATGGCGTGTTCATAACTTTTTTCACGATCGATGTTACGTAGATATGTGGATGACCGAACTACGCTATTAAGTTAGAAGCCGGACGAGATAGCCAGAAGACTTAACGTCACGAGGAGGTAATATCAAAATCTTGGATAGGAAAGAACATGTCCTATGTATCGAGGTTATACCACAAGTTAAAGTTTTGTGGAGAAACCATGCTATTGAGGAAATGACACGGGAGTTGGAAAGCGGAAATGAAAGCGAGGTATTCTCATCTTTTCAAAATACCAGTACGACGTCAATTTCGAGGACGAAATTTCATAAGGAGGGAGGTTGTAAGACCCCAAATTATTAATAAATGAAATTTATTTTCCTCTATTTATTATTTTGAAATAGTAAGGGTTGATTTGATTAATGTGGATAGTTATGGGTAAAATACGCAAATATTTGAATAATGAGTGGTTATAAAATATTCATTATTGTCGGAGAATATTAGTTTGGTCGTGGAATATTAAATGCTTGTGAGGGAATATTAAATGCAATGACGGGCGTGTAGTCTTTTGGGCCCCATAACGGAAGCGATTGGATGAAGAAACGACAAATATAAGTTGTTTATAAATAATTGGCGTAGTTATTCTCAGAATTAAAAGCTGTTCACTAATACCGGGTGGTTAAAACACACTATGTCTGGCGTTGTTGAGCGAAGAAGATTGCAGTATTGCACCAATTATTGATTCTTACGTGAAGGCTTTACTCAATAATTGTTACGATGAATTACTATTCGGTATTTTATTTTATTGATTCAATAATTCATTTGCATTGATATTTTATATTACTTGTTGTTTTGATAAATTGTCATTTACGGTATTTTCCATTATCGAAGCAATAATTCATATTATATGAATAATATTATTAGAAAACATTATTGGCAATGTCTAGAAAGTTACATCTAAGGAGAGGTTTGGTCACCTAATTCGCGCACACCCAAGAAGGAGAGATCCTTATTGGAAAGCCCTTCTTTCTACAAGAGCGGCACGGTTGCGATCTTGTGATTCTGTAATATTATTTGTGAATAATTAATTATTGATTTATATGATGAGAAAAATATTGATTTTATGTGGATATAGATGGAGAAAATTTTTAAAATGATAATTGTTGAAAATTAATATTTTATCTTTTTCTGATAAAATAATTCATTTAAATATATTATTTTAATAATATATTAACGGTGATATTTTTATAATGAATGTGGGATATATGAGTATATGAGGATGAAGAGTATTTTTGTGGCATTAAATGTTTAACACATATTTTGTGTGTTGGTGGACACAATTATTGACCGAAATTTGATTATAGCTTGTAAAATCGCCCGTTTATGGATTTCGGTCAATTTTTGTTTGGAATTTGGAAAAGCTTTCTTCTGTAAAGTTGTAGATAATTTAATTTCCTATAAAAACTCGCGAGATTCGAATTTTCTGATAAAAGGGCTATTTATTATGAATTATTGAAATTCCGAAGCTCCGAAATAATTAATTTTTGGAAGTTTAAAATATTTTTAATTACAAAAACGTTTTTTTCATTTTTGAAACTCATTTAACATGTGATTAGGAGGCTGAATTACAGATTGTTAGTGTGCGTATGAAGTTGTGAAAAATTATAATATATTATATTAAATTTTACGCTTTGGTGTTCTAAAGATTTTTACATAAATAGGGTCTTGGGTTAGAATTGAAAATCACACTTTAAATCTGAAGTTTTTCTCTCTATATTATCGGCGTATTTTTGTGAGTATTTTGAGTATACTTTGAGTATTGCTATATCTGGTGCAAGTTCAAGTCATAGCCTATATCCAGGTGTTTCAACTAGAAATCTTGTCTTTCGAGGTAAGGGATGTTATTTTATTCGAAAATGATATTATTTCTTCAATATCATTATCTGCCGAAATATTGGTTGGAATTTTTTATCAAATTTGAAACTTTTTCATGTCGGGGTTACTTATTCACGATTCTTATTCATTTAGTATTATTCACGAAGCGTGAAGATGTTTTTTGTGAAATTTTTATCTTTTGGTGTGAGATTCTTATTCACGATATCGGCATTATTCACGAATACGACACTATTCACGAATACTGGCGATTATTCACCGAAAAATGAAATTTCTTCTTTTGTCCAAAATATATATTATGGATACTAGCTTTGATTGTATCCATGTTTTGATCATTCTTGAATTTTACTCCACACGATTACTTATGAAGTATTTTTGAACTTGGATTGTTTAAAATACGAATCCTTAATATTGTTCTTTTGTTTCTTTGGATTCGTTTTCTTTGAAATATTTTTCATCATCCTCAGACCTAAATGATGATATTACTGAATATCTTTGGCCTGTAGTGCAAAGATGAATGATTTCTTGATGAGTATCTTTGGCCCGTAGTGCAAAGATGAGCAGTGTTGAGATGAACATACCGATCGATTAATATCTTTGGCCCGTAGTGCAAAGATGAGCAGTGTTTAGATGAACATGAATTAATGATGAATATCTTTGGCTCAGTAGTGCAAAGATGAATATTTGATTCGAGATATATATTGATTGATGTTACGAGGATAAAATATCGACGATGAACTTTTAAATTCATATATAGAAGATAGTAGTTTGCATTCTCTACTTAACTCTTCTAATGAATTGTTGTTTTCATTGCAGATTGTTGATTTAAAAGCTGGGTTGTCTATCAGATTCTATCGATTTTTCCCGTTGAAGACTAACGATAATTTGTTGTATATTATCTTAGTCATAATATTCTTTTTGGGCTAGTTGAGCTCACCCTTTTCCTTTTTGTTCCATTTTTCTTCTCTCGGAGGCGAGAATGTAGTGAGTACTTAGTCGGGGTATGGAATGAAGGTTTAGAGAGAGTTATTTAGTAGTCCTCACAATTTTGTAAAATAATGTATAAATAATTGTGATGAGGATTTATTTGCGTGTGGATATTGTCAGATGGCAATATCTCGTATTTAAACTCATGATTTATATGTTGTAATAATAAAGTTGTAGTTATTTACATATCATGTATTTTGGCTATTTCGAGAATGGGTTGGATGGAATAGACCTATTTTGGGGGCGTCACATTTATTTCTGTCAACAATTTTTATTTCTCTTATTTAGATGGTTTTTGATTGCATCTGAATGTATCATAACAATTCACCTCTTATTCGCTAAGAGGCATTACGTTGTTTGGTAAAAATAAAAAAAGTTTTATCTGAATGCCTTTAAATCGTTAAGATAAAAAATTAAATCTAAACTATTCTATTTAGAGGATTATCTAAACGAAATTAACTATTTTTTGGACAAAAAATATATAACCACTTCAATATAACAAAATTTCTTTTGTATCTCTAATTATTGTTACCAACACTCGGACCAAAAAATAATTAGAACATGTGATTTCAATATTCCCTCTCAAATATGTTTTTCTCTCATGTCTCTCCATAGTCTCTCATGTTGGCACCATGCTTCTGTAATTACATTTTTAATGAAATAACTTGAATAATAGAGAAAGGATATGGTCGTCGGATCCTTTTTCATTAGGTGAAACAAGAAATCTAAAACAAGAACTTTAGAACTCTAAAATCACATGTTCTGATTTCCAGAGTAATATATTGTAAGAGAGGATATGCATTGGTGGTGGTGTCTTCTTCTAAATTTATGGTGGTGGATGTGGTACAATGGTTGTGTATAACCATCAATATAGTGATTTATGGCTGATAATGGTAGAGATCTGGTGGTCATGGCGGTAAATTTGATTGTAACAATAGTAGATCTGGTGGTGATTATACTAGATGTGATGGTAATAGGTGGTACGTAGGTGGCTTCTCTGTCTCTCTCCATATTGGGTATATACGCGGATTTGAGTGATGTCTGAACTCCGAATGGTGTTGGAGGGTGGAGATGACGACGGGGTGGCGGCGGTGTATGGTGATTGCAAATGGTGGTTATAAATACTATTATTCAGACATTTTTAAAAAATTTAATTATCAAGCAATATTTTTTTATTCATATATAATTCTATACATATGCTCTACATTATTCAAATGTAAATTTTAACATTTAATTTTATCAAACACAATCTTACTTATTCTGCTGTGGTGCCTCTTTGAGAAGGGAATACAATTATTATATTGAAGAAATGTATAACATCGAATCTAAACACTTTTGTTTTTTCTTCCTCTCACTCTCTCTATATATATTCAAAAAAATAAGTATGTGGCTGTTGATCTTAATTGTTATATTTAGTTGATTGTACAATTTTGAGTGAGTAATAAATGTTCGGATGTTGAAGTTATTGATTAAAATGATAATGAAGTTATCATTAATGAAATATTTTAAGTCATTAGCATAAACGACTAATTCCACCATTCTCAGATCTAATTTCTTTGTTAACTTTTCCATTTCAGATCTCCATTCATCTTCTTTGGCTTTAAATTTTGTTGAGCATTCTTTGTGAATCTGTTCCAAACCTCTCTTTATCTGCCACTAGAGCATATGTAGCCGCAAGGTTAAGTAAAGGCATAAATGATATTAACAAGGTTAAGTAAGGGCATAAATGAGAGTCGCGCGGGCTTTTTGGTAATTTGCTCCGTAGAGTATCACTATAAATTCAGTCTAATATAAACTCTTTATTATCATGAAACGATTCAGGATTTGGTTGTTAAAATAATTTTTATGACAACCGATTTTAATGGATAGGACTCATAATATTAAATTATTTTTTAATTTATGTGCATGAAGACGATTATTATGAAACTAAAGGAGTATATATATATATATATATATATATACTAGTAATATTACTAGTTGTGTCTTCGGCGATAATAAAATTTATCATAAATTTTGGACGATTCAAATAATTTATTAAGGTGAATATCATATATATATATATATATATATACGTGAAAATTTTGGCATGCTAGGCCGCTAGGTTAGGCAAGAAGGACGGTTCAAGAAAAAAGGCCTCTTAAAGGAACGGTATCTTTTAAACCCACTCAAAAGGCCCATTATAAAAATGAGGGGAGGTTTCAAACTTTCAGTGCAAGAGCTGTTCGACGTTTAACGGCAGGGCAACTGTATTATATAATGTCTTAAATTACCTCTTACATTTCTCCCTCCCATCTCTATCTTCTCCTTCTCCTTCTCCTTCTCCTTCTCCTTCTTCTTCCGTGTAATCTTCAAACTCTATACGTTTATCCGCGTCTCTTCGAGCTACATACATTCGGACTGAATACTTGAAAGTTTCGACACAAGGATTTGATCTCAATACTTTAGAGTTTCAAAGCAAGGATTTGATGCTGTATCGGGAATTGATTTAAAGGTGCCTATTTTTCCATACATAATTGAATTTATTGATACGTTACTTGTTCTGGGAATTGATTAGAATCTCCAATAATTTACCGCACTTTCCTTTTTTGGGTTGAGTACTAGATGATTGGAATATGAAACTAGTTGGTGGGGGTAAACTTAATTATGAAGCTATTGAGAACTTTACCCTCTATCTCATATTCCTTATTCTGTGTGAACGTGTCTTGATTTTTAATTTCAGTTGCTGGGTGCATGTTAATGTTTTAGTTAGTGTGGAGGGATTGGTTAACCTTTTGATTGCATATAATTTATTGAGATAATCCGAAAATTATTAAATTTCCTAATACAAAAGCTTAAAGTTTCAAATTTTATGCTCGGATGATGCTGAATACGAGCTAGAGAAACATAGAATTTATGAATGTGAAATTAGGGGAAAGTATCGAAGATACCTGACAAAATAATCCCTGTTGTTGGATGTTCCAATTGATTTGAGAAGTAATTGGACACATAATTTAGTTGAACAATTGGTTAGATGTTACTGAATTAAATGTCCAGAGTCATGGTTTAGATATTTCTAGATTAGCTTGAATATATAGTGAATAATTAATGGCAGGCCATGTTTTAAGAATATGGATCGTTCGAAATAAGGATTGTGACCTGATAAGTAGGTTTGGAATAGTAACTATTTGGGGTTAAAATAATGCTACTATCACATAAAAAAGCTCACATAATGCTCACATACACAAATGCATATTTGTGGGCCCCACATGTCAGGCGGGGGCCCACAGTATGCATGTGTGTATGTGAGCATTATGTGAGCCTTTTTTATATGATAGTAGCATTGTTGTTGTGGTTAAGTGGCTTGCGGTACTAAATCGTGATAGTGGCTGAAGCATAGGCAAAGGGATTATAACATTCCATGAAGAGTATAAGACTTATATGGTTATATGATTGTTCAATAAACCCAGGAACAAAAAGATTCAGTTTTGCCATTTTAATTCTTCATTATATTTTCTTCCATACTTTTATTGAGTTTTTCACTGATACATCAATTATCTCGTTACCTTTTGATTTCCCAGCGGAAAGCAACTAACTTTAACAATCTTTGAAGGCAAAAAGTTTATCCATATATAGTTATATTGTGGTAAAAATATCGGCCTTTACCAGCTTGGAATCAAAGGTTAATCATCTTTGCTTTACAATTGAGGGCTGCATTGACTGGAAGTAAGCAGAGCTGGACGGTCCACCTTTTGCAGTAGTAGGCGGCGTTCAAGTCAAAAAGATTGTCGAGGCACATAGTTATGTGTGAGCCAGATCCAGATGTTGCTCGGTGGGGCCTTAATTTTCTTGATGTGGACCAGCTTTTTAGTTCTACTTATTATGGTGACACCAATCAACACAATGTGGACATCACTCATGAACATTATGTGAGAGACAGTCATCAGGATACAGAATTTAACAGTGTAGAAAATGACGAGATTATTGCACATACTCTCCAAGAAGAATTATCGCATATGTCACTTGAGGAAGAAACTGAATTATCCAATACAGTGGAGGACACCTGGCAGGCATCCACTGATATCCAGGATTGGTCTAGTAAAGGGACAAGGAACTATTATGATGGTGAGTTTTCCCATTTCCAGGGGAAGGAGGGATGTTTAAATAGTTTTCATTCAAATTATTCAACTAATACTTTCCTATTATCATATCTTACAATCGGTAGCTCATGAGGATGACCTACAAGAGACAGATGAAATGGGACCCTCAAGTTCATGCTCTAGCCCTGGAGGATCATATGATGGAGAAGAGTTTAATTATACTTTGGAGATAACAGATGAGTCTGAGCTTGATGGAGAAGTTGGCAAGAGATTAAACCAAATGATTCCTGTTCGTGTGAGTGTTACTTATTCAAAGTACTGTTACTATTTTGGACAGTTTCTCACTTTCTCTGGTGTTATATTTGTACCATAACATATTTTGCCGTTCAATCTAAAATTTCCTTGGCAAGAAGTGAATTCTGAATGAGTTCAATCCTATACTGCCTTATTATTATTTTTGAATATTGAACAAAAATTAATGCCATATATTGATGTGGGATGCTTTGGGTCCATTACCTGTGTTGCTTTGGTTTGTAAGCGTCAGTTCATACTTAAATAAATATCTTATGGTTGGTTTTGAATGATTTATCAAAATCATCTTGAGAAACCAAGTCTTATCAAATGGAGTTTCAGTTAATAATTTTCATGCTGGTTATGTGTGTGTGTAGATAAATTGGTAACTACACCCTTTAGCATTTGTGATATTACCCACAAATATACCCTACAATCTTGGACTCTCATCCTTCCCTGGGCGTTAATGGTACATTTTCCCACTATTGGTGACCCCTAGGATTAGCTCAGCTGGTAAAGGTCTACAAGGAAAAACCTTGAGGTTGCTAGTTCTAGACTTCTAGCTCAGCTGGTAAAGCTTCGAGTGATTACTGGTGAATCCTCTAGTAGCGGCGTGGAAAGGCGAGCCTTTCACCGAACTGTGGTGAGTGAGGAAGACTGAGACGCATAAGAACCAAAAAACTAGTTTAACTTCCTAAATTACGTTTTTTTGAAATAATTGACTGACACCCCCCCCCCCCCAACAAAAAAAATATATAAATAATAATAATAATAATAATAATAATAATAATAAATGCAGGCTCCTTTGGTAACAGTGGACTATTTGACTACATTGGTGATTTGGTGGTAGTAGCACCACCATCCTAATTCCTTATCCACCTCAGCTTATGACACAGAATTAAACCTGAACCTAAGCCCTATATTGAGCGACCAGATCTGCCACCATCATTGGTTTGCGTCTACCAATCTTGCCCTTTCTTTTCCATCTTATTCATTGTATTCTATGTATGAACAAAAGGGTTACTTTCTTCTTGATTCATGAAACATTTTTTGTTTTTAGTATTTATGCATTATGTGCTTCATTTTGCCATATGCCAAAACAGAGCATCAGTCTTTGAAATTCAGTAGACCTAACATGTTAACATTCATTATATTTCTGCAGCATGTTCCTAGAACTAATGGAGACATACCTTCTATTGATGAAGCAACTTCTGATCATCAAAGGCTGTTGGATAGGTATCCTTTTCATTTCCTCCCCTTGTTGTAGGTTGAAGAGATGACATGAAGGGACATATGTTATTAGATTTAAAGATGACTATTTTTTTGTCCTTTATGCACACAAAATCAAGAATGTCTGTCGAATTTGCAGAAATTTATATACAAAAGAAGTTGTTTTCTGACAATCACTATATAGGAAGTCATGGTGTGAGTTAACTATTCCCATCTCTTCTGAATAAACTGCAAATTTATACTAATCCTAATATGTTGTCTTTCATTCTTCCATCATTCATTCCCCTTCAGTTAACATCACAAATTTGAATTTAGCTAGTAGGTGACCGAAGTTTTGCACTACATCTTTTATTGAGGATTTCCAACTATGTGAATATGACTTTATCATAGCTTAGTTCCCTACTCAGCCAATTAAGCTTCAAGCTGAGCATGTTTTCCTGATTCTGCTCCTTGATTTATTATTGCCTAGATTGCTTTAAGCTGTTGGCATTAAACATCTCGTGAACTTTATACCGGAAATTTCTCTGCATTCAGGCTGAATTTATATAACTTGGTTGAGTGCAAAGTTCAAGGAGATGGCAACTGTCAGGTCAGTTTCGCTCTCACCCTTTTTGTTTAGTAAAAATTGAGCTATGCTATATAGAATGTGATAGCTATGTTGTTGTGTCTAAGACGTTCAGAAGTGTATTTAACCAGTGTGTGATTGTGAATCCTTCTGACTTGCTCCTTGCCCTTGGGGGGGTATATGTTATAATCAAATGGCTCTTGGTATTCAGAGATGCTTATTTCAAACACATTTTTTCAGATCCTTGTTGATGATACGAAGTCTTGATGAGTTAAACTTACTAGAGAAAAAAGACATTCTTTGATTGTCTTCAAAATTTAAGTTTTTAAGAACTGGCAGTTATTTATATTGTGTTATTTATTTAACTATTTTGATGTTGTTAAAGAAACAAATAACTCGGAGGTAATCTTCAATACTTTGGTTATGGAACCTGGAAAGGATACCACTGGAAAAGTTAATTAGTAGAGACTATTTACTTACTAAACAATAATTTATAGAGAGCCAACTGTATTACAGTGAAACTCACAGTTATTTGTCCGCACAAGGCTCTATATCCATGCATTATGGGAATATTGTTATTGATCTGGGAACTTGTATTGATGTGTTTTTCTTTTCTGAACTAAAAATTTGTGCTCCCCTCTCGAGCGGAAGTTGTAATTTATATGTGATTTCTGTGTTAGGATTTTATAGTTTCCCATGTATTGATGTTTGCAACTTGATGCCAAGTTCTACTGAGAGAATATGTATGGAATCCGTACACCTCTCTGTTAATTCTTTCTATTGTATGACTTATGCTTGGCATGGGGTCCTTTTTTGATTGAATTTACTAGTAGTTTATCCCAATAATTTCCTGAAATAGTATTTTTTTCCTCGGCAACTCTGGTCGTCTCATTCTTCTTTTTTTCCCTCAGTTCCGTGCTTTATCAGATCAATTCTACCGTTCCCCAGAGCATCACAAATTTGTGAGAAGACAAGTTATTAATCAGGTTCCTCTACAATATATTACTTTATATGCTTTAGATCTTTATAATGTAGAGTTCATAAAACTGCATATGATCTGCATTCTGACATTTTTCTGATATGGTTGGATATTTTCAGCTTAAGTCACACCCAGAGATGTACGAGGGATATGTTCCAATGGCATATGGTGATTATTTGAGGAAGATGTCAAAGTAAAACTAAAACCCTTTTTATTTTTCTAGTTTATGGCTTTCATACTTCTTCTGAGAGTTGTTGTAATCACAAACTTCAATATCTGAATTATATTTGATTGAACTAGGAGTGGCGAGTGGGGAGATCATGTCACCTTGCAGGCTGCTGCAGATTCGGTAAGATTTCCTCCAGGTCACCAGAATCTTCTCCTTTGATCAATAAGTTTTCCAGTTTATTTATTTATTTCATATTTCATTTTTTTTGTCTACCTCAACAATTAAAACTGTAGGCATTTTTTCTTTGCTTTTTATCAAGCAGTCCTTATAATGAAATATAAACTTTCTAAAAAAATAAAGCACTTTAATGATAAAGAAATAAAACAAAAATCATTGATATTTTTTATCAGTCTAGATTTTCTTCAAATATTAACTTTCGTAGCCTCGGGGAATACTAAAATAAATTCAGAACTTATTTATTTTAATTTTTTATTGCAGTATGGTGTGAAAATATTTGTCTTGACATCATTTAAAGATACCTGTTCAATTGAGATTCTTCCGAAGGTCCAAAAGTCAAAAAGAGGTAATTTTTGGGCGTTTCAAAAATCTATTCATGTTGAGGTGGAATATTCTGTTAATACCTTTTGAGAACGATGTCTGTAGATATGCCTTGTTATTAACTAATCTAATCTTAACTGGTGTCTTCTGAGATTTTGAACTCATTCATCTGCTCATCACTAATTTATTCCCCACATTTTTTTCCTTTCTGTTTTATGGTGGGGTTGTTTTTATGAATTTCCTTATTAGATTTTATTTGAAATTATCTATTTCATTCCTACCTCTCTTTCTGTTTAAGAAATATTCTGTAGTACCTTTTGAAGACCATATTTATAGATATGTCTTGTTAGTAACCAATCTCTTCTCAATGGGTGTCAATCTGAGATATTTGAACTCGAACATATGTTAGTTAATAATTTAGTTCACATATTTCATTCCTATTTCTCTTTCTTTTAAAGGAATATATTTGGCCTTTTTGGATCAATAATCTAAACTTGAAGTGAGTTTTTAATTGTCAGTAAAAAGGCTATCAGCCTTTGTGGTCCTTGTTACCAAGGGCATTGGGATTGTAGATATGAGACAGCCTTAACTCTAAAATTATGTTGTACTAGGTTGTTTCCTCAGACTTGGGAATGAGTTTTCGAACTTGGAACTTACGTATAAGTATTGATTATTATAGATTGATTTTGGCCTACTTATTTCAAAGATATTGAAATAGGCTATTTCAAAACCTCGTATTTTTTATTATTATTTGTGAATAGGTTATAAATTATATGTAAATCTAATAATTTACCTTAAAGGAGCTCAGTCAAGCTCTTCTGGCTCTAATGACCTCTGTGTTTGTCCTTTTTCTTTCCCTTTTTCGTTTATCGATTTTGCCAATACATTGCGCACTCACAAAACATGTGAAAGGTGGAGTCGTCAAGAAGAACAACTTTTTAGAATTGTCCATAATGTCCTTCCTTTCCTTAAATAAGAGTAAACTACTCGCAGTATAGAAATCTTCTAGCCTGAAACAATGTTGATCCTTGCCATCTTTAAAAGACAAGTAGAGATGAGAACTATAACAAATATAGAATTAAACAATATGAACCTAAATAGATATGCTAATTAAATGTTGCGTAAATAGAACTACTACTATATGAGTTAACTTTTCCCAGTTCTCTGAGCTCATAATCTATCGTCAGTAAATGAAGCAATAAGTTGCAGCACAAAATGTGCTATAACAGGGTAAAACTACCTTTGCAATATTACATCTATTACCATATTCTTCTCAATCTAATCTTATCAGTGTCTAATCTTTGATCTTATCTTATCTTTTTGTTATTTGTTTGTTAGTTCTTCTCCTTTATTTCTTTTTTTGGGTCTTTTTCTCTCATCCGCATGTGATACTTTACTTATCTTTTTGTATCTTTTTAATCACAACCATCTATCATTCCAATAATACGAGTAATGAACTCTTTGTTATTATGAGGTTACCTTTCTTACCAACTAATCTTTCTTTTCTGGAAATATTAAGGATAAAACTTTGAGATGTGTGAACATTTTGATTGTTATAATTAATACAAGGATTTTATTTATTACATGCAGTCATTTTCTTGAGTTTTTGGGCGGAGGTGCACTACAACTCCATCTATCCTCAGGGAGGTAATATCCCTCAGCTTTTCTCTCCTTTCATGTGTTAGTCATAAGAAACATAGAAGTAACTCTGATGGATTAAAATAAACCGAATGATTTACCAGTTACCAATACTTGGGTCCTGAATCTTGGCGTGAATATGTAGTTTAGCCCTTACGCTAGCAGCCTAGCACATGCAGTTATGTAAATGGTTGTTTGAGAGTCATGGTGGCAGCTTTAACTTTTACCCATCCCTCCTGCAGTGAAAGCGGAAGTTTGACTCTCACCCTCCCATACAATATGAATAGTGTTCTTCTGTTTTTGGTACCATTAATCAAGGAGGAGGGAGGGGAGGGAGGGGACGGGAGTCTCACCACGCCTACTGCAGGGCGGTTGGTCTTTGCCAATGCTACCACCAGACTATTAAATAATATTCTTAGTGATAAAAAAAATGGTTGTTTGCATTGGTTTAAATATGACATGGAATTAAACTATCATGCAAAGTCTTGTATAGGTTGACAAATTCGGTGTTTTTGGGTTTGGTGTGTGTTCCTAATTTTTGGCACTTGAATTTGCTTTCACATCTATTGTGTTCATTAAGTACATGTTTCATGGTTGTAACAGAGTTGCCGCCAGGCGATTATAAGAGGAAGAAAAGGTGGTGGATTTTCGGGAATAAGCAGTAGGTGTGTATGGCTTGTGGCAGAGCACAGCTCTTTATTTTGTTACTGCATCACCTCGGCTTCACTTGTATAGTCTCCTTTATATGGAACATGTTTCATTCTTATATTTATTGACAAACAAATCAGTTAAAAATTATTCTTTTAGCAAAATTAAGTTACATTATTACATTCTACAGATGGTTTATGTTACTTCCATTTGTTACTATTTGTTTCTGCAGCTACGTACTACTCGTGCTTGCGTTTCCTTTCCTTTCTTCCTTTTCCTGTTTCTTTTTCCTTTATTTCCCCCCAATTTAAATGCTTGTCGTCTGATAGTTACTACTTACCAGTGCTATAATAAAGTTGCATAACAGTATATATGAATCAATAAGCATTATTGTTTGTAGACAGAAGAATTCGTCATAGATTATATGAATATATATATATATATAGAACCGATCTCCTGCGGACCAAAATTACGGACTAAGAAACGGACTAAGGAAAAAAATAAACACGCGGGTCTAAAAAAGGAGAAAACAGAAACGGACGGGTCACAAATTAAAAAGAAAGAAGTATCTCTCTCAGTCTTCCCTCTCTCTCCTTCAGCGTTTCTGTTTTCTTCCTCTCACAAAAAAGAAACGCGAAGGCAAATCGGAAGGCAAGAAATGTATTGGTGATTTTGTGCTCTGTTCTGTTGCAAATCGGAAGCGGAGGTTCCTACAAACAGAATCAGAAGGTAAAGATTGCTACTTAATTTTGTAATTTCTGTTTTGGGGTTTGCTTTGATACAAAGATCTAGGGTTTGCCTTTGTTGCCTTTGTTGAAACGGAACCTGAACCTCCCAGGGGAAGTCTTAATATGGACAAGTCATCCTCAGAATCAGGTCTTGCAGAACTAACCAGATTAGAGATGACCAAGAAAGCGAAAAAGACTAGAAGAAATCGTTTGTATAGAAAGGAACTCGCTCTTGCATTTATTTTGTTAGCTGCCTCTGTGAGAAGCTTGTTATCTGCTCAGGGCATTCACTTCTACTTCCTATTGTTTCAAGGAGTCACTTTCCTAGTTGATGGTCTCGACTTAATTGGAGAGCAGGTAAGTTGAGCCTTTTCGTTGCTTGTGCAAAGTGTTGAAAGCTTCTTATTTTTTTCCGGAGAGTCGAGCCTATGATGAAAAAAGTGGCCACAATCGGGAATCATTTGTAGAGTATCAACAATGAGTCTTTGCTGACCATACACGTGATTGTAGTACATGGTCCCCAATTAAGGTGATTTATTTACTTCAGAAAAGATTGTGCAGGCTTCATTTTTAGGTCTATTTACATACTTGAGGAAGAGATTATCATAAGGTTATTGGTGTCAACTCATGTGCCTTCAATTGAAAGTAAAAGTTTTCTCAAGCCATGGAGAGGGAAAGACTTGAGATTATTTTCTCTACCAGGTTTCTATTTTGTCAAATGCCCAGACGTGTAATGCTCAAATGTATTGGATGTAATTTGATGTATTAGATTGTATTTTGGATGTAACTTTTGGATGTAATTTGATGATTTTGGATGCATTTTAGTTCATCTAGTATTATCTGTGTTCTGTGCTGTTATATGGAATCCATTGTTACTTTTGTATGACTTTGCTTTGCTTGGAATGTACCAATACACCAAAGAAGACCAGTAAAGAAAGTTAGAAGCAACTTGGATTCCTGAATTGTTGCACTATTCAACTTATCTGCAATGGTAGTAAAACCGGCCAAAATCAGTTCAGTAGGCCAACCAACCAACAGTTTTTAAAGTTGATCTATTCACATTTGGCTTAATAGATTTGCTTCAATAATAGAAAAGGAACCTTAGTAAAAAATAAAGTGTCAAACTAAATCCAGCAAGCAGATATTCACATCAGTAAAGCTGTTCAGTAATGCTCATACACCATAAGGTACTGTTGCATTATCAAAATTACAACCAATTTAATAACATTAACAACAACACCGCATACATAGCATTAACAATTATGACAAATCGTTGAGTAAGTTGCAATTGACGCATTTCAATTTTCACCATCGCTTGATTATTCGTTGGATGAGTTGTTACATTTAAACGCTCAGATGTGTCCATTTGCAACCTCCCTTGATTATACAACACTCGAACATATTCGTTACACCAGTTGATAAAGTTACCACATTGCTGCATATTTTGGGACACAATAAATCTATTCACTTGTGTAAAAGGAACAAATATACAAAAATTACAATAAATAAATACATACCATTCTATGTTGGTATGTTACAGGAATTTTTCTGCTTCGCGTTCATGTTTAGGTGCCCAAAGGCTGACTTCTATTTTATTTATCGACATCAGCTTGTTGGTGTCGACATATTTTTGTGCTTAATGGCATAATTTGCGGAAAAGAGATGCAGCAGGGGTGATAACTATTGGGAATACTATCACCCATATTATATATGTAGGTAAATATAAAGTTGATAGTACCTGTCATACTCGGCACTACTTATTATTTGCAACTACTTATTATTTTCACTACACTACTAATTACAAACCCAGCCGTTCAAATCACACTAGCAACACTGTTTAAATCCCAGAAACTATGATACATGTATATAAATCTACACTTATAAAAAAAATTGGAATCAAAGGCAGTAACAAACTTATAAAAAATACTCCCCTGCTCTGCACAACCTTACAAACTTAAAAAATATTCAATGCTCTGCAGTCCATTCCACCTTAAAAAACTTATAAAGTACTTATACATGTATTCAGAATGCAGTCCACTGCTCTGCAGTCATACAAAGTACTTAAAAAATACAGAATACAGTCCATTCCAAAATATGAGAGAGTAGAAACACAGCATCAGGTTTATACATTGCAACATAGCTAGAGGCACTGTGAAGAGCATCAAGTTTAGCACCACAAAATCTCATCCTGAAATGAAAAAGCAAAATGTTAGTTGAAAACTCTATAATGAAAATATCCTTTAGAAGATGATTTTTACAATCGCCGTCATGACAAGGTGAATACCTGCAACAAAAATGACATAATAAGCACAATTATATACAACTTCGAAACTATGAAAATAAATTACAAATGTTCGCTACTGTTGTAGCATTCCCCTATTTCCAACAAACAAACTCTTTCCTTATGATCTCACTACTTCCCCGTTTCTTTTTTTCAAACCAATTTCGAACACTAAAGCCACTCTCTTTTGAATATGCATTGTAGAAACTAAAATCATCATCTATTGTTTGAAATTCTTGACCTATTTTTGGTTTCAGCTCTTGTGCTACTTGAGGATTATACAAATTATCTGAAAAATTAGGATCTAACTCAACACTAGGTTCCTCATTTAGCCCACTCTCTAATTCAAAGTCTACATTCCCCCTTTCTTCCCGCTCTAAATTTTCTCCCATCCCATACTCTGCTTTCACGTTATCCATGAGAGATTAAAACCTATAATGATCAAATTTATGCCATAAAAATTCTACAAAAATTTGAATAAATGAAAAAATACAACTCTGCGAGACTGAAAGAAATAAGCAAGCAAACACTCCATAAAATGTCTTGATGTATGGTGTAGTATACTTTACCTTATTTTTTTGCTTTATTTATGTGCAAGTCTTGCATTTCATGTTTTCAGTTTCATGCTAATGATACAGATTAAGTAATTTGTGAATTCAGTCATTTAGCAGAAGGCATAACATATGCCCTCTCTATATTGAAGCAAAATCCTAAAGCATCAGGAGCACGAGGCAATAAGGAATGAGTAACTACGTAAATAAGATCAATATCTGCAAGAATTATATCAAACTGTCTCATATCACTAAAAATAAACCGAGCAACTCCACAACTCTAGTCATTTGGATAGTCACAATAGTTTTATGTTTATAGTGATCACATTGAAGGTTTTTCTGGTACCTACCAACCAAATACAAGAGCTTTTTGTAGGTTCAGAATCAATCAACTGTCTAGGATAGTAAAAATCTAGGCAGAATCAAAAAAATAAGGACAAAATAATCACTCATTGACACAAAAAAATTTAAAAAGTAACATACCTTTTCTGTGTGGGACGTTTGCGCAATAGCTGATGATCAACACAAAGATGGAACTAGTGATCATAGAGATTACATATCACAGTACCAAAATAACAAATTTATTCGTAATTTCATATACACTACTCAAATTCATAATACAATAACATGAATAATGAGCACCCATTTCTTGCCTGTGATAGATGCAGTTCCTCCCAGTAGTTCATACAGCGACTCCAAAAAGTCGGTGTAAAACGATATGACACCTGTAATAAACATTCAAATTTCTTTAAATTTCCCAAATAAATGACACCCGGCCCCAGCCCACCATTCAATTTAACAAAAAAAATATTTCTATAAATAAAAATCTACCTGGATTTCCAGGAACAAACAAAACGTGCAATGTAGGATTTTCCGCATGAATCTCTAATAAATCCGTCTTATACCTGACCCAAGATAGATTTTTAAGAAAATATAGGCTAATAAAGTTTTTTAGGCACTTGAATTCTAAAATTTGGATAATAATAATAATAATAATAATAATAATAATAATAATAATAATAATAATAATAATAATAATAATACCCGGACACATTGCACAATCGAAAATTAGCAGGCTTTTTCTTTGGGCAATCAAGTACGAATTTTGATGATCCATCTGCAAGATTCTTCCAGTGTTGGAGGCAAATATTGTCCTGAAACATTAAAAGAAAATAGCGATAACAAGAAGGAAAAAAGATTAGATTTTTTTACCATGTGCTGGAACCTGTAATAGTAAATTTGAGTGGTGGTACGTGGGGTTTTGCAAGGATAAATACCTACCCAGACCGGGAGGAGTGAAGCAGGAGAGGGAAAGAGCGACTTCGAGTGATAGGGGAAAGAAAACTCAGAAGCATTATTGTAGCATATACTCACTATATGTGATATCAGAAATTTTAGGAGAGAGAATCTCACTGACCTTACATTTGCAAACCCTAGCTTTAAAGGGGCTTTGTTCTGTTCTCAGTTGTAAGGAACTTCTCGAATCTACCTTGTTTAGTCGCGAATGGAAGAGAGGGTTTTGAGTCGTCCGGGTTCTGTTCTCTACGAATTGGAAGAGAAAGAGAGGAGGGGTTTTCGATCTCTACGAATTGAATTGGAAGACTAAGAGAGGAGGGGAGTCTTCTTTCTGTTCTCAGTTGTGCGGGTTCTGTTTTTTTTATTTTGACCCGGATCTTTCAAATGACCTGCGCGCTTCTTTTTTTGATGAGTCCGTTTGTTAGTCCGCATGCTTGGTCCGTTTCTGAACTCCACTGATAAATGAATGAAAGACGAATCGGGCTATATCGACGGTTCAAACCATCGCCTACCTTAAATATAGCCGACTATAACGATGGAAAAACAGTCGTTATGACTTGTTTTTGGGTATAAATATATAATGTTTTATGTCTTATTTGAGATTATCAGTTACGTAGATAAAAATATTAGTGATAATTTTTTTAAAGATATATGTAATAAGTAGTCTTCTTGTAAATTTCATGTATAGAAAAATTTTATAATTATAAGTTGACATAAATTTATTACAATACACAGTGGTATTCCTTCAAAAAGTTACCAAGCATACTATATGAGTAAATTCCATTTTCTTCGAGAATTGAAAAAATACTCAAAATTCTGACAATCTGCAAGAGATCTTCACTTGCTATGGCGCCTTCTGTTTATTATTTTCATTATGCTCTCGGTTCTTCTGGGGAGGGTTATGTGTAAAATTAAATCAATAAAAGGGCCAAGTTCTTCTAGTGCGTAACGAATACGTAAATAAAACTAACAAGTTCAAGTATTGATTGATAATAGTTTGAAATCTATTAAAATAAAAATAATAATAATAATAATAAGTTAAGTTTTTCCTCTTAGTAATAGATAAAAAGTTTGTAAGTTTGAGAATTGATATTCCTTACCCATATTAATTGGGGTGATTATACCATTTAATCATAAAACGGCATATTTTGTAGTGAAAAGATTAAAATAATTTTGATGAAATAAATAAAAATGTACCTCCCCTATTTCACAAAATATGCTTATTAACGTCAAGATTTTCTGCTACGTCCCAATCACGTAAGATGTCCTGATCCTGCACAGTAAACACGATAAACACCAAAAGCTTGACGACTTCAACCGTCGGGGGATAGCTCAGGCGTGAGAGTCAGTACAGGCGATCACAAGGTTAACAATGGAGGATAAAAATATCTAATGTCTTGAGAGAGATAAAATTATCAGTTACGTGTGTGTATGACTTCCTTGCTCTGATATACTACAAGATTTGGTTTTTTGTGCAACCGACCCTCCTGACACCACCTATTGCAGGTAGCTTACCTGTTGATCCCATCCCCTTTGTCCACCGCTAATATTAATCGTCAATCCTCATTAATGCGATGTAAGATATCGATCCACCATTATCTTTGTCATCATCACCCGGCCAAAGATGTGGATATTTAAATATCTATTGGTCACCCCAATCGACCACTCCAACAAAGAGGACCTAACTGGAATGACCCGGTAGATTAACCAAGTAGCTCGGCCCAAGCCCTTTGGCCCAATGTCTAAAATATCATGGCCCAACATTGCCCCCTAGTCTTTTATTAAACAGGATGTTTAATGAAAGAATATAAATGGCATCGGTCCAGGGTAAAAAGAATTATAATAAGATCAATAAAGACCCAAAATATAGCTTACCGAGGCTCATTTGGTGAACATCAAATAGCAACCCAAAGGGTTCATCTTTGCCGACCTCTACAGAAGTACCAACTGAAGAGCCTTCAATTACCGAAGCACAAGCCACAGAATCAACTCCCACTGAAAGGACAAACCAACCTCGCCAAAGAAAGCAAGCTAGCCGAAAATTCGAACACCCCATCACCCAGAATTACAACGAGTGCTTCCTCGATATGCCCCTTGATGAACGGACCCGAGTCCTTCGTGTAAAAAAAAGAAAAATCCAAATAACCCCTCCAATCGCCGAAGAGCCACAAGTACCTCCCACAGAAGTCGATCTTCCTTCGGACACCTTGGTTGAAATCGTGGTTTCTGACAAAGAGCCCGAAGAATAAGTAGAGCACATATCGATGAGATCCCTCACTCTCTGCCAGAATCCAATGAGAAATTCCCATGTCGGCCTCTAATAACATGCGTTCGTGACACCGATGATCATCGGTTCAGCAATAGCTCCATCATGGACCTGATGGACGAAGGAATGAAATACCGGACTAAAGGAATTTGATAGTTTGACTTATCCATTTACATCGCTGCCCATCAATTCGAACTGATTGACTAATAATGGTCATTTGCAGGCAAACGCTATCTTTGAGTGCCTCCTTCCCAAATACAAAGAAGCCGGAGAGGATGCCGCCCGAAGGGAGAACGCCATTCGGAAGTCAGGTCATTATTGATATATCAGGGATTTGATATCGAGTCCGGATCCTTCGTAACTCGTGGCACATCGTCAGAAGCTTGAAGAAGAGCTCAAAGAGCTTCGGGCCATTAGGAATTTGGGTCCGCTTAATCGATCGAAGACCTTCAGAAGAAAATCCAGCAAAGATCTGTAAAAAATCCGAAATTTGAACGATGAGATCGTCTATATGTATGCCAAAGGATATGAAATCTTTAGTTGTAGAACTTTCTACAAAAAATCCTAACTTTTTGTGAATAGTTAATATTAATGGAATATCAACTTCATGCCTTATTACTTCTGGGTGAACATTTCTTGTCAATAATTCATCATTCATCAACGTGAAAAATGTACAAGTGCCTCTTATCTTAAACTATTAGTCAATAATTAAGCAAATTATATAACAGTTAAGAACAATGATGATATAATCCGAACTCAACACTTGAACAAAATAAAGTAATGCATACTTATCGTTACCGAAGTGTGAGACAGATTAGGCATAAGGTGAATTCGGCTGATGTGACGCCCCCAAAAATAGGTATTCATCACCCATCTTAAGTCGCCAAATACATAGTACAAAATTCAAATACAACTTAATAATACATTTGTCGTATAAAATACGATAAAACATAATCTAAGAGTTTTCATACGTATATTGTCATCTAGACAGTATACAAACTCAAAGGAGTTCTCATTACATTTATTGTCACATTATTTAATCAGAATAGTGAAGACTACTAATGCTATCATCTGGACCGTCACTCCTTTCTTCGACTCGTCCCAGCTATATTCTCATTTCCTGAAGAGAACAGTGAAAGAAAGGGTGAGCTCAACTAGCCTAGTAAGAAATATTATGACTAAGATAATGCAGAATAAATTATCATTAGTCTTCAACAATGTTAAACTGATAAAATACAATAGACATCAAGTTTAAATCAATGAATAACAAGCAATCTATTAGAAGAGTCAAGTAGAGAATAAAATCTACTATCTTCTATGATTTAAAATGTTTTCATCAATTTTTATCGCTGAGACTTAGCTTAATAAATAAACCACATCATCGAATCATCCCTGCTCTACGGGCCAAGGATATTCTTGAAATCATCAATGGTCATGACTATACTGAATAATCCCTGAACATAATCATACCAAGTCCATCTCTGCACGTAAGCCAAAGATATACAACAATAAAACCAATCATCAACAATCTATCTTTGCACATAAGCCAAAGATATATAATTCAATAAACAACAGTCCATCTTCACACGTAAGCCAAAGATAATTTTCATCACCATATAAGCATGAGGATGATGACAATGATATAAGCATTAATCAAACTAAAACAAGGATAAATATTAAAGACTTTAAATTTATCCAAATATTATCAATCACTTAATAAACTCATAATCTAATATTATTAATTTTATAACAATATTTTAATCACCTATAAACTTATAAAAAATTTATTTTAATTGTTTACACTTTATCAAATAATACATTTAATCATTCAAAGGATGCCATAATCATAAGATTTCATCACCAATGATCAAATTCTTCATCAAAAATCTGCATATACCTTATATAGGATTTTCAAGCCATAAAATCCTATTTTTCCAACTTTGTTACTTCACATAACATATTTAACTTATATGTTCGTAACTAAACAATTTTCATGAAAAATATCAAATCAGTTCCAAAAATATTTCTTTTCTGGGATTTAGCAGAATATAGTCCTATAATGAACATATATTTTTCTCAAAATTTTTAAAATTCATTTACTATTTTTCAAAAATTAATTTCTAATTAATTCCTTAAGAAATTAGCTACCTCAAGTTTAACTCCAGAAATTCCCAAATCTTGGCAGGATCTTACACATGTTAACATGATCTTCCAGTTTAAATTTCATGGTCATCGAAGTTATAGAACTCTGGTTATAGCATTTTTCGTCAGAAAAACCTAAATATTGAAATGATCATAACTTGCTCATTTTAAGTCGGAATGAGCTCATTTTTGGACAGGAGGTTGTTTATACCATATACTTGAAAGTAGTATGCACACAAGCCAATCATGTTTGATGATAAAGCATATACTTTGTAACAATCTTATTCATTTATTAATAAAAAGTATTAATTTATTAAAGGCTTTTAATTATCTACATGATGCTGTTTTATAATGTAAGACCCCGAAATTTTTAAATAAAAAGGAATTTCCTTTATTTATTATTTTGAAATAGTAAGGGTTGATTTGATTAATGTGGATAGTTAAGGGTTAAATACGCAAATATTTCAAAATAAGCAAGTGGTTATAAAATATTCATTATCGCTTGGGAATATTCGTTTGGTCGTGGAATATTCGATCGCTTGGGAATATTCGTCGCATTGGCCAAGCAACCATGTGTGGGCCCCATAACGGAAAGCGATTGGATGAAGAAAACGACAAATATAAGTTGTTTTTAAATAACTGGCGTAGTTGTTACTGTATTATCTTGTTGGAATACCCGGTGGTTAAAACACACTAATACGCTGGCGTTGTTGAACAAGAAATACAGATACCAGATTGCACCAATTATTGATTCTTACGTAAGAAGGCACTACTCAATAATGGTTACAAGAATTATCGCTCAAAGATTTTATCGAGTTAATAATTGTTGCGTTGATATTTTATATTGTCGTTGTTTCAATAATTGTCATTACACAAGATTTT
The DNA here is from genome assembly GCA_020205615.1 of Panax quinquefolius. Classification (NCBI taxonomy): domain Eukaryota; kingdom Viridiplantae; phylum Streptophyta; class Magnoliopsida; order Apiales; family Araliaceae; genus Panax; species Panax quinquefolius. The sequence goes on from CM035161.1 coordinate 27,272,656, forward strand.
CATTATCGAAGCAATAATTCATATTATCCTAATAATATTATTAGATAACATTATTGGCAATGTCTAGAAAGTTCTGCTCTAAGGAGAGGTTTGGTCACCTAATTGCGCCAAGAAGAAGAAATTTTATTGGAAAGCCCCTCTTTCCTGAACCGCCTACGGTTGTCAATATTGTGATTCTCGTAATATTATTTGTGAATAATTAATTATTGATTTATATGATGAGGAAAATATTGATTTTATGTGGATATAGATGGAGAAAATTTTTAAAATGACAATTGTTGAAAATTAATATTTTATCTTTTTCTCGATAAAATAATTCATTTAAATATATTATTTTAATAATATATTAATCTGTAATATTTTTACAACGAATGTGGGATATATGAGTATACGAGGATGAAGAAGAGTATTTTTTGTTGCAATAAATGTTTAAAACATGTTAAACATGCTCGGTGGACCCCATTTATCGATCAAATTTGATTATAAATGTAAAATCGCCCGCTTGTGGATTTCGGTCAATTTCTATTTGGAATTTGGAAAAACTTTCTTTCTGCAAAGTTGTAGAGAATTGAAATTCCTATAAAAACTCAGTGAGATTCGAATTTTCTGATGAAAGGGCTATTTATTATGAATTATTGAAGTTCAAGTTCAAATAATTGATTTTGGAAGTTTTAATTGTTTTATTTAAGAAAACGTTTTTTGCAATCCCACATGTGATATAAATGTGCTGAATTCAGTTGGTCTAAGGTGGGCTTGAATTTGTTTAATTATATTATTATTTTATTAAATTTTTCGCTTTGGTGTTCTAAAGATTTTCCTATAAATAAGGTGCTTAGGTTAGAATTGAAAATCACACTTAAATCAAGTTTTCTCTCTATATTATCGAGTTTATTCTTGTGAGTATTTTGAGTATACTTTGAGTATTGCTAGATTCATTGCAAGTTCCTTCAAAGACTATACCCAGATTCTAGCTGTAAGATCGATCTTTCGAGGTAAGTGGATATTATTTTTTTTTCAGTAATGATATTATTTCTTCAATATCATTATAATCAAATGTTGATCTCAAGTTTTTATCAAATTTGGAACTTTTTCATGTCTGGGGTTACTTATTCATGGGTTACTATTCATGAGTTACTATTCACGAGTTACTATTCATGAGTTATTATTCACGAGTTACTATTCACGAGTACTATTCATGTAAGCGTGAAGATGTTTTTTGTGGAATTTCTATCTTTTGGTGTCGGAGTTACTATTCACGATATCTAAGACTATTCACGATATCGACACTATTTCACGATACTACAGATTATTCATTCGAAAAATAAAATTTCTTCTTTTCGTCTAAAACATCTATTCGGATACTAACTCGATCAGATCCATGTTTTGATCATTCTTGAATTTTACACCACTATGATTATTTTTGAGGTATTTTCGGACGTGGATAAAACCAAGTACTTAATCCTTAATCCTTAATCCTTGTCATTTTGTTTCATGGATTCGCTTTTTAAAAAAAAATATTTTCATCATCCTCGCCTTAAATGATGATATTATGGAATATCTTTGGCATTCAGAAGCAAAGATGAATGATTTTTAAGAATATCTTCGCCCAGTAGTGCAAAGATGAATGATTTTCAAGAATATCTTTGGCCCGTAGTAAAAAGATGAACAGTGTTTAAATGAACATGACTAATCGATGAATATCTTCGCTCAGAAAGCAAAAAGATGAATATTTGATTCCAGATGTATATTGATTGATGTTACAGGATAAAAGATAGACGATGAACTTTTAAATTCATACATAGAAGATAGTAGTTTGCATTCTCTACTTAACTCTTCTAATGAATTATTATTTCATCCGCGAATATTGATTTAAAATTTGTTGTCTATCAGTATTCTATTATATTTTTCCTCGTCAAGACTAACGATAATTTGTCAGATATTATCTTAGTCATAATATTCTTTATCGAGCTAGTTGAGCTCACACCTTTTCCTTTTTGTTCCATTTTTCTCGTGGAGGCGAGAATATAAATGAAAGTATTTAGCCTGGGGTATGGAATGAAGGTTTTAGAAAGGATTGTTTAGTAGTCCTCACCATTTTGTAAAATAATGTATCAATAAATGTGATGAGGATTTATTTGAGTATAGATATTGTCTGTAAGATAATATTTGTATTCAAACTCACGCTTTTACTGTTGTAATAATAAAGTTGTAGTTGTTTCGCATCCACGATTGACAACTCGTAATAGGTGATGTATACCTATTTTGGGGGCGCCACAGCTTGGTATCGAGCTTTAGGATATGATCTCCAAGTGAGATCGGGGAATAGAACTAGAGAGGAGAGACGAGTAAATCCTTCGCTAAAGTGTGTCCTACCTAAGCTTATTTGTTAGTTGGTCAAGATATATAGGATATTATGTGATATATTGATTTCCTTAATTAACCCTTGTTTTATGACAAGATTTGAGAATGTCGATCGAGAATATTAACAATGGAAATGAGACCGTGGAGATGCCTCAGACTCACCAACGAGGAGAACGTAACAGTCAGTCGGCAATGTTCCTCCCGTGAACAACACCATTGAAAGCGAGATGATGAACGAGGGATGTTTAGAAGTTTTTTTTTAGCTCATGCAAAATCGCATTTAGGAAACTCGTGTTCAAAATATGAGAGAAATGATAGCAATTCACGGGTTGTCACAAACCAAGCGCTTCAAAGAGTTGGGACCACCAGATTTAAGGGAAAGCCGATCCGATCATGGCGAAACACGGGTCAAACAAATTACCAAGATATTCGATGTCTTGGGATGCACGGAGGAATGAAGGTTCCATTCGCCACCTTTATGTTCCGTGGTGAAAGGATATCATCGGTGGGAGTCTGTGTGAGTTGCACTCCATCCAAACCGCAAGACTCAAAGATGTCTTGGGACGCGTTTCAGAAGCTATTTAATGACAAATACTTTCCGAAAGTGTTCGCTATACGGAAGGAAGTGGAGTTCATCGATTGGAACAAAACAAATACGACGGTGTCTCAAAGACGAGGCAAAGTTTGCAGAGTTATCCAAAGTTTCACCTTATTTGGTGGAGAATGAGGAACGATGACGCTGGATGTTTCTTAGAGGTTTGAAACCCCAAGATACGCCAAGATCTCATTTCTCATAAATTTTCTTTATTCAGATGTGTCAAACAGGCTCAATTATTAGAGCGAGATAACGAGTACGGCCAACCGAGGGACCACAACCAGGATCGTATCGTAGATAAAGCAATCAATGTAATAATGATAACTCATGGAGAAAGAAACAGATTTGACGTAAATGGTAACCACTCCGGTGGTAATCATGGCCATGAAAATAGTAAGAAGCGAGTCAGAGGAGATTTTAAAAAGAGGAGATTTAACAACTAATTATGTGAAGATGACAAAGGTTGCGGCAAAGAATCGGTTCTAAGGAGGAGAACGACCACGGCATATATGCTACAAATGCGGAAAAGAGGGACATATCACCAAACCGCCCACAACAGCTTCAAGGTATGCTATAATTGTGGAAAGGAAGGACATATCGCCGAGATCAGACACAAGAATGAAACCTAGTTCAACGGGACGGTGACTCAAAAGATCGTCCCGGTAAAAGTCAAAGTCAACAATTCCGGAAGAAGCGTTTGTTGTGATCGGTCATAATGCGAGGAACCCAAACGAGGTGATCACGGTAAGCTATTTATAAATTCTCGCTAAGTTTATACCTTACTTTGATACCTGTGTTACCCATTCATTTATCTCTCCCGCATGTACTCAACGCTTAAACTTGACTCGGAGAAATTAGACTTTTGACCTATCTGTGGAAACTCCGCTAGAGAAACTTTCATCACATCCATCGCTTATAAATCTTGTTTGATTCAAGTTGGCACCATTACCTTACCGTCAATTTTATCTCTTTAAAGATACTTGCTTTTGATGTGATTTTAGGATTGATTGGTTAACTACTCATCATGCCAAAATTGATTGTTTTCGTAAGGTTGTTAGTTTTCATATTCCTAACCAACCCGTCAGACGTAATTCAAGCAACTAAACCATTAAAATCGATCATCATCATATCTAATCATAAAGCTATTCGCTTATTAAAAAACGGATGTCAAGCTTTCTTAGCCCATGTTATGGATTTGAATAAAGACACGCCAAATTTGAATAATATTCCGTTGTTATTGACTTTCCGACGATTTCAAGAACTTCCCGATCTACCCCGTAACGTGAAGTCAATTTTTATTGATCTTGAACCCGGCACAAAGCCCATTTCTAAAACCCCATATCGAATGGCTCCTATTGAACTTCAGAGTTAAAGGTCCAACTACAGAATTGTTGGACATCGGTTTCATCTGGCCCCAAGTACATCTCCCTGGGGTGCTCCTGCTTTATTTGTAAAGAAGAAAGACGGAGTATGCGATTTCAGACGACTATCGGAATTGAACCATGTCACCATCAAGAATAGGTATCCTCTACCTCGTATTGATGACTTGTTTGACCAATTGTAAGGGCACAATTCTTTTCAAAAATCGATCTTCGCTCGGATATCATCACCAAGATTAGAATCGAGGATATTCCAAAGATCGCTTTCGTAACCCCAGATGGGCATTATGAATTCTTAGTCATGTCTTTCTGACTAACTAATGCTCCCGCGCTTTCATGGATATGATGAACCGAGTATTCAAGGAATATTTGGATCAATTCGTTGTTGTCTTTATTGATGACATCCTCATATATTCCAAAAGTCGTGAAGATCATGAGCACCATTTGAAGTCGGTACTCCAAAGGCTTCGTGAAAACCAACTATATGCCAAATTGAAGAAATGCGAGTTTCGCTCGAGGAAGTAGCATTCCTTGGGCACGCGGTGTCAAAAACATGGAGTATCCGCTGATCCCGCCAAGATGAAGCAATACAAAGTTGGGAGCAACCAAGTTTGCGGATCAAGCACGTAGCTTTTTGGGCTTAGTTGGTTATTATCGGAGATTCGTGGAAGGGTTTTTCGAATCGCTACTCCATTAACTCAAATTTAACTCCTAAGGATACAAAATTCGTTTGGAGCGAAGAATGCGAGAAAAGTTTCCAAGAGCTTAAGAGGAGACTTATTTTAAGACTGTTCTAACAATACCATCCGGTTCGGATGGATTTGTTATCTACAATGATGCTTCGTGCAAAGGGTTAGGATGTGTTCTCATGCAACGTGGGGAAAGTCATAGCTATGCCTCGCGACAACTTAAAGAGTATGAGAGGAATTATCCTACTCATGATCTAGAGTTAGCAAAGCAAATGCTTTGCGCGCTTAAAAATATGGAGGCACTATCTATATGGGGAGAAAGTGGAGATATATTCGCACCATAAAAGCCTTAAATATTTCTTTTCACAAAAAGAACTCAACACGCAAGCAATGACGCTGGCTCGAGCTATTGAAAGACTACACGACCACACTATTCAATACCATCCCGGTAAAGTTTAACGTGGTAAATGACGATCGAGTAGAAGATCATATGCGGAACGAAAAGCGATGATGTCAAGTATACGACAGAGCCAACTTTAATAGAAAAAGTTAAGGTCGCTTCAAGCCACCCAACCTTGAAGGACCGATGCGTATGAAGAAGAAAGTACAAGAAGGAGCTATTCCTAAGTTTAGAATTGATGAAGAAGGAATACTTGAGTCCACTCTAGACTTTTGTGTTCCTAACGACTCGATTTGAAGTACAAGATTATGATGGAGGCACACAATACGCCATTTGCAATCCATCTCGAAGTACTAAAATGTATCGTGATCTTCGACATACATTTTGGTGGAACAATATGAAGAGAGAGATTGCAAAGTTTATCTCGATGTGTTTAACTTGCCAACGTAAAGGCGAACATCTTGTACCTAAGGGTCCATCAGTAACCACTTGAGATTCCGGAATGGAAGTGGGAACACATTACTATGGATTTCGTTACGGGTCTTCCTACGGTTTCTCAAGGCATCAATGCTATTTGGGTTATTGTTGATAGATTAACCAAGTTCGCTTCATTTCTTGCCGACACGGAGACTTATTCCTTGAACGCTCTTGCTAAGATATACGTGAATGAGATTGTGAGGTTGCATGGCATGCCTCGTATCCATAGTTTCGGATCGTGACCCAAGATTCACTTCAAGATTTTGGGTTAGCTTGCAAAAAGCTATGGGCACGGATTTGCGATTTAGTTCGCATACCATCCCCAAACCGGACGGACAATCGAGAGGACTATTCAAACTCTTCAAGATCTATTAAGACTCGTGTCCTAGACTTCAAGGGTAGTTGGGATAAGTATTTACCATTGGTGGAATTCTCCTACAACAACAAAGCTTATCGTGCAAGTATAGGTGTGGCTCCATTCAAGCATTATATGGACGAAAATGTCGTTTCTCCAATATGTTGGGATGAGGTGGGTGAAGCAACATTGTTGGGACCCGAAGTTAAGTACGTATGACTCACCGAAAAGATCCAAATGATTCGACAACGATACAAACGCAAGACAAGATCGATAAAAGAGTTATGCGGATCTTCATCGAAAGGACGGGAATTTAATGTAGGGATCATGTATTGTCATGAAGTTGCTTCCATGGAAGGGAGTTACAAGATTTGGGAAGAGAGGAAAGCTCAATCCACGCATTTATTGGTCCATTTCAAATTCTTGACCGAGTAGGAAATGTAGCCTATAGACTTGCGTTATTCTCCGAGTATGTCTCGTGTTCATAATGTGTTTCACATATCTGCATTTCGTAAATATGTGAAAGACCCGAACCACGTTATCGAAGTTAGAACCGGACGAGATAGCCAAGACTTAACGTATGAGGAGGTACTGCCAAGATCTTGGATAGGAAGGAGCATGTCCTACGCAAGAAAGGTCATACCACAAGTTAAAGTTTTGTGGAGGAATCATGCTATAGAGGAAATGACCGGAATGGAAAACTAAATGAAAGCGAGGTATCCTCACCTTTTCAAACACCAGTACGCACGCCAATTTCGAGGACTTAAATTTCATAAGGAGGGAGGTTGTAAGACCTCAAATTTTTAAATAAAAAGGAATTTCCTTTATTTATTATTTTGAAATAGTAAGGGTTGATTTGATTAATGTGGATAGTTAAGGGTTAAATACGCAAATATTTCAAAATAAGCAAGTGGTTATAAAATATTCATTATCGCTTGGGAATATTCGTTTGGTCGTGGAATATTCAGATCGTCGGGGAATATTCATTGACGGCCAAAGTGCCATGTGTGGGCCCCATAACGAAAAAGCGATTGGATGAAGAAAACGACAAATATAAGTTGTTTTTAAATAACTGCAGTAGTTGTTATCATAATTATCATCGTTGAATACCCGGTGGTTAAAACACACTAATAATACGCTGTTGAACAAGAAGATACCAGATTGCACCAATTATTGATTCTTACGTAATAAGGCACTACTCAATAATGGTTATGTGAATTATCGCTCAAAGATTTTATCGAGTTAATAATTGTCATGCGTTGATATTTTATATTGTCGTTGTTTCAATAATTGTCATTACACAAGATTTTTCATTATCGAAGCAATAATTCATATTATCCGAATAATATTATTAGATAACATTATTGGCAATGTCTAGAAAGTTCTGCTTCTAAGGAGAGGTTTGGTCACCTAATCATGCGCCAAGAAGAAGAAATTTTATGGAAAGCCCCTTCCTCCCGAACCGCCTCGTCACAATATTGTGATTCTCGTAATATTATTTGTGAATAATTAATTATTGATTTATATGATGAGGAAAATATTGATTTTATGTGGATATAGATGGAGAAAATTTTTAAAATGACAATTGTTGAAAATTAATATTTTATCTTTTTCTCGATAAAATAATTCATTTAAATATATTATTTTAATAATATATTAACTATGGTAATATTTTTACAACGAATGTGGGATATATGAGTATACGAGGAGGAAGAGTATTTTTGTTGCAATAAATGTTTAAAACATGTTAAACATGTCTGTGGACCCCATTTATCGATCGAAATTTGATTATAACTGTAAAATCGCCTGCTTGTGGATTTCGGTCAATTTCTATTTGGAATTTGGAAAAACTTTCTTCTGCAAAGTTGTAGAGAATTGAAATTCCTATAAAAACTCGCGAGATTCGAATTTTCTGATGAAAGGGCTATTTATTATGAATTATTGAAGTTCCGAAGCTCCGAAATAATTGATTTTTGGAAGTTTTAATTGTTTTATTTAAGAAAAATGTTTTTTTTGCAATCCCACATGTGATATAAATGTGCTGAATTCAGTTGGTCTAAGGTGGGCTTGAATTTGTTTAATTATATTATTATTTTATTAAATTTTCTCGCTTTGGTGTTCTAAAGATTTTCCTATAAAATAGGTGCTTAGGTTAGAATTGAAAATCACACCGTAAATCAAGTTTTCTCTCTATATTATCGAGTTTATTCTTGTGAGTATTTTGAGTATACTTTGAGTATTGCTAGACGGGCAAGTTCCTTCAAAGACTATATACCCTAGATTCTAGCTAGAAAGACTCGATCTTTCGAGGTAAGGGATATTATTTTTTTCAGAATGATATTATTTCTTCAATATCATTATCTTCGAAATGTTGATCTGAAGTTTTTATCAAATTTGGAACTTTTTCATGTCGGGGTTTATTCATGGGTTACTATTCATGAGTTACTATTCATGAAGTTACTATTCACGAAGTTACTATTCACGAAGTTTTATTCACGAATTACTATCTATTTGTACTATTCATGTGAAGATGTTTTTGTGGAATTTCTATCTTTGGTGCTCTGAGTTATTATTCACGATGATAAGACTATTCACGATACTAAGACTATTCACGATACTCTGATTATTCAATTTAAAAATAAAATTTCTTCTTTTCGTCTAAAACATCTATTCGGATACTAACTCGATTGTATCCATGTTTTGATCATTCTTGAATTTTACACCACTATGATTATTTTTGAGGTATTTTGGACGTGGATAAAACCAAGTAATTAATCCTTAATCCTTAATCCTTGTCATTTTGTTTCATCGGATTCGCTTTTTAAAAAAATATTTTCATCATCCTCCTTAAATGATGATATTATGGAATATCTTTGGCTCAGTAGTGCAAAAGATGAATGATTTTTAAGAATATCTTTGGCCCAGAAGTGCAAAAGATGAATGATTTCAAGAATATCTTCGGCCCAGAAGTGCAAAAGATGAACAGTGTTTAAATGAATACGATTAATCGATGAATATCTTCGGCCAGTAGTAAAAGATGAATATTTGATTCCAGATGTATATCGATTGATGTTACAGGATAAAAGATAGACGATGAACTTTTAAATTCATACATGAAGATAGTAGTTTGCATTCTCTACTTAACTCTTCTAATGAATTATTATTTCACCATGTAATATTGATTTAAAATTTGTTGTCTATCAGATTCTATTATATTTTTCCTCGTTGAAGACTAACGATAATTTGTTGTATATTATCTTAGTCATAATATTCTTTATCTAAGCTAGTTGAGCTCACCCTTTTCCTTTTTGTTCCATTTTTCTCGTGAGGCTAGAATATAAGCGAGTATTTAGCTCTGGGTATGGAATGAAGGTTTTAGAAAGGATTGTTTAGTAGTCCTCACCATTTTTGTAAAATAATGTATCAATAAATGTGATGAGGATTTATTTGAGTATAGATATTGTCTCAGAAGATAATATTTGTATTCAAACTCACGCTTTTTCTTGTTGTAATAATAAAGTTGTAGTTGTTTCGCATCATGTATTGACAACTCGTAATAGGTGATGTATACCTATTTTGGGGGCGCCACAATTGGTATCGAGCTTTGGGATATGATCTCTCAATGAGATCTGGGAATAGAACTAAGAGAGGGAGAGACGAGTAAATCCTTCGCTAAAGTGTGTCCTACCTAAGCTTATTTGTTAGTTGGTCAAGATATAGGATATTATGTGATATATTGATTTCCTTAATTAACCCTTGTTTTTTATGACAAAGATTTGAGAATGTCAATCGAGAATATTAACAATGGAAATGAGACCGTGGAGATGCTCAGACTCACCAACAAGGAGAACGCAACAGTCGGCAATGTTCCTCCCGTGAATAACACCATTGAAAACAGATGATGAACGAGGGATGTTTAGAAGTTTTTGCGATTCATGCAAAATCGATTTAGGAAACTCGTGTTCAAAATACTGAGGAGGAAATGATAGCAATTCACGGTTGTTGTCACAAACCAAGCAGCTCAAAGAGTTGGGACCACCGTGAATTTAAGGGAAAGCCGATCCGATCATGGCGGAAACACGGGTCAAAACAAATTACCAAGATATTCGATGTCTTGGGATGCACGGAGGAACAGAAGGTTCCATTCGCCACCTTTTATGTTCCGTGGTGAGGCGTATCATCGGTGGGAGTCTCGTGAAGCGCACTCCATCCAAACCGCACTCAAAGATGTCTTGGGAGACGTTTCAGAAGCTATTTAATGACAAATACTTTCCCGAAAGTGTTCGGGCTATATGAAGGAAGTGGAGTTCATCGATTGGAACAAAACAACGACGACGTTGTCTCAAAGACGAGGCAAAGTTTGCAGAGTTATCCGTGTTTGCACCTTATTTGGTGGAGAATGAGGAACGATGACGCGGATGTTTCTTAGAGGTTTGAAACCCAAGATACGCCAAGATCTCATTTTCATAAATTTTTCTTTATTCAGGATGTTGTAAAACAGGCTCAATTATTAGAAGCGAGATAACGAGTACTGGCCAACCGAGGGACCACAATCGGATCGACGAGATAGCAGTCAATGTAATAATGATAACTCATGAGAAAGAAACAGACGGACAGAAATGGTAACCACTCGGTGGTAATCATGGCCATGAAAATATAAGAAGCGAGTCAGAGGAGATTTTAAAAGAGGAGATTTAACAACGACTATATGAAGACGACAAAGTCTTAGCAAAGAATCGGGTTCTAAGGGAGGAGAACGACCACCCATTATATGCTATAAATGCGGAAAGAGGGACATATCACCAAACCGCCCACAACAGTTCAAGGTATGCTATAATTGTGGAAAGGAAGGACATATCGCCGAGATCAGACAAGAATGAAACCTAGTTCAATGGGGACGGTGACTCAAAAGATCGTCCCGTAAAAGTCAAAGTCAACAATTCCGGAAGAGCGTTTGTCACAGGATCGGTCATAATGCGAGGAACCCAAACGAGGTGATCACGGTAAGCTATTTATAAATTCTCGCAAGTTTATACCTTACTTGATACCGGTGTTACCCATTCATTTATCTCTCCCGCATGTGCTCAACGCTTAAACTTGACTCAGGAGAAATTAGACTTTGACCTATCTGTGGAAACTCCGTTAGAGAAACTTTCATCACATCCATCGCTTATAAATCTTGTTTGATTCAAGTTGGCACCATTACCTTACCTGTTGACCTTATCTCTTTAAAGATACTTGCTTTTGATGTGATTTAGGGATTGATGGTTAACTACTCATCATGCCAAAATTGATTGTTTTCGTAAGGTTGTTAGTTTTCATATTCCTAACCAACCCGTTGCAGATTTAATTCAAGCAACTAAACCATTAAAATCGATCATCGTCATATCTAATCATAAAGCTATTCGCTTATTAAAAAACGGATGTCAAGCTTTCTTAGCCCATGTTATGGATTTGAATAAAGACACGCCAAATTTGAATAATATTCCGTTGTTATCGACTTTCCGACGATTTTCAAGAACTTCCCGATCTACCCCGTAACGTGAAGTTGAATTCTTTATTGATCTTGAACCCGCACAAAGCCCATTTCTAAAACCCCATATCGAATGGCTCCTATTGAACTTCAGAGTTAAAGGTCCAACTCTGTGGAATTGTTGGACATCGGTTTCATCTGGCCCTAGTACACATCTCCTTGGGGTGCTCCTGTTTTATTTGTAAAGAAGAAGACGGGAGTATGCGCGATTTTGTATTGACTATCGGAATTGAACCATGTCACCATCAAGAATAGGTATCCTCTACCTCGATTGATGACTTGTTTAACCAAATGCAAGGGGCACAATTCTTTTCAAAAATCGATCTTCGCTCGGATATCATCACCAAGATTAGAATCGAGGATATTCCAAAGACCTTTTAGAACTCCGGTATGGGCATTATGAATTCTTAGTCATGTCTTTCTGACTAACTAATGCTCCTCATGGCTTTCATGGATATGATGAACCGAGTATTCAAGGAATATTTGGATCAATTCGTTGTTGTCTTTATTGATGACATCCTCATATATTCCAAAAGTCGTGAAGATCATGAGCACCATTTGAAGTCGGTACTCCAAAGGCTTCGTGAAAACCAACTATATGCCAAATTGAAGAAATGCGCGAGTTCGGCTCGAGGAAGTAGCATTCCTTGGGCACGATGGTGTCGAAACATAGAGTATCCGTTGATCCGCCAAGATTGAAGCAATACAAAGTTAGGGAGCAACCAAGTCTTGCGGATCAAGTACGTAGCTTTTTTTGGGCTTATTTGGTTATTATCGGAGATTCGTGGAAGGGTTTCTCGAATCGCTACTCCATTAACTCACTAACTCGGAAGGATACAAAATTCGTTTTGGAGCGAAGAATGCGAGAAAAGTTTCCAAGAGCTTAAGAGGAGACTTATTTTAAGACTCGCTCTAACAATACCATCCGGTTCGGATGGATTTGTTATCTACGCCGATGCTTCGTGCAAAGGGTTAGGATGTGTTCTCATGCAACGTGGGAAAGTCATAGCTTTATGCCTCGCGACAACTTAAAGAGTATGAGAGGAATTATCCTACTCATGATCTAGAGTTGGCAAAGCAATGCGTTGCCGCTTAAAAATATGGAGGCACTATCTATATGGGGAGAAAGTGGAGATATATTCGCACCATAAAAGCCTTAAATATTTCTTCACTCAAAAAGAGCTCAACACGCGGCAATGACGTTGGCTCGAGCTATTGAAAGACTACGACCACACTATTCAATACCATCCGGTAAAGTTTAACGTGGTAGGCGACGATTGAGTAGAAGATCATACGCGGAACGAAAAGTGCGATGATGTCAAGTATACGACAGAGCCAACTTTAATAGAAAAAGTTAAGGTTGCTCAAGCCACCCACCCTTGAAATGATGCGTATGAAGAAGAAAGCACAAGAAGGAGCTATTCCTAAGCGAGAATTGATGAAGAAGGAATACTTGAGTTCACTCTAGACTTTGTGTTCCTAACGACTGACGATTTGAAGTACAAGATTATGATGGAGGCACACAATACGCCATTTGCAGAATCCATCCTCGAAGTACTAAAATGTATCGTGATCTTCGACATACATTTTGGTGGAACAATATGAAGAGAGAGATTGCAAAGTTTATCTCGATGTGTTTAACTTGCCAACGTGTAAAGGCGGAGCATCTTGTACCTAAGGGTCCATTGCAACCACTTGAGATTCCGGAATGGAAGTGGGAACACATTACTATGGATTTCGTTACGGGTCTTCCTACGGTTTCTCAAGGCATCAACGCTATTTGGGTTATTGTTGATAGATTAACCAAGTTCCGCTCATTTTTGCCGACACGGAGACTTATTCCTTGAACGCCTTGCTAGTATGTACGTGAATGAGATTGTGAGGTTGCATGGCATGCCTCAGTATCCATAGTTTCGGATCGTGACCCAAGATTCACTTCAAGATTTTGGGTTAGCTTTGCAAAAAGCTATGGGCACGGATTTGCGATTTAGTTCGCATACCATCCCCAAACCAGACGGACAATCGAGAGAGGACTATTCAAACTCTTGAAGATCTATTAAGACTCGTGTCCTAGACTTCAAGGGTAGTTGGGATAAGTATTTACCATTGGTGGAATTCTCCTACAACAACAGCTTATCGTGCAAGTATAGGTGTGGCTCCATTCAAGCATTATATGGACAAAAATGTCGTTCTCCAATATGTTGGGATGAGGTGGGTGAAGCAACATTGTTGGGACCCGAAAGTTAGTACGTATGACTCACCGAAAAGATCCAAATGATTCGACAACGATACAAACGGCACAAGATCGACAAAAGAGTTATGCGGATCTTCATCGAAAGGACGTGGAATTTAATGTGGGGATCATGTATTGTCATGCGAGTTGCTCCCACGGAAGGGAGTTACAAGATTTGGGAAGAGAGGAAAGCTCAATCCACGATTTATTGGTCCATTTCAAATTCTTGACCGAAGTAGGAAATGTAGCCTATAGACTTGCGTTACCTCCGAGTATGTCTCGTGTTCATAATGTGTTTCACATATCCGTATTTCAGTAAATATGTGAAAGACCAACCACGTTATTGAGTTAGAACCGGACGAGATAGCCAAGACTTAACGATGAGGAGGTACCCAAGATCTTGGATAGAAGGAGCATGTCCTCTACGCAAGAAAGGTCATACCACAAGTTAAAGTTTTGTGGAGGAATCATGCTATAGAGGAAATGACCGGGAATTGGAAACGGAAATGAAAGCGAGGTATCCTCACCTTTTCAAACACCAGTACGTACGCCAATTTCGAGGACTTAAATTTCATAAGAGGGGGGTTGTAAGACCTCAAATTTTTAAATAAAAAGGAATTTCCTTTATTTATTATTTTGAAATAGTAAGGGTTGATTTGATTAATGTGGATAGTTAAGGGTTAAATACGCAAATATTTCAAAATAAAGCAAGTGGTTATAAAATATTCATTATCGCTTGGGGAATATTCGTTTGGTCGTGGAATATTCAGATCGTTGGGAATATTCGAGATTTAAATGCAACGGCAAATGACCATGTGTGGGCCCCATAACTGAAAAAGCGATTGGATGAAAAAAACGACAAATATAAGTTGTTTTTAAATAACTGCGTAGTTATTATCAATTAATATTGTTGGAATACCCGTGGTTAAAACACACTAATACGCGTTGTTGAACAAGAAGACACCAGATTGCACCAATTATTGATTCTTACGTAAGAAGGCACTACTCAATAATGGTTACGTAATTATCGCTCAAAAGATTTTATTGAGTTAATAATTGTCTGCGTTGATATTTTATATTGTCATTGTTTCAATAATTGTCATTACACAAAATTTTCATTATTAAGCAATAATTCATATTATCCGAATAATATTATTAGATAACATTGTTGGCAATGTCTAGAAAGTTCTGTCTAAGGAGAGGTTTGGTCACCTAATCGCGCTACCAAGAAGAAGAAATTCTTATTGGAAAGCCCCTCTTCCAGGAACCGCACGGTTGTCAATATTGTGATTTCGTAATATTATTTGTGAATAATTAATTATTGATTTATATGATGAGGAAAATATTGATTTTATGTGGATATAGATGGAAAATTTTAAAATGACAATTGTTGAAAATTAATATTTTATCTTTTTCGATAAAATAATTCATTTAAATATATTATTTTAATAATATATTAACTAGTAATATTTTTACAACGAATGTGGGATATATGAGTATACGAGGAGGAAGAGTATTTTGTTGCAATAAATGTTTAAAACATGTTAAACATGTGATTGGACCCCATTTATCGATCGAAATTTGATTATAAATTGTAAAATCGCCCGCTTGTGGATTTCGGTCAATTTCTATTTGGAATTTGGAAAAACTTTCTTCTGCAAAGTTGTAGAGAATTGAAATTCCTATAAAAACTCATGAGATTCGAATTTTCTGATGAAAGGGCTATTTATTATGAATTATTGAAGTTCAAGTTCAAATAATTGATTTTGGAAGTTTTAATTGTTTTATTTAAGAAAAACGTTTTTTTGCAATCCCACATGTGATATAAATGTGCTGAATTCAGTTGGTCTAAGGTGGGCTTGAATTTGTTTAATTATATTATTATTTTATTAAATTTTTCGCTTTTTTGGTGTTCTAAAGATTTTCCTATAAATAGGGTGCTTAGGTTAGAATTGAAAATCACACCGTAAATCAAGTTTTCTCTCTATATTATCGAGCGTATTCTTGTGAGTATTTTGAGTATACTTTGAGTATTGCTAGACAAGCAAGTTCCTTCAAAGACTATACCCTTAGATTCTAGCTAGTAAGTAATCGATCTTTCGAGGTAAGGGATATTATTTTTTTCGTAATGATATTATTTCTTCAATATCATTATATCTTTTGAAATATTGATCCGAAGTTTTTATCAAATTTGGAACTTTTTCATGTTACTATTATGGGTTACTATTCATGAGTTACTATTCAGATGAAGATATTTTTGTGGAATTTCATCTTCACGAAGTACTATTCATGAAGCGTGAAGATGTTTTTTATTTCATCTTTTTGGTGTAATGAGTTACTATTCACGATACTCTGACTATTCACGATACACTATTCACTATTCACTATTCATTCAAAAAAAAAATTTCTTCTTTTCGTCAAAACATCTATTCGGATACTAACTCGATTGTATCCATGTTTTGATCATTCTGAATTTTACACCACTATGATTATTTTTGAGGTATTTTCGGACGTGGATAAAACCAAGTACTAATCCTTAATCCTTAATCCTTGTCATTTTGTTTCATGGATTCGTTTCTTTAAAAAAATATTTTCATCATCCCTCGCCTTAAATGATGATATTATGGAATATCTTTATTCAGTAGTGCAAAGATGAATGATTTCTTAAGAATATCTTTGGCCCGTAGCAAAGATGAATGATTCTGAAGAATATCTTTCGCCCGTAGTGCAAAGATGAACAGTGTTTAAATGAACATGACTAATCGATGAATATCTTTGGCTCAGAGTGCAAAGATGAATATTTGATTCCAGATGTATATTGATTGATGTTGTTGGTGGATAAAAGATAGACGATGAACTTTTAAATTCATACATAGAAGATAGTAGTTTGCATTCTCTACTTAACTCTTCTAATGAATTATTATTTTCATTGCGAATATTGATTTAAAATTTGTTGTCTATTGTATTCTATTAGATTTTTCCTCGTTGAAGACTAACGATAATTTGTTGTATATTATCTTAGTCATAATATTCTTTATCGAGCTAGTTGAGCTCACCCTTTTCCTTTTGTTCCATTTTTCTCGGGAGGCGAGAATATAAATGAGTATTTAGTCTGGGGGTATGGAATGAAGGTTTTAGAAAGGATTGTTTAGTAGTCCTCACCATTTTGTAAAATAATATATCAATAAATGTGATGAGGATTTATTTGAGTATAGATATTGTCTAGAAGATAATATTTGTATTCAAACTCACAGCTTTTCTTGTTGTAATAATAAAGTTGTAGTTGTTTACGCATTCATGTATTGATAACTCAGAATAGGTGATGTATACCTATTTTGGGGGCGTCACATATAATATGTGATAAATCCATAGTTTTAAGCAATGCTTTTAGAATAATGATGATGATCATTCTAATGAGATCTAAATTCTTAGAAAGCTTAAAACTAAAATAGTTCCCAATCATTGGATTACTAAATTGGGGATTTGTGAATCCGGATAGATTGATACATACGTTGCTTGCTCATTGGATGAGGATGATTGATCTCATGATCATTTGTGTGGAGACACTAAAGCAAGTATGTAGGTGCTTATTAGAGAATAAGTTCCTTCGAAGCGTGGCTCGCTAAGGAATACCTAATGGAGTTTTACTTCACTGTCGATAGAAATTCTGTAGTGATAGTAAGACAAGTGATCCTTGGACTTGAGATCATCATAGTATCTTGTGTATGATGAGTTATACTTTGACTTATTCCTTAAGACCCTTAGGGTATATCAAAGGGTATGCTTGGGTATAATAAGTTATACATGGAGATAATGTATGATCGATAAAGAATCTACCACTTCTAATAAAAGAAGAGAAATGTCCTATGTGATTCGATAAATGACAACCCAAAGAGTCCTGGTGGCAAAGATGTAATGAAATTAGAAAGGAGTTTCTAATTTGCATTATTTGGAGTCATGCATTTAAGGATCGAAATACATATAATTAAATAAAATAAGACTTGACAAGTAATTCCATGTCTTATATTTAATTGGGACATTGTATGGTGGAAGGATTGAATTATGCAGTAACTATTTACTCAAAGGTTCTTTTATGATTAATGTTGAAATCTATATTATCTCGGAAAGTCGTTGAACGCTAGGGAGGCTTATCCCTATTGTAGAATAAATATTATTTATTTAAATAAATTAATTGTTTAATTTATTTATTTAAATAAGATTAGAATTGTTCTAATTGATTTATTCACAATAGGTTTAATATGGAGAACCTAAAGGGTCACACCATAAAAGGAAGAATAATTATTTAAGAAGTTAATGACATAATCGTAATAATATGTTATGTATATTTAATTTAATCTATGGTGATAGAATAAATTAAATAGCTTAATATTATTATTTAATATTTTAGTAATATTAAATATAAATTAATAAGAGGAGTCTTATTAATATTATTACAATTATTATTATTATTATTTTAATTTCTAAAAGAGTTTAGGAATTAATTTAATATAAGTACTCTCATTTATTCCTAATTGGATTAGGAAGGAAAATTAGTTAAAGGAGTTTAATTAATTATCCCTAATAAGATTAGGGAGCCCATTTAATTAAAAGAGTTTAATTAAATAATACCTTGTTTTAATAGGGTTACTTGATATCTTTATAAGAGGAGTCTTATATCAGATATCAAAAATATACGTCATTCCAATTGTTGGAGAGTACGCCCTTTCTATAGAGATAGAAAAACTAGGGTTTAGCCAACCACCATCTTCTTGAATCTTTATTTTTCCTTGGTGGATCACCTTTAGAGGCCAAACATTTGGGTGGCTAATGTTGATCAAAGGAAGGAACAAAACCCGGTGGATTCAAGTTGAACACGAAAAGGATTGGAGGTGAACTTGTACCTGAGGAAGCTCGGATCTTCAAGGGTATGTTTCTTATTCATCTTTTTCGTTTAATTAATAATTGTGCATAAAGGGTGATCCGGGTATATGGTTTGTAAAATTTTAAAACTTTGATTTTACACGTTTCCGCTTACTTTGAGCAATTTGATTGCGTTCATGAATATTACAAACCTAACAATACTTTCATGTCCCAAAAGGCCAGAATTTTTCTCACAAATTAAGTGGCCGAAACAGTCCTTCTAAAATCTGGACAGTAGCATTTTGGTAATTTCTAGCTTTTGACTCATTTGCTAAAATCAGTCCACACGAAAATCTACAACACTTTTTCCAGTGATTCCACTTGGATAAGTTAGGAAACTCATAGATACAACTCTAGAACTTGACCACACTCAAAAATTCAAAATATAATAGGAGATATGGTCAATTGAATTTCATGTTCCATTTTCACCAAAATTTGATTTTTCAACCCTTTGTGATTTCTAAGAAACTTTCATGTTTTCACATAATAACCAACATAACTCATCATAACACTTACTAATACCACATATAAAAATGATTTTCATCATAATCCTTGTAAACAGATCATTTCCACAATTTAATAAGGAATGAATATAAAGGATCATTCACCATGCATGTGGTAATCCACATAGACAACTTATTCCAACAGAATAATAAAGAATAGAATAACAGAAGAATTCACCATGCATGCGATAGATCGCATGCATGAGTTATTCTCGACGAATAATAAATAATGGAACCAGTCGTGTAAGCGCTACGTACGGGGATATTCGAGAATAATAAAGAATGGAATAACAATGAAATCACCATACATGCGATAGATCGCACATACAAAAGTTATTCCAACGTAATAATAATTAATGGAACCGGTCAAAGGTAAATACGCACCGATGGGATATTCCAAATGAATAATAAAGAATGGAATAACAATGAAATCACCATAAATGCGATAGATCGCTTACATACAAAAGTTATTCCAACAGAATAATAATTAATGGAACCAGGTCAGGCGTAATACACACCGGCAGGATATTCCAACAGAATGATAAATAATGAAATCAGGTCCGGCGTAAACGCACAGATAGGATATTCCGACAGAATAATAATAAATGGAATAATAGAAGAATTTCACCATGTATGCGGTACTTCGCATAAACAGGTTATTCCAACATAATAATAAAGAATGAAATAACAGAAAAATTTCACCATGTATGCGGTACTTTGCATAACAGGTTATTTTAACAGAATAATAAAGAATGGAATAACAGAAGTTCTCTTCATGAATAAGAAAGAAATAATACTCCTTACGAGTACAACAAATAATATCCCTTACCATTGAAAGAAGAGTACGTACTCCGACTGGTAGGACTAGGATATACTTGAAGAAAACTTGCACTATGCTCAAAACTTTCTTAAACTCTAAAGAAATACACTCAAAATTATAGAAGAAGAACTCTCTCTATAGTTTCTGTAAGACCCCGACTTATTATTAATGAAATTTAATTTTCTCTATTTATTATTTTGAAATAGTAAGGATTGATTTGATTAATGTGGATAGTTAGGGGTAAAATACGCAAATATTTCAAAATAAGCAAGTGGTTATAAAATATTCATTGTTATTAGGGAATATTCGTTTGGTCGTGGAATATTAGATCTTTGTCGAGGGAATATTAAATGCGACGCGACGTACGTAGACGCCCCCAAAATAGGTCCATTCCATCCAACCCATTACGAGTCGCCAAATACATGGTACGTAAATAACTACAACTTTATTAATACATTTATCGTAAAAAAATACGACAAATATATATACTTGTGAGTTTAAATACAATTATTGTCTTCTAAACAATATACATACCGAATAAATCCTCATCACAATTATTTATACATTATTTTATAAAAATTGTGAGGACTACTAAACAACTCTCTCTAGAACCTTCATTCCATACCCCAGCTAGTATTCGCTACATTCTCGCCTCACGAGAAGAAAAATGGAACAAAAAGGAAAAGGGTGAGCTCAACTAGCCCCATAAAGAATATTATGACTAAGATAATATACAACAAATTATCGTTAGTCTTCAACGGGAAAAGATCTAATAGAATACAATAGACAAACCGGCTTTTAAATCAACAATGCGGTGAAAACAACAATTCATTAGAAGAGCTAAGTAGAGAATGCAAACTACTATCTTCTATATATGAATTTAAAAGTTCATCGTCGATATTTTATTCGTGAATAGTGCCGTATACGTGAATAGTAACTCCGAGACCAAAAGATAGAAATTTCATAAAAAACATCTTCACGCCGTGAATAGTACTCGTGAATAGTAACTCGTGAATAGTAACTCATGAATAGTATCTCGTGAATAGTAACTCATGAATAGTAACCCCGACATAAAAAAAATTCCAAATTTGATAAAAAGTTCCAACCAATATTTCAGCATAATGATATTGAAGAAATAATATCATTTGAGAAGAAAATAATATCCCTTACCTCGAAAGACAGTACTTCTAGTTGAAACACCGGATATAGGTTATGACTTGAACTTGCACCGTATGACAATACTCAAAGTATACTCAATATACTCACAAGAATACGCTCGATAATATAGAGAGAGAAAACTTCAGTTTCTGGTGTGATTTTCAATTCTAACCTAAACACCCTATTTATAGGAAATTGCTTAGAACACCAAAGCAGAAAAATTAATATAATAATATTATATATATTATAAATTCTCTACGCACACTTAGCATCTAAAATCAGCAATCTTAACACATGTTAAATGAGTCCCAACAATGTAAAAAACGTTTTTGTAATTAAAAATATTTTAAACTTCCAAAAATTAATTATTTCGGAGCTTCGGAACTTCAATAATTCATAATAAATAGCCCTTTTATCAGAAAATTCGAGTCTCGCGACTTTTAATAGGAAATTCAATTCTCTACAACTTTACAGAAGAAAGTTTTTCCAAATTTCAAACAAAAATTGACCGAAATCCACAAACGGACGATTTTACTGTTATAATCAAATTTCTACTAATAATTGTGTCCACCAACACACAAAATATGTGTTAAACATTTAATGCCACAAAATACTCTTTCCTCCTCATATAATCATATATCCCACATTCATTATAAAAATATCACCGTTAATATATTATTAAAATAATATATTTAAATGAATTCTTTTATCGAGAAAAGATAAAATATTAATTTTCAACAATTGTCACATTAAAATTTTCTCCATCTATATCCACATAAAATCAATATTTTCCTCATCATATAAATTAATAATTAATTATTCACAAATAATATTACAGAATCACAAGATCTTAAACCAGTAGTTCCGGAAAGAGGGGCTTTCTAATAAGGATCTCTCCTTCATCAAGCGTAGCCTTGATTAGGTGACCAAACCTCTCCTTGATGAACTTTCTAGACATTGCCAATAATGTTTTCTAATAATATTTTTAGGATAATATGAATTATTGTTAGATAATGGAAAATACTATGTAATGACAATTTATTGAAACAATAGTAATATAAAATATCAATGCAAAGAATTATTGAATCAATAAAATAAAACACTCGAATAAGTAATTATCGTAACAATTATTGATTAGTGCCTTCTACGTAAGAATCAATAATTGGTGCAATGTCTGCGTGTCTTCTTGCTCAACAACGCGTATTAGTGTGTTTTAAACCAACGGTATTCCAACAAAGATAATTGGTAATAACTACTGGCAGATTATTTATAAACAACTTATATTTGTCATTTTCTTCATCCAATCGCTTTCCGTTATAGGGCCCATAAAAGATCTATGGCCGTCGCATGCGAATATTCCCCGACAAGCGATTTAATATTCCACGCACCAAACGAATATTCCCGACAATAATGAATATTTTATAATCACTTGCTTATTTAAAATATTTGCGTATTTTACCCATAACTATCCACATTAATCAAATCAACCCTTACTATTTCAAAATAATAAATAGAGGAAAATAAATTTTATTTATTAATAATTTGGGGTCTTACAACTTCCTCTCCTTATGAAATTTCGTCCTCGAAATTGACGTGCGACGCACTGTGTGTTTGAAAAGATGAGAATACCTCGCTTTCATTTTGTTTCCAACTCCCGTGTCATTTCCTCAATAGCATGGTTTCTCCACAAAACTTTAACTTGTGGTATAACCTCGGAACATATGGACATGTTCTTTCTTCTACAAGATCTTGGCGGTGTACCTCCTCGACGTTAAGTCTTCTATTATCTCGTCGGTTCTAACTCAATGACGTAGTTCGGTTAGTCCACATATTTACGTAACATCGATACGTGAAAAGCGTTATGAACACGCGTCATACTTGGCGTAAGCAAAAACGAAGTCTATAGGCCACGGTTCCTATTCGATCGAGAATTTCAAATGGATTAATAAATCGAAGGTTTGAGCTTTCCTCACCTCACCGACATTACAACTTCGCACCTCCTTCTTCAAATTCATCACTCCGGTGTGTAGCTTAGCGACTTTAACTTTATCGATTAAAGTCGATTATACTCAGTATATCATCACGTGGTTACCTAGAGTTTTCATCTCCATCTCTATTATTTGTAAATTATCTGAAATGAGTCTTTGAAAATATCATCGACTCAGACTTGTATACGATCTTCTACTAAACACGTCTACCTACCACGTCTTTTCCGAGGATGGCATGGTCGTAACATGTCTTTGAAATGAGTCTCATCTTGAGTTCTTGAAGCTCTTCCCACATTCCTTGCTCCATTCGAATTTTGTATCTCTACGAGTCATTTGCGTTAATGGAATAACGATTCAAGAATATCCTTCAACGAATCTCCGATAATAACCAACTAAGCCTGAAAGCTACGTATTTCGATTTACCGACTTAGGTTGTTCTCAATCGTGACTTATATCCCAACCTGGATAAGACGTCACAATGACACCTATCGATTTACTATCGCGACGAATATGGCGTCCCTACGGAGAGAAGCAGCTTAGTGCATTCCACAAAGGAAGTCACCGGATAAAGGCTCAGTACCAAATTCTATAGTTGAATTTTTAACTCCGAAGTTCAATAGGAGCCATTCGATGAGATTTTAGAAATGAGTTTTGTCTTAGGGTTCAAAGTCGATACAAAATTTAATATCGATCTTTGGGAGTAAACCAAGAAATTCTTCAGAAATACGCCGGAAAATCAATAACAACATGGAATATTATTCAAATCTGGCGTGTCTTTATTCAAATCCATAACATGGACTAAGAAAACTTGACATCCAAGTAATAAACGAATGACTTCATGGCTTGATATGAAAATGTTTGACTACAATGGTTTGATTGCTTGAATTGAATAACAAAGTTGCTTAGGAATATGAAAACTAACAACCTTACGAAAGTAATCAATTTCGGCGTGATGAGTAGTTAACCTTAAAATCACATCAAAAGCAAATATTTCTATAGAAATAAGGTTAACATGTAATGTGATAGTGCCAACTGAATCAAAGCTTTATTTCTAAACAACGGATGTAATGAAAGTTTCTCCTAGCTGAGTCTCAAAAATAGGTCAAAGTCTAATATCTCCATAGTCAAGTTCAAACGCGTTGGCGCAAGCAAAGAGAGATAAAAGAATGGGTAGAACTGAAGATCTAGTAAGGTATAAACTTCGCAAGAATTTATAATTAACTAACGTGCTAACTTCGTTCGGGTTCCTCGCCTTTTTGACCGGCCACGCAAACGCTTCTTCCGAGAATCGTTGACTTTGACTTTTCTCGACGATCTTTTTGAGTCACCATTCCCATTGGATCTGGTTTCGATATCGCATAATCTCGGCGATATGTCCTTCTTTTCCATAATTATAGCATACCTTAAACTGTTGTAGGCGGTTTCAATGTGATATGTCCCTCTTTCCGCAGATTTGTAACATATGACCGATGGTCTTTCTCTCCTTGGAACCGGTTACTACTGGTACCGACGTCTTCACATGGTCGTTGTTGAATCTCCTCTTTTAAAATCTCCTCCCGACTCGCTTCTATTTTCATGGCGCGATTACCACCGGAGTGGTTACCGCCTTTGTCTCAGATTCTTCTTTCTCCATTTGGTTATCGTTATTACGATGATCGCTATCTTCTAGATGATCCTCGGTTATGGTCCCTCGGTTGAACGTATTTCGTTATCTCATTTCTAACAATCGAGCCCCGCTGACAACATCTGAATAGAGAGAAAATTTATGAGAAATGAGAATCGACGACGGGGTTTCAAACCTCTCGTAAACATCCGCCATCACGTTCCTCATTCTCCACCAAATGAGGTGCAAACACGGATAACTCCGCGAACTTCGTCTCGTCTTTGGGACACCGTCATGTTATTCTCGCTACTGATCTAATAAACTCCATTTCCTTCATACGACGAATACTTTCGTGGAAGTACTTGTCATTGAACTATTTCAAACGTCTCCCATGACATCTTTGAGTGTATTTGGATGGGTACGCTCACATGATTTCCACCAAGAATCGCTTTCACACGGAACATAAAAGTAGCGAATAGAACTTTCGTTTCTCCGTGCATCCCAAGACATCGAATATCTTGGTAATTTGTTTGACCCACGTCTCCTCCTTAATCGGATCCGGCTTTTCCAAAAATTCGGTGGTCCCAACTCTTTGAAGCTTTGGTTTGTGACCACCCGTGAATCGCTATCATTTCTCCTCAGTATTTTGAACACGAGTCTCCTCAAATGCGATTTTGCATAAGCGCAAAATGCTTCTAAACATCCCCTCGTTCATCATCTGCTCAGTGGTGTTATTCACAGGAGGTATGTGAGACCCCAGATTTTATCAATAAAGATTTAAATTTTGTCGAAATAATTTTTTAATATTATGGTGTGAATTTGAGATAATATTATAGTTGTGGGTAGTATTTATAAATTTTGCAAAGTATGCAAGTGGTTATATTATATTCGATTGGTGGGGAATATTAGGTTTAGCAGGAATATTCGCATAACTGGCTCAATCATTGGTGGACCCCACAAATGAATTATTGTCGGATTGAGAAAAGCGATAAAAATATTTTATTGAAATAACGGCGGAAGTTTTACTGGTTGATCTTTGTTGAACTACTTGGTAGTAAAGTATCAGAATATGTCGTGTGGTTGCATAGTAGCATACGCAGTATTGATTATTGATGCTTATGAGAAGTCACTCGGTTTGATTCCATTATTGTCGATTAATAATATGAATTATTATAGCGATAATGACGTTTTGTTTTATTCGTATTATTAACGTAATAAAATAGAAACATCTTTTATATAAAATAGAATACTTTATTAAAGTTATTCTATAAATAAAATATATTATATTTTATTATGCATAGTGTTGCGTAGTGTTTTGCATAGTGTTTTGCATAGTGTACGTATAGTAAAATGTTTTTATATAAATAGAATATATGATATTTTATTTAAAAGATTTTACTTTAAATATGGACCGTCGATTAAAGTAAATCAATACGGACCGTTCATGGACTAATTACTATGCATTCTATTTTCCTATAAATAAGCTCATTCCTTCATTATTTTCTTACGAATTCTTTGAAACTTAGAGAGAGAAATTATAGAGAGAAGCTATAGAGAGAAAATCTATAGAGAGAAAGAAGAAGAGTATTCGGTACTTCACTACTTTGATATCCAAAGGTCTTTTACGGTAAGGGATATTATTTGTTGTATTCGTAAGGGTGTTATTCTTTCTTATTCATGAAGAGAACTTACATTATTCCATTCTTTATTATTCGTTGGAATAAACTTTTGTATCTGCCAGCATACCCTATACTTGGTAAAATCCTCTGTTATTCCATTCTTTATTATTACATTGGAATAACTCAGATACGCTGCATACATACCTATACATAATCTGATATCGTGGTTTACCCTATACTTGGTGACATTATTCTATTATTCATTTGGAACATCACATGCTCGTGTGTTTTACAGGACTGGTTAAAATCTTTATTATTACATTGGAATATCTATCGTGTGTTTTACGGATCCGGGTTCCATCTTTATTATTACTGTTGGAACATCCACCTTCGGTGAATTTCACGACCGGTTCCGTTATTATTATTCTGTTGGAATAACTGTCTACATGCCAAGCACCGCATGCATGGTGATTTCCTTTGTTATTCCATTCTTTATTATACCGGTTGGTTAAAACTTTGACTTCTATACTCCATGAAATTAGTAGAATATTCTTGATATTTGCGTTTCATCCAGTATCTTTTCATGGAAATATTCTTCCGATCATTCTTGAATTTTACTCTACAAAACAAAGATCTTGTTGACAATTTGGACGCTACTAATTCTCGGATAAAATAATTCTTGAACTTGTTTTTTATTGAATTATTATGTCATTGTCATCATCCTCATGTTATAATATGTTATCTTTGGCTTACGTGCATAGATGAACTTAGTATGATTATGATCGAGGATCATTCGGTATAATCATGGCTTGTTATAAATTATGTGATAAAAGTCCTCGGTGAATTGTAATGCGTTGATGGATAGTTTTGGTATGATTATGACCGAGGGTGATTCGGTATAGTCGCTGACCATTGATAATTTGATGAAAATCCTTGACTATGAATACGGGGATGATTAGATATTGTGGTTTATTCATTAAACTGAGTCTTAGTGATAAAAATTTATAAAAACCTTTTAAAACCTAAAAGATAGTAGACTTTATTTTCTACTTGACTCTTTTAATGGATTGCATATTCATTGCAGATTAAACCGCTTGTCTATTGTATTTTATCGGTTTAACACATGTTGAAGGCTAATGATAATTTATTACGCATTATCTTAGTCATAATATTTCTTATTGGGCTAGTTGAGCTCACCCTTTCTTTCATTATTCTCTTGAGAAATGAGAGAACATTTGGGACGAGTCTGGGAACGGAGTAATGGTCCGGAGGATAGTATTAGTAGTCCTCACTATTACGTGAAATAGTGTGATAATAGTTGTAATGAGGACTCCTTTTGAGTTTGTATAATATCTAGTAGACAATATTTGTATTCAAACTCACGGTTTATGTCGTATTGTACGACGATTATATTAGTAAGTTGTATTTGAATTTATGTACCATGTAAGTGGCGACCCAAGATGGGTGACGTATACCTAATTTTGGGGCGCACAAGGTACATGCCACCGACTGTTACGTTCTCCTCGTTGGTAAAAAAGATGTACATCTCCACGGTCTCATTTACTCCAATTGTTAATATTCTCAATCGACATTCTCAAATCATTGTCGTAAAACAAGGGTTAATTAAGGAAATCAATATATCACATAATATCCTATATACTAACCAACTAACAAATAAGCTTAGGTAGGACACTTTAGCGAAGGATTTACCGTCTCTCCCTCCTAGTTCTATTCCACGATCTCGCCGGAGATCATATCCTAAGCTCGACACCAATTCAGGCGCCCCAAAATAGGTCCATTCCATCCAACCCATTACGAGTCGCCAAATACATGGTACGAAATAACTACAACTTTATTAATACATTTGTCGTGCAAAATACGACAAATATATATCTTATGAGTTTAAATACAATTATTGTCTTCTAAACAATATACATACCCAAATAAATCCTCATCATAATTATTTATACATTATTTTACAAAATTGTGAGGACTACTAAACAACTCTCTCAGAACCTTCATTCCATACCCCGACTAGTACTCGCATTACATTCTCGCCTCCACGAGAAAAAAAAATGGAACAAAAAGGAAAAGGGTGAGCTCAACTAGCCCAAGAAGAATATTATGACTAAGATAATATACAACAAATTATCGTTAGTCTTCAACAGGAAAAGATCTAATAGAATACAATAGACAACCGGTTTTAAATCAACAATGCGCAATGAAACAACAATTCATTAGAAGAGTTAAGTAGAGAATGCAAACTACTATCTTCTATATATGAATTTAAAAGTTCATCGTCGATATTTTATCCCCTGTAACATCAATCAATATATATCGGAATCAAATATTCATCTTTTGCACTCTGTGCCAAGAAAGATATTCATCACCGGGTCATGTTCGATCTAAACACTGCTCATCTTTGCACTACGGGCCAAAGATATTCATCAAGAAATCATTCATCTTTGCACTACAAAGCCAAATATATTCATTAATATCATCATTTAGACCGAGGATGATGAAAAATATTTCAAAGAAAAGCGAATCCGGTGAAACAAATGAACAATTATTAAGGATTCGTATTTTAAACAATCCAAGTTCAAAAATACTTCATAAGTAATCAGAGTGGAGTAAAATTCAAGAATGATCAAAACATGGATACAATCAAAGCTAGTATCCATAATAGATATTTTGGACAAAAAGAAGAAATTTCATTTTTCGGTGAATAATGTCGTATTCGTGAATAGTGCCGTATACGTGAATAGTGCTGTATACATGAATAGTAACTCCGAGACCAAAAGATAGAAATTTCATAAAAAAACATCTTCACGCTTCGTGAATAGTACTCGTGAATAGTAACTCATGAATAGTAACTCGTGAATAGTAACTCATGAATAGTAACCCCGACATAAAAAAAATTCCAAATTTGATAAAAAGTTCCAACCAATATTTCAGCATAATGATATTGAAGAAATAATATCATTTGAGAAGAAAATAATATCCTTTACCTCGAAAAGACAAGATTTTTTAGTTGAAACAGGATATAGGTTATGACTTGTATTTATGATAATACTCAAAGTATACTCAATATACTCACAAGAAGAATACATTCGATAATATATAGAGAAAACTTGAGTTTACGGTGTGATTTTCAATTCTAACCTAAGCACCTATTTATAGGAAATTGCTTAGAACACCAAAGCAGAAAATTTAATATAATAATATTATATATATTACAAATTCTCTACGCACACTTAGCATCCGAAATCAGCAATCTTCACACATGTTAAATGAGTCCCAACAATGTAAAAAATGTTTTTGTAATTAAAATATTTTAAACTTCCAAAATTAATTATTTGAACTTGAACTTCAATAATTCATAATAAATAGCCCTTTTATCGGAAAATTGAATCTAAAGATTTTTTGATAGGAAATTCAATTCTCTACAACTTTGCGAGAAGAAAGTTTTTCCAAATTCCAATCGAAATTGATGTAAATCCCACAAGCAAGCGATTTTACGGTATAATCAAATTTGATTCAATAATTGTGTCCACCAACACACAAAATATGTGTTAAACATTTAATGCCACAAAAATACTCTTCCTCCTCATATACTCATATATCTCACATTCATTATAAAAATATCATAGTTAATATATTATTAAAATAATATATTTAAATGAATTCTTTTATCGAGAAAAAGATAAAATATTAATTTTCAACAATTGTTACATTAAAATTTTCTCCATCTATATCCACATAAAATCAATATTTTCCTCATCATATAAATTAATAATTAATTATTCACAAATAATATTACAGAATCACAAGATCTTTTGCAACCAGCCGTTCAGGAAAGAGGGGGCTTTCCAATAAGGATCTCTCCTTACTGGCGCGCAATTAGGTGACCAAACCTCTCCTTAGATAGAACTTTCTAGACATTGCCAATAATGTTTTCTAATAATATTATTCAGATAATATGAATTATTTCGATAATGGAAAATATCGTGTAATGACAATTTATTGAAAAACAACAAGAATATAAAATATCAATGCAAGCAATTATTGAATCAATAAAATAAAACACCTTTGAATAAGATCACTTTGTAACAATTATTGATTAGTGCCTTCTTACGTAAGAATCAATAATTGGTGCAATCTGGTGTCTTCTTTTGTTCAACAATGCGATTAGTGTGTTTTAACCACCGGGTATTCCAACAAGATTAACTGTAACAATATTCTGTGTTATTTATAAACAACTTATATTTGTCATTTTCTTCATCCAATCGCTTTTAGTTATAGGGCCCACAAAAAAAAGGCTACTTGTCAAGTAAATGCGAATATTCCCCAACAAGATCACGAATATTCCACGACCAAACGAATATTCCCCGACAATAATGAATATTTTATAATCACTTGCTTATTTAAAATATTTGCGTATTTTACCCATAACTATCCACATTAATCAAATCAACCCTTACTATTTCAAAATAATAAATAGAGGAAAATAAATTTCATTTATTAATAATTTGGGGTCTTACAACCTCCTCTCCTTATGAAATTTCGTCTTCGAAATTGACGTACGTACCTGGTGTTTCGAAAAGATGAGAATATCTCGCTTTCATTTTTGTTTCCAACTCACAGGTCATTTCCTCAATAGCATGGTTTCTCCACAAAACTTTAACTTGTGGTATAACCTCGGTACATAGGACATGTTCTTTCCTCTACAAGATCTTGACAGGTACCTCCTCGTGACGTTAAGTCTTGGCTATCTCGTCTGGGTTCTAACTCAATAGCGTAGTTCGGGTCGTCCACATATTTACGTAACATCGACACGTGAAAAGCGTTATGAACACGCGTCATACTTGGCGCAGAAAAGCGAGTCTATAGGCCACAGTTCCTATTCGATCGAGAATTTCAAATGGATTAATAAATCGAAGGTTTGAGCTTTCCTCACCTCACCGATTACAACTTCGCACCTCCTTCTTCAAATTCATCACCCTCGGTGTGGCAGCTTATAAATTTTTAACTTTATCTATTAAAGTCGATTATACTCGTATATCATCACGTGGGTACCTAGAGTTTTCATCTCCATCTCTATTATTTGTAAATTATCTGAAATGAGTCTTTGACAATATCGTACTCGTACTTTGTATATACGATCTTCTACTCAACACGTCGCCTACCACGTTCGCTTTTCGAGGATGGGTATGGTCGGAACATGTCTTTGAAATGAGTCTCATCTTGAGTTCTTCAAGCTCTTCCCACATTCCTTGCTCCATTCGAATTTTGTATCTCTACGAGTAAAGTGCGTTAATGGAATAGCGATTCGAGAATATCCTTCAACGAATCTCCGATAATAACCAACTAAGCTCTAAAGCTACGTATTTCGATTACCGAGCTTAGGTTGTTCTCAATCGTGACTTATATCCCAACCTTGGATAAGACGTCACAATGACACCTATCGATTTCTTATCGCACGAATATGACGTCCCCTACGGAGAGTCTGGCTTAGGTGCATTCCACAAAGGAAGTCACCAGATAAAGGCTCAGGTACCAAATTCTATAGTTGAATTTTTAACTCCTGAAGTTCAATAGGAGCCATTCGATATGAGATTTTAGAAATGAGTTTTTGTCTTAGGGTTCAAAGTCGATACAAAATTTAATATCGGTCTTTGGGAGTAAACCAAGAAATTCTTGAAATACGTCAGGAAAAATCAATAACAACAGGAATATTATTCAAATCTGACGTGTCTTTATTCAAATCCATAACATGGACTAAGAAAACTTGACATCCGTAATAAACGAATGACTTCATGGCTTGATATGAAAATGTTTGACTACAATGGTTTGATTGCTTGAATTGAATAACGAGGTTGCTTAGGAATATGAAAACTAACAACTTACGTAAAGTAATCAATTTCGGCATGATGAGTAGTTAACCTTAAAATCACATCAAAAGCAAATATCTCTATAGAAATAAGGTTAACATGTAATGTGATAGTGCAACAACTGAATCAAGCAAGATTTCTAAACAACGGATGTAATGAAAGTTTCTCTAACAGAGTCTCCAAAAATAGGTCAAAGTCTAATTTCTCGTAGTCAAGTTCAAACATTGAGCGCAAGCAAAAGAGATAAAAGAATGGGTAGAACCCAGGGTATCTAGTAAGGTATAAACTTCGCAAGAATTTATAATTAACTTACCGTGCTTAACCGTTCGAGGTTCCTCGCCTTTTTGACCGGCCACGACAAACGCTCTTCCAGAATCGTTGACTTTGACTTTTCCGGGACGATCTTTTGAGTCACCATTCACCTTTTGTCTTTGGGTTTCGATATCGTATCAATCATGCGATATGTCCTTCTTTTCCATAATTATAGCATACCTTAAAGCTGTTGCAGGCGGCCAGGCGATATGTCCCTCTTTCCGCATTTGTAACATATACGACCGGTGGTCTTTCTCCTCCCTTGGAACCGATTCTTCTTTGGCCGGCGTCTTCACATGGTCGTTGTTGAATCTCCTCTTTTTAAAATCTCCTCCCAGGCTCGCTTTATTTTTATGGCGCGATTACCACCGGAGTGGTTACCGCTTTGTCGTATTCTTCTTTCTCCATTTGGTTATCGTTATTTCGATGATCGCTATCTTGATATGATCTTGGTTATGGTCCCTCGGTTGAACGTACTTTCGTTATCTCATTTCTAACAACCGAGCCACGTGACAACATCTCGAATAGAGAAAATTTATGAGAAATGAGATCTTGGCGTATCTGGGTTTCAAACCTCTCGAAACATCCGCGTCATACGTTCCTCATTCTCCACCAAATGAGGTGAACACTGGATAACTCCATGAACTTCGCCTCGTCTTTGGGACACCGTCGTGTTATTCTCGCTACTGATCTAATAAACTCCATTTCCTTAATATATTGAATACTTTCGGGGAAGTACTTGTCATTGAATCATTTTCGAAATGTCTCCCATGACATCTTTGAGTGCAATTTGGATGGGGTACGCTTCATGATTTCCACCGATGTCCGCCTCGTTCACGGAACATAAAAGTAGCGAATAGAACTTTACGTTCCTCCGTGCATCACAAGACATCGAATATCTTGGTAATTTGTTTGACCCACGTCTCGCCTTTAATCGGATCGGCTTTCCCAAAATTCGGGTGGTCCCGACTCTTTGAAGCTGCTTGGTTGTGACCACCCTTGAATTGCTATCATTTCCTCTGTATTTTGAACACGAGTCTCCTAAATCGATTTTGCATGAAGCGCAAAATGCTTCTAAACATCCCCTTGTTCATCATACGCTTTCGGTGGTGTTATTCACGGAGAGGTACATTGCCTGACTGTTGCACGTTCTCCTCGTTGGTAAAGACAGGCATCTCCACGGTCTCATTTACTCCAATCATTAATATTCTCGATCGACATTCTCAAATACTATCATAAAACAAGGGTTAATTAAGGAAATTAATATATCACATAATATCCCTATATACTAACCAACTAACAAATAAGCTTAGGTATGACACACCTTTAGCGAAGGATTTACTCGTCTCTCCCTCTAGTTCTATTCCCACGATCTCCGCCGGAGATCATATCCTAAGCTCGACACCAAACTGTGGCGCCCCAAAATAGGTCCATTCCATCCAACCCATTCGAGTCGCCAAATACATGGTACGAAATAACTACAACTTTATTAATACATTTGTCGCAAAAAATACGACAACATATATCTTGTGAGTTTAAATACAATTATTGTCTTCTAAACAATATACATACCCAAATAAATCCTCATCATAATTATTTATACATTATTTTACAAAATTGTGAGGACTACTAAACAACTCTCTCTAGAACCTTCATTCCATACCCACTAGTATTCGCATTACATTCTAGCCTCACGAGAAAAAAATGGAACAAAAAGGAAAAGGGTGAGCTCAACTAGCCCAAGTAAAGAATATTATGACTAAGATAATATAAAACAAATTATCGTTAGTCTTCAACAGGAAAAGATCTAATAGAATACAATAGACAACCCGGTTTTAAATCAACAATGCGGCGTGAAACAACAATTCATTAGAAGAGTTAAGTAGAGAATGCAAACTACTATCTTCTATATATTAATTTAAAAGTTCATCGTCGATATTTTATCCCCGTAACATCAATCAATATATATCGGAATCAAATATTCATCTTTGCACTCTGAGCCAAAGATATTCATCGATTAGTCATGTTCATCTAAACACTGTTCATCTTTGCACTACTGGGCCAAAGATATTAATCGATCGGTCGTATGTTCATCTCAACACTGTTCATCTTTGCACTACTGGGCCAAAGATACTCATCAAGAAATCATTCATCTTTTGCACTACTGGGCCAAAGATATTCGGTAATCCTTGTGAGATCATTTCCACAATTTAATAAGGAATGAATATAAAGGATCATTCACCGTGCATGTGGTAATCCACATAGAACAACTTATTCCAACGAAATAATAAAGAATAGAATAATGAAGAATTCACCATGCATGCGATAGACCCATGCGAGATGAGTTATTCTCGACGAATAATAAATAATGGAACCAGTCGGTGTAAACGCCTTGAGACGAGGATATTACAGCGAGAATAATAAAGAATGGAATAACAACGAAATCACCATACATGCGATAGGCCGCGCACATACAAAGTTATTCCAGCGAATAATAATTAATGGAACCGTGTCAAAGCGTATCTTGCCTGGCGAGGATATTCCAACAGAATAATAAAGAATGGAATAACAATGAAATCACCGTAAATGCGATAGGCCTTGCATACGAGGTTATTCCAATGGAATAATAATTAATGGAACCGGTCGGTAATAATACACCGTGAGGATATTCCAATGAGAATGATAAATAATGAAATCGAGGTCCGGCGAACGCCTTACGAGATAGGATATTAAACGAATAATAATAAATGGAATAATAGAAGAATTTCACCATGTATGCGATATGCCAGATAAGCAAAGGTTATTCAACATAATAATAAAGAATGAAATAATGAAAAATTTCACCATGTATGCGGTACTTTGCATAACAGGTTATTTTAACAGAATAATAAAGAATGGAATAACTGAAGTTCTCTTCATGAATAAGAAAGAAATAATACTCCTTACGAGTACAACAAATAATATCCCTTACCATTGAAAGAAGAGTACGTACTCCGACTGGTAGGACTAGGATATACTTGAAGAAAACTTGCACTATGCTCAAAACTTTCTTAAACTCTAAAGAAATACACTCAAAATTATAGAAGAAGAACTCTCTCTATAGTTTCTGTAAGACCCCGACTTATTATTAATGAAATTTAATTTTCTCTATTTATTATTTTGAAATAGTAAGGGTTGATTTGATTAATGTGGATAGTTAGGGGTAAAATACATAAATATTTCAAAATAAGCAAGTGGTTATAAAATATTCATTGTTGTTGGGAATATTCGTTTGGTCGTGGAATATTAAATGCATCGGGGAATATTAAATATTGATTTGCGTATGTGGACGCTCCCAAAATAGGTCCATTCCATCCAACCCATTCTGAGTCACCAAATACATGGTACAGAAATAACTACAACTTTATTAATACATTTATCGTGCAAAATACGACAACATATATACTGTGAGTTTAAATACAATTATTGTCTTCTAAACAATATACATACCCAAATAAATCCTCATCACAATTATTTATACATTATTTTATAAAAATTGTGAGGACTACTAAACAACTCTCTCTAGAACCTTCATTCCATACCTGACTAGTATTATTTACATTCTCGCCTCACGAGAAGAAAAATGGAACAAAAGAAAAGGGTGAGCTCAACTAGCCCAGTAAAGAATATTATGACTAAGATAATATACAACAAATTATCGTTAGTCTTCAACAGGAAAAGATCTAATAGAATACAATAGACAACCAGTTTTAAATCAACAACTGCAGCGAAAACAACAATTCATTAGAAGAGCTAAGTAGAGAATGCAAACTACTATCTTCTATATATGAATTTAAAAGTTCATCGTCGATATTTTATTCGTGAATAGTGCCGTATACGTGAATAGTAACTCCGAGACCAAAAGATAGAAATTTCATAAAAAAACATCTTCACGCTTCGTGAATAGTACTCGTGAATAGTAACTCGTGAATAGTAACTCATGAATAGTATCTCGTGAATAGTAACTCATGAATAGTAACCCCGACATAAAAAAAATTCCAAATTTGATAAAAAGTTCCAACCAATATTTCAGCATAATGATATTGAAGAAATAATATCATTTGAGAAGAAAATAATATCCCTTACCTCGAAAGACAGTACTTCTAGTTGAAACACAGGATATAGGTTATGACTTGAACTTGCGCCGTGTATGACAATACTCAAAGTATACTCAATATACTCACAAGAATAAACTCGATAATATAGAGAGAAAACTTCAGTTTCTGGTGTGATTTTCAATTCTAACCTAAACACCCTATTTATAGGAAATTGCTTAGAACACCAAAGCAGAAAAATTAATATAATAATATTATATATATTATAAATTCTCTACGCACACTTAGCATCTAAAATCAGCAATCTTAACACATGTTAAATGAGTCCCAACAATGTAAAAAACGTTTTGTAATTAAAATATTTTAAACTTCCAAAATTAATTATTTGAACTTGAACTTCAATAATTCATAATAAATAGCCCTTTTATCAGAAAATTCGAGTCTCGCGACTTTTAATAGGAAATTCAATTCTCTACAACTTTACAGAAGAAAGTTTTTCCAAATTCCAAACAAAAATTGACCGAAATCCACAAACGGACGATTTTACAGGCTATAATCAAATTTCGGTCAATAATTGTGTCCACCAACACACAAAATATGTGTTAAACATTTAATGCCACAAAAATACTCTTCCTCCTCATATAATCATATATCCCACATTCATTATAAAAATATCACCGTTAATATATTATTAAAATAATATATTTAAATGAATTCTTTTATCAGAAAAAGATAAAATATTAATTTTCAACAATTGTCACATTAAAAATTTTCTCCATCTATATCCACATAAAATCAATATTTTCCTCATCATATAAATTAATAATTAATTATTCACAAATAATATTACAGAATCACGATCTTGCAACGGTAGCCGCTCCGAGAAAGAGGGGCTTTAATAAGGATCTCCGCTCTCTTGGTAGCGCAATTAGGTGACCAAACCTCTCCTTGAGACGTAACTTTCTAGACATTGCCAATAATGTTTTCTAATAATATTTTTCAGATAATATGAATTATTGTTCAGATAATGGAAAATACTATGTAATGACAATTTATTGAAACAACAGTAATATAAAATATCAATGCAGCAATTATTGAATCAATAAAATAAAACACCTTTGAAAAAGTAATTATCGTAACAATTATTGATTAGTGCCTTCTACGTAAGAATCAATAATTGGTGCAATCATCTGGTATCTTCTTGTTCAACAACGCGTATTAGTGTGTTTTAACATAGGGTATTCAACAAAGATAATTAACGGTAACAACTACTAGCTATTTATAAACAACTTATATTTGTCATTTTCTTCATCCAATCGCTTTCCGTTATAGGGCCCACAAAAAGACCGCTGGCAGGTGCATGCGAATATTCCCGAAGCATTCTGAATATTCCACGACCAAACGAATATTCTTCTAAACATCCCTCGTTCATCATACGCTTTCGTTGGTGTAATTCACGGGAGGTATGTGAGACCCCAGATTTTATCAATAAAGATTTAAATTTTGTCGAAATAATTTTTAATATTATGGTGTGAATTTGAGATAATATTATAGTTGTGGGTAGTATTTATAAATTTTGCAAAGTATCAAGTGGTTATATTATATTCGATTGGCCTGGGAATATTAGGTTTAGCAGGGAATATTTGTACAACTACTCAATCATTGGTGGACCCCACAGAATTAATTATTGTCGGATTCGAGAAAACGATAAAAATATTTTATTGAAATAACGGCGGAAGTTTTACCATCGATCTTTGTTGAACTACTTGGTAGTAAAAAGAAATCTTTATACGTGTGGTTGCATAGTAGCTACGGTATTGATTATTGATCTTATGTGAGAAGTCACTCGGTTTGATTCCATTATTGTCGATTAATAATATGAATTATTATAGCGATAATGACGTTTTGTTTTATTCAGTATTATTAACGTAAAAAAAAAAAAAATTTTTTTATATAAAATAGAATACTTTATTAAAGTTATTCTATAAATAAAATATATTATATTTTATTATGCATAGTGTTGCATAGTGTTTTGCATAGTGTTTTGCATAGTGTTGCATAGTGTTTGCATAGTAAAATGTTTTTATATAAATAGAATATATGATATTTTATTTAAAAGATTTTACTTTAAATATGGACCGTCAGATTAAAAGTAAATCGATGCAGATAGTTCATGGACTAATTACTATGCATTCTATTTTCCTATAAATAGAAGCTCATTCCTTCATTATTTTCTTACGAATTCACTTTGAAACTCTAGAGAGAGAAATTATAGAGAAAGCTATAGAGAAAATCTATATAGAAAGAAGAAGAGTATTACGGTACTTCACTACTTTGATATCCGGTGTCTTTTTACGGTAAGGGATATTATTTGTTGTACCGTAAAGGGTGTTATTCTTTTCTTATTCATGAAGAGAACTTACATTATTCCATTCTTTATTATTACATTGGAATAACTTGTGTCTGTGGCATACCCTATACTTGGTGAAATCCTCTGTTATTCCATTCTTTATTATTACGTTGGAATAACTTTGTATCATGGCGATACCCTATACATAATCTGTATCGTGGTTTACCCTATACTTGGTGACATTATTCTATTATTACATTGGAACATCCATGCATGTGTTTTACATGGGACTGGTTAAAATCTTTATTATTCTGTTGAATATCCTATCTGTGTTTTTTAACAGGATCCGGTTCCATCTTTATTATTACGTTGGAACATCCCGCTTGCGATTGTGAATTTCACACGACTTTGGTTCCGTTATTATTATTACGTTGGAATAACTTTGTCTATCATCAAGCACCGCATGCATGGTGATTTCCTTTGTTATTCCATTCTTTATTATACCGGTTGGTTAAAACTTTGACTTATACTCCATGAAATTAGTAGAATATTCTTGATATTTGCGTTTCATCCAAATATCTTTCATGGAAATATTCTTCTGATCATTCTTGAATTTTACTCTACAAAACAGTATCTTGTTGACAATTTGGACGTCACTAATTCCTGGATAAAATAATTCTTGAACTTGTTTTATTGAATTATTATGTCATTGTCATCATCCTCATGTTATAATATGTTATCTTTGGCTTACGTGCATAGATGAACTTAGTATGATTATGATCAGGGATCATTCGGTATAATCATGGCTTGTTATAAATTATGTGATAAAAGTCCTCAGTGACCTGTAATGCAGTGATGGATAGTTTTTGGTATGATTATGACCAGGGGTGATTCGGTATAGTCATGACCATTGATAATTTGATGAAAATCCTTGACTATGGTACAGGGATGATTAGATATTGTGGTTTATTCATTAAACTGAGTCTTAGTGATAAAAATTTATGAAAACCTTTTAAAACCTAAAAGATAGTAGACTTTATTTTCTACTTGACTCTTTTAATGGATTGCATATTCATTGCTGAGTTAAACCGCTTGTCATTGTATTTTATCGGTTTAACTTTGTTGAAGGCTAATGATAATTTATTACGCATTATCTTAGTCATAATATTTCTTCTTGGGCTAGTTGAGCTCACCCTTTCTTTCTTTGTTTTCTTCTTGAAATGAGAACATAGGCCGGACGACGAGTCGGGGAGCGGAGTAATGGTCGAGAGGATAGCATTAGTAGTCCTCACTATTACGTGAAATAGTGTGATAATAGTTAATAATGAGGACTCCTTTTGAGTTTGTATAATATCTAGTAGACAATATTTGTATTCAAACTCACGGTTTATGTCGTATTGTATACCGGCAGTTATATTAGTAAGTTGTATTTGAATTTATGTACCATGTAAGTGGCGACCCAAGATGGGTGGCGTATACCTAATTTTGGGGCGTCACAAGGTACATTGCCGACTGTTAGACGTTTCTCCTCGTTGGTAAGTACTGACATCTCCACGGTCTCATTTACTCTAATTGTTAATATTCTCAATTCGACATTCTCAAATCTTTGTCATAAAACAAGGGTTAATTAAGGAAATCAATATATCACATAATATCCTATATCTTAACCAACTAACAAATAAGCTTAGGTAGGACACACTTAGCGAAGGATTTACTCGTCTCTCCCTCCTAGTTCTATTCACGAT
The DNA here is from genome assembly GCA_020205615.1 of Panax quinquefolius. Taxonomy (NCBI): domain Eukaryota; kingdom Viridiplantae; phylum Streptophyta; class Magnoliopsida; order Apiales; family Araliaceae; genus Panax; species Panax quinquefolius. The sequence goes on from CM035161.1 coordinate 27,313,681, forward strand.
CTCCGCCGGAGATCATATCCTAAGCTCGACACCAATTGTGGCGCCCCCAAAATAGGTCCATTCCATCCAACCCATTACGAGTCGCCAAATACATGATGCATGAAATAACTACAACTTTATTAATACATTTGTCGTGCAAAATACGACAACATATATATCTTGTGAGTTTAAATACAATTATTGTCTTCTAAACAATATACATACCCAAATAAATCCTCATCATAATTATTTATACATTATTTTACAAAATTGTGAGGACTACTAAACAACTCTCTCTAGAACCTTCATTCCAGTACCCACACTAGTACTCGCCTACATTCTCGCCTCTGAGAAAAAAAATGGAACAAAAAGGAAAAGGGTGAGCTCAACTAGCCAGTAAAGAATATTATGACTAAGATAATATACAACAAATTATCGTTAGTCTTCAACGGGAAAAGATCTAATAGAATACAATAGACAACCAGGGTTTAAATCAACAACTGCAGTGAAACAACAATTCATTAGAAGAGTTAAGTAGAGAATGCAAACTACTATCTTCTATATATGAATTTAAAAGTTCATCGTCGATATTTTATCCTGTAACATCAATCAATATATATGGAATCAAATATTCATCTTTTACTACAGGCCAAAGATATTCATCGATTAGTCATGTTAAATGCAAACACTGTTCATCTTTCGCACTGGGCCAAAGATATTCATCAAGAAATCATTCATCTTTACCTTACAGCCAAATATATTCGATAATATCATCATTAGGACCGAGGATGATGAAAAATATTTCTAAGAAAGCGAATCCAATGAAACAAATGAACAATTATTAAGGATTCGTATTTTAAACAATCAAGTTCAAAAATACTTCATAAGTAATCAGTGGAGTAAAATTCAAGAATGATCAAAACATGGATACAATCAAAGCTAGTATCCATAATAGATATTTTGGACAAAAAGAAGAAATTTCATTTTTGATTGAATAATGTAAATTATTGAGTGAATAGTCCTTGAGTATCGTGAATAGTCTTTGTATACATGAATAGTAACTCAGAGACCAAAAGATAGAAATTTCATAAAAAACATCTTCACGCAACCGTGAATAGTACTCGTGAATAGTAACTCATGAATAGTAACTCGTGAATAGTAACTCATGAATAGTAACCCGAAACGTAAAAAAAATTTCAAATTTGATAAAAAGTTCCAACCAATATTTGAGCATAATGATATTGAAGAAATAATATCATTTGAGAAGAAAATAATATCCTTTACCTCGAAAGACAGTACTTCTAGTTGAAACACCGGATATAGGTTATGACTTGCGTATGACAATACTCAAAGTATACTCAATATACTCACAAGAATACGCTTCGATAATATAGAGAGAAAACTTGAGTTTACGGTGTGATTTTCAATTCTAACCTAAGCACCTATTTATAGGAAATTGCTTAGAACACCAAAGCGAAAATTTAATATAATAATATTATATATATTACAAATTCTCTACGCTTTACTTAGCATCTGAAATCAAGCAATCTTCACACATGTTAAATGAGTCCCAACAATGTAAAAAATGTTTTGTAATTAAAATATTTTAAACTTTCAAAAATTAATTATTTGAGACTTGAACTTCAATAATTCATAATAAATAGCCCTTTTATCAGAAAATTCGAATCTCGAGATTTTTGATAGGAAATTCAATTCTCTACAACTTTGCGGAAGAAAGTTTTCCAAATTCCAATCGAAATTGATGAAATCCACAAAGCAAGCGATTTTACTGTTTATAATCAAATTTGATTCGATAATTGTGTCCACCTGACACAAAATATGTGTTAAACATTTAATGCCACAAAAATACTCTTCCTCCTCATATACTCATATATCTCACATTCATTATAAAAATATCATAGTTAATATATTATTAAAATAATATATTTAAATGAATTCTTTTATCGAGGAAAAAGATAAAATATTAATTTTCAACAATTGTTACATTAAAAATTTTCACCATCTATATCCACATAAAATCAATATTTTCCTCATCATATAAATTAATAATTAATTATTCACAAATAATATTCTGAGAATCACGATCTTTGGCAACCGGTAGTTCACAGGAAAGAGGGGCTTTCGATAAGGATCTCTCTCTTCTTGGTAGTATGATTAGGTGACCAAACCTCTCCTTAGATAGAACTTTCTAGACATTGCCAATAATGTTTTCTAATAATATTATTCAGATAATATGAATTATTGCTCGATAATGGAAAATACGTGTAATGACAATTTATTGAAACAACGGTAATATAAAATATCAATGCGGCAATTATTGAATCAATAAAATAAAACCTTTGAAGCGATAATTCATTGTAACAATTATTGATTAGTGCCTTCTTACGTAAGAATCAATAATTGGTGCAATACGGTGGTGTACTCTTGTTCAACAACGGCGTATTAGTGTGTTTTAACCATAGGGTATTCCAACGGTGATACTTCAGTAATAACTACTGTAGTTATTTATAAACAACTTATATTTGTCATTTTCTTCATCCAATCGCTTTTAGTTATAGGGCCCACAAAAAGCTATTGCGCCTATCGTCACGAATATTCCCTGACAAAGATGCAGAATATTCCACGACCAAACGAATATTCCCAAAGCAATAATGAATATTTTATAATCACTTGCTTATTTAAAATATTTGCGTATTTTACCCATAACTATCCACATTAATCAAATCAACCCTTACTATTTCAAAATAATAAATAGAGGAAAATAAATTTCATTTATTAAAAATTTAATATCAGTCTTTGGGAGTATACTCAATATACTCACAAGAATACGCTCGATAATATAGAGAGAGAAAACTTCAGTTTCTGGTGTGATTTTCAATTCTAACCTAAGCACCTATTTATAGGAAATTGCTTAGAACACCAAAGCGAGAAAATTTAATATAATAATATTATATATATTACAAATTCTCTACGCATTACTTAGCATCTAAAATCAGCAATCTTAACACATGTTAAATGAGTCCCAACAATGTAAAAAACGTTTTGTAATTAAAAATATTTTAAACTTCCAAAAATTAATTATTTCGGAGCTTCGGAACTACAATAATTCATAATAAATATCCCTTTTATCAGAAAATTTGAATCTCGCGTCTTTTAATAGGAAATTCAATTCTCTACAACTTTGCGAGAAGAAAGTTTTCCAAATTCCAAACAAAATTGACCGAAATCCACAAGCAGACGATTTTACACATTTATAATCAAATTTGATTCGATAATTGTCCACCAACACATAAAATATGTGTTAAACATTTAATGCCACAAAATACTCTTCTGTGGCGCCCCCCAAAATAGGTATACATCACCCATTACGAGTTGTCAATACATAGTACGTAAACAACTACAACTTTATTATTACAATGAGAAAAGCGTGAGTTTAAATACAAATATTATCTTACAGACATATATTTATACTCAAATAAATCCTCATCACATTTATTGATACTTTATTTTACAAAAATGGTGAGGACTACTAAACAACTCTCTCTAGAACCTTCATTCCATACCCAGAGGCTGTACTATTTATATTCTCGCTCTCACGAGAAAAATGGAACAAAAAAGGAAAAGGGTGAGCTCAACTAGCTCGATAAAGAATATTATGACTAAGATAATATACAACAAATTATCGTTAGTCTTCAACGAGGGAAAAATCTAATAGAATCTGATAGACAACAAATTTTAAATCAATATTACAGCAATGAAATAATAATTCATTAGAAGAGTTAAGTAGAGAATGCAAACTACTATCTTACATGTATGAATTTAAAAGTTCATAAATCTATCTTTTATCCTGTAACATCAATCGATATACATCGTAATCAAATATTCATCTTTGCACTCTGAGCCGAAGATATTCATCGATTGGTCGTGTTCATTTAAACACTGTTCATCTTTGCACTCTGGCCAAAGATATTCTTGAGAAATCATTCATCTTTGCCTACTGGGCCAAAGATATTCAATAATATCATCATTTAAGGCGAGGATGATGAAAATATTTTTAAAGAAAGCGAATCCGGTGAAACAAAATGATAAGGATTAAGGATTTAGGATTCGTACTTTGTTTTATCCATGTTTAAAAGTACCTCAAAAATAATCATAGTGGTGTAAAATTCAAGAATTATCAAAACATGGATACTGATCAAAGCTAGTCTCGAGAATAGATATTTTAGGCGAAAAGAAGAAAATTTTATTTTTAGGTGAATAGTGCAGTATCACTGAATAGTCAGTATCGTGAATAGTAACTCAAACACCAAAAATAGAAATTCCACAAAAAACATCCTCACGACTTCATGAATAGTACTCGTGAATAGTAACTTCGTGAATAGTAACTTCATGAATAGTAACTTCGTGAATAGTAAACTCATGAATAGTAACCCAAGAGCATGAAAAAGTTCCAAATTTGATAAAAGTTCAACCAATATTTCAAACATAATGATATTGAAGAAATAATATCATTTGAGAAGAAAATAACATCCTTACCTCAAAATAACCGTACTTACATTTGAATTTAGGATATAGTCTTGTGAAACTTGACCTTTGAATAGCAACTCTCAAAATATCAAAATACTCACAAAAATACGCTCGATAATCTAGAGAGAAAGAAAACTTGTTTACGGTGTGATTTTCAATTCTAACCTAAAGCGTCTATTTATAGGAAAATCTTTAGAAACATGTAGGAGAGACTAAAATAATAAAATAATATTTTATTAATCAAACTTCTACGCATGCATACTAGCCACCACCCTTGACAAAGAAAATCAAGTGACCACATGTGAATTAATCACCAACCAAAAAGTGGGGCCCGCCTCATTTAAAAATTATTTTATTTTACGAAATTTCAACAATTCATAGAAAATAAACAGGTTATCGAGAAAAATCTGAATTCTATACCCATTACACTGAAATCGAATTTCTACAACTTCTACGGAAGAATTTTTTCCAAATTCCAAGCGAAAAATGACCAAAAAATCTGCATACGGATAAGTTTTCTAATTTCCTTCTCTTCCCTTTCTCTTTCTTCCTTTCCCATAATTCTCCACTACTCTCTCTCTCTTCCCCACTTTCTTCTCTTACCCCACCATTTCTTCCACACACTTTGCATAAATAAATATATATATATATATATATATATATATATACATTAAAATATTTACAATTATTAAATAATTCCAATTCTATCTTTCTCTTCCACCTCATCTATTTATAAACCATGAATTTATTGTAAAAATATCACCATCAATATATTATTAAAATAATATATTTAAATGAATTATTTTATCGAGAGAAAAGATAAAATATTAATTTTCAACAATTGTCATTTTAAAATTTTCTCCATCATATCCATATAAAATCAATATTTTCCTCATCATATGAATCAATAATTAATTATTCACAAATAATATTACGAGAATCACAATATTGACAACGAGAGGCGGTTCCGGGAAGAGGGCTTTCAATAAGGATCTCTCACTTCTTTGGCGCATGATTAGGTGACCAAACCTCTCCTTGAGCGAGAACTTTCTAGACATTGCCGATAATGTTTTCTAATAATATTATTAGGATAATATGAATTATTGCTCCGATAATGGAAAATCTTGTGTAATGACAATTATTGAAACAACAATGACAATATAAAATATCAACATGACAATTATTGAATCAATAAAATAAAATCTTGAGCGATAATTATGTAACAATTATTGAGTAGTGCCTTTTACGTAAGAATCGATAATTGGTTGCAATCTGGTGTCTTCTTATTCAACAACGCGTATTAGTGCGTTTTAACCACCGGGTATTCCAACGGTGATACTTGGTAACAACTTCACGCTAGTTATTTTTAACCAACTTATATTTGTCGTTTTCCTCATCCAATCGCTTTCAGTTATGGGGCCCCACACGCATTTTGGTATTTGGTCGTCGTACGAATATTCTGACGATGCGAATATTCCACGACCAAACGAATATTCCCGACAACAATGATGAATATTTTATGACCACTTGCTTATTTTGAAATATTTGCGTATTTAACCCCTAACTATCCACATTAATCAAATCAACCCTTACTATTTCAAAATAATAAATAGAGAAAATTAAATTTTATTAATAATAAGTTGGGGTCTTTACTTCCTCCTCATATACTCATATATCCCACATTCATTATAAAAAATATCTTAGATTAATATATTATTAAAATAATATATTTAAATGAATTCTTTTATCGAGGAAAAGATAAAATATTAATTTCTTATTATTAATGAAATTTAATTTTCTCTAATTTTTTATTATTTTGAAATAGTAAGGGTTGATTTGATTAATGTGGATAGTTATGGGTAAAAAATCATAAATATTTCAAAATAAGCAAGTGGTTATAAAATATTCATTGTTGTTGGGGAATATTCGTTTGGTCGTGGAATATTAAATCTTTGTCGGGGAATATTAAATAATGACGGCCATGATGATCTTTGTGGGCCCCATGTAGCAAAAGCGATTGGATGAAGAAAGCGATGAATATAAGTTGTTTAAAAATAACGGCGTAGTTATTCACAGATTAATCTTGTTAAAATACTAAATTGGTTAAAACACGGTAGCTTTGCGGTATTGCACAATTATTGATTCTTACGTGAAGGCTTTTCGATAATGGTTACGATAATTCTTTATTATTTTATTTTATTGATTTAATAATTCTTTGCGTTGATATTTTATATTCTTTGTTGTTTGATAATTGTCATTCTTACGGTATTTTTCATTATCGAAGCATAATTCATATTATCTGAATAATATTATTAGATAACATTATTGGCGATGTCTAGAAAGTTACATACAAGGAGAGGTTTGGTCACCTAATTGCTTGGCCGATAAGGAGAAATTCTTATTGAAAGCCCCTCTTTCACAGGGCTGCTGGTTGTCGATATTGTGATTACTGTAATATTATTTGTGAATAATTAATTATTGATTCATATGATGAGGAAAATATTGATTTTATGTGGATATAGATGGAGAAAATTTTAATGTGACAATTGTTGAAAATTGAAATTTTATCTTTTACGATAAAATAATTCATTTAAATATATTATTATATTTTAATAATATAATAATGGTGATATTTTACAACGAATGTGGGATATATGAGTATCTGAGGAGGAAGAGTATTTTGTTGCAATAAATGTTTAAAACATGTTAAACATGTCGATTGGACCCCATTTATTATTTGAAATTTGATTATAGCTTTGTAAAATCGCTTGGTTTGTGGATTTGGTCAATTTTATTTGGAATTTGGAAAAACTTTCTTACGCAAAGTTGTAGAGAATTGAATTTCCTATAAAAAAGTCTTGAGATTGAATTTTACGACAAAAGGGCTATTTATTATGAATTATTGAAGTTAGAAGCTCAAAATAATTGATTTTGGAAGTTTAAAATATTTAAAATTAAAAAACGTTTTTTTACTTTTTTCTAGAATGTAACATGTGTTTGATGGCTGAAATCAGATTCTAGGAAATGCGTAGGAAATTTTATATATATATATTAATATTTTATTAAATTTTACGCTTTTGGTGTTCTAAGCATTTTTCTATAAATAGGTCTTGGGGTTAGAATTGAAAATCACTTTTAAAGCTGAAGTTTTCTCTCTCTATATTATCGGCGTATTCTTGTGAGTATTTTGAGTATACTTTGAGTATTGTTATCGGTGCTGAGTTCAGTCATGCTTTATATCAGGTGTTTTAAATTTAGAAATCTTGATCTTTCGAGGTAAGGGATATTTTTTTTTTTCGTAATGATATTATTTCTTGATATCATTATCTTTGAAATATTGATCTGAAGTTTTTTATCAAATTTGGAACTTTTGGTGTGGGAGTTCTTATTTCACGTATCTGAGTTCTTATTCACGATTATCTGATTCTTATTCACGAATCACGGTACTATTATTCAGCGAAAATGAAAATTTTCTTTTACGTCAAAATAATACAATTTCTTTTTTTTGTCCAAAATATCTATTGTGGATACTAGCTTTGATTGTATCCATGTTTTGATCATTCTTGAATTTTACACCACTTATGATTATTTTTGAGGTATTTTTGGACATGGATAAAACAAAGTACGAATCCTTAATCCTTAATCCTTGTCATTTTGTTTCCTTTGGATTCGTTTCTTTAAAAATATTTTCATCATCCTCGGTCTTAAATGATGATATTATTGAATATCTTTGGCTGTAGTGCAAAGATGAATGATTTCGAAGAATATCTTTGGTAGTAGTGCAAAGATGAGCAGTGTTTAGATGAACATGACCGGTGATGAATATCTTTGGCTGTAGTGCAAAGATGAATATTTGATTCGGATATATATTGATTGATGTTACGGGGATAAAAGATGAGCGATGAACTTTTAAATTCATACATAGAAGATAGTAGTTTGCATTTCTCTTAACTCTTTAATGAATTATTATTTCATTGCGAATATTGATTTAAAATTTGTTGTCTGTCTATTGTATTACTATTAGATTTTTCCTGTTGAAGACTAACGATAATTTTGTTGTATATTATCTTAGTCATAATAATATTCTTTCTTGGGCTAGTTGAGCTCACCCTTTTCCTTTTGTTCCATTTTTTCTTCTCGGGAGGCGAGAATATAGCGATGCAGTGGGGTATGGAATGAAGGTTTTAGAGAGAGTTGTTTAGTAGTCCTCACCATTTTGTAAAATAATGTATCGATAAATGTGATGAGGATTTATTTGAGTATAGATATTATCAGAAGATAATATTTGTATTCAAACTCACGAGTTTTTCTTGTTGTAATAATAAAGTTGTAGTTGTTTACGTACCATGTATTGACAATTTCGGAATGGGTGATGTATACCTATTTGGGGGGCGTCGCGGTTGGTATCGAGCTTAGGGATATGATCTCTGGCGGAGATCGGGGAATAGAACTAGGAGGGAGGCGAGTAAATCCTTATTTAGTGTGTCTACTACTAAGCTTATTTGTTAGTTGGTCGGTATATAAGGATATTATGTGATATATTGATTTCCTTAATTAACCCTTGTTTTATGGCGGTATTTGAGAATGTATTTGAGAATATTAATGATGGAAATGAGGGCGAGTGGAGGCGCTTTGTACTCACCAGCAGGAGAGCGAGCGCAGCAATTTGTGATGTTCCTCTGTGAACAACACCTTTGGCGAGATGATGAGCGAGGGGATGTTTAGAAGCTTTTTGCGATTCATGCAAAATCGGAGACGAGGAGACTTCGTGTTCAAAATCTGAGGAGAAATGATAGCAATTCACGGGTTATCACTGACCAAGCGATTCAAAAGTTGGGACCACGAATTTAAGGGAAAGCGGATCGATCATGGCGGAAACATGGGTCAAACAAATTACAAGATATTCGATGTCTTGGGATGCGGAGAACGAAGGTTCCATTCGCCACCTTTATATGTTAAGTGGTGGCGGATGACTCTTGGTGGGAGATGCGTGAAGCGTACCCATCCGCCCGCTTTTCGGCATATCTTGGGAGACATTTGAAACTATTTAATGACAAATACTTTCACGAAAGTGTTGCGTCGTATGAAGGAAGTGGAGTTCATTGATTAGAACAAAACAACATGGCGGTGTCTCGATGCGAGGCAAAGTTTGCGAGTTATCGAGGTTTGCACCTCATTTGGTGGAGAATGAGGAGCGTATGCGCGGATGTTTACGAGAGGTTTGAAAACGGCGTCGACGATATCTCATTTCTCATAAATTTTCTCTCTATTCGGATGTTGTTAGCAGGGCTCGATTATTAGAAGCGAGATACTTGAGTATGTCAATTGAGGGACCATAACCGAGGATCGTACCGGAGATAGCGATCAGCAGAATAATGATAACCGGCGGAGGAAAAAAGCAGACGGACAAAAATGGTAACCACTCTGGTGGTAATCATAGCCGTGAAAATAGAAAAGCGAGTCGGGAGGAGATTTTAAAAAGGAGATTTAACAACGACCGTATGAAGGCAGCGGTCTTGCGTGACAAGCTGGTTCTAAGGAGGAGAAACGACCACCGGTCGTATATCTATAAATCACGGAAAAGAGGACATATCGGTCAAGCTGCCGCCTGACATTCAAGGTATGCTATAATTGTGGAAAGGAAGGACATATCGCTCTCGAGATTATGCGATAGCGAAACCTAGTTCGTGGGGACGGTGACTCGAAAGTATCCGAGAAAAGTCAAAGTCAGCGATTAGGGAAGGCGTTTGTTGTGGTGGTCAAAATCACGAGGACCCAAGCGAGGTGATCACGGGTAATTTATTTATAAATTCTTGCGAAGTTTATACCTTACTTGATCTGGGGTGCTACCCATTCATTTATCTCTCTGCTTGTGCTCAGCGTTTAAACTTGACTCAGGAGAAATTAGACTTTGACTATCTGTGGAAACTCAGTTAGGAGAAACTTTCATCACATCCTTTGTTTATAAATCTTGTTTGATTGAGTTGGCACCATCACCTTACACATTGACCTTATCTCTTTAAAGATACTTGCTTTTGATGTGATTTTAGGGATTGATTGGTTAACTACTCATCATTTGCCAAAATTGATTGTTTTCGTAAGGTTGTTAGTTTTCATATTCTAACCAACTTTGTTATGCAATTCAAACAACTAAACCATTAAAATCAATCAACATCATATCTAATCATAAAAGCTATTCGTTTATTGAAAAAGCGGATGTCAAGCTTTCTTAGCCCATGTTATGGATTTGAATAAAGACACGTCAAATTTGAATAATATTCTGTTGTTATTGACTTTCTGGCGTATTTCTGAAGAACTTCCGTCTACCCCGAGCGTGAAGTTGAATTCTTTATTGATCTTGAACACAGTACAAAGCCCATTTCTAAAACCCCATATCGAATGGCTCTATTGAACTTGAGGAGTTAAAGGTCAACTACGAGGAATTGTTGGACATCGGTTTCATTAAATCTAGTACATCTCCTTGGGGTGCTCTGTTTTATTTGTAAAGAAGAAAAGGCGGGAGTATGCGACTTTTATTATTGACTCGGGGAATTGAACCATGTCACCATCGAGAATAGGTATCCTCTACCTCGTATTGATGACTTGTTTGACCGATTCTGAGGCACTGATTCTTTTCAAAAATCGATCTTAGATTACGGATATCATCAATTTGAAGATTAGGCGAGGATATTCAAAAGGCGCCTTTAGAACTCGGTATGGGCATTATGAATTCTTAGTCGTCTCTTCGGATTGACTAATGCTCCTCTGACTTTCATGGATATGATGAGCCAGAGTATTGAGGAATATTTGGATCGGTTTGTTGTTGTCTTTATTGATGACATCCTTATATATTCAAAAAGTCGTGAAGATCATGAGCACCATTTAAAATTTGGTACTCAAAGGCCGTGAAAACAAACTATATGCCAAATTGAAGAAATCGAGTTACGGCGAGGAAGTAGCATTCCTTGGGCGTGCGTGGTGTCGAAACATGGAGTATCTGTTGATCCGTGAAGATTGAAGCAATCTGAAGTTAGAACAACCGAAGTCGGTGGTGAAATCGTAACTTTTTGGGCTTATTTGGTTATTATCGGAGATTCGTGGAAGGGTTTTCTCGAATCGCTACTCCATTAACTTCGACTAACTTCGGAAGGATACAAAATTCGTTTGGGCGAAGAATGCGAGAAGAGTTTCAAGAGCTTAAGAGGAGACTTATTTTGGCACTGTTCTAACAATACCATCTGGTTCGGATGGATTTGTTATCTGATGATGCTTGAGGGCAAAGGGTTAGGATGTGTTCTCATGCTGCGTGGGAAAGTCATAGCCTTTATGCCTCGCGACAACTTAAAGAGTATGAGAGGAATTATCCTACTCGTGATCTAGAGTTAGCGTGATCGTTTTCGCGCTAAAGATATGGAGGCACTTATCTATATGGGGAGAAAGTGGAGATATATTGGACCATAAAAGCCTTAAATATTTCTTCACTCAAAAAAAGAACTCGACATGCGGCGTGACGTTGGCTCGAGCTATTGAAAGACTACGACCACACTATTGATACCATCTGGAAAAGCGAGCGTGGTGGTGGCGCGTTGAGTAGAAGATCATATGCGGGAATGAGTGCGATGATGTCAAGTATCGCATAGAGCCGACTTTAATAGAAAAAGTTAAGGTTGCTCGAGCCCGCAGGCAGGGTGATCGTATGAAGAAGAAATCTGAAGGAGCTATTAGGGCGAGAATTGATGAAGAAGGAATACTTGAGTCCTCTAGACTTTGTGTCCTAACGACTACGATTTGAAGTACAAGATTATGATGGAGGCACTGATACACCATTTGCAATCCATCTGGAAGTACTAAAATGTATCGTGATCTTGACATACATTTTGGTGGAACAATATGAAGAGAGAGATTGCAAAGTTTATCTCGATGTGTTTAACTTGTCGGCGTGTAAAGGCGGAGCATCTAGTACCTAAGGGTCCGTTGCAACCACTTGAGATTCGAAATGGAAGTGGGAACACATTACCATGGATTTAGATTACGGGTCTTCTACGGTTTCTCGAGGCATCAATCTTATTTGGGTTATTGTTGATAGATTAACCAAATCTGCTCATTCATTTCTTGCCGTCTGGAGACTTATTCCTTGAGCGTCTTCTTTAGTATATGCGTGAATGAGATTGTGAGGTTGCATGGCATGCACTGTATCCATAGTTTTGGATCGTGACCCAAGATTCACTTCAAGATTTTGGGTTAGCTTGCAAAAAGCTATGAGCGCAGTTTCTGATTGATTTGGCATACCATCCTCAAGCAGACGGATGATCGAGAAGGACTATTCAAACTCTTGAAGATTTATTAAGACTACGTGTCCTAGACTTCAAGGCGGTTGGGATAAGTATTTACCATTGGTGGAATTCTCCTACAACATGAGTTATCGAGGCAAGTATAGGTGTGGCTCCATTTGAAGCATTATATGGGCCGAAGTGTGTCGCTCTCGATATGTTGGGATGAGGTGGGTGAAGCAACATTGTTGGGACCGAGAGTTTAATACGTATGACTACGGAAAAGATCAAATGATTCGACAAGCGTATACAAGCGGCACAAGATCGACAAAAGAGTTATGCGGATCTTCATCGAAAGGGCGTGGAATTTAGTATAGGGGATCGTGTATTGTTGCGAGTTGCTCCGTGGAAGGGATTCTACAAGATTTGGGAAGAGAGGAAAGCTCGATCCACGATTTATTGGTCCATTTCAAATTCTTGGCCAGAGTAGGAAATGTAGCTATAGACTCGCGTTACCTCAAGAGTATGTCTCGTGTTCATAATGTGTTTCACATATCGTATGCCGTAAATATGTGAAAGACCGAACCACGTTATAGAGTTAGAAGCCAGGACGAGATAGCAGAAGACTTAGCGTGTATGAGGAGGTACTGTCAAGATCTTGGATAGGAAGGAGCATGTCTACGCATGAAAGGTCATACCACAAGTTAAAGTTTTGTGGAGGAATCATCTTTATAGAGAAATGACACAGGGAATTGGAAGCGGAAATGAAAGCGAGGTATCCTCACCTTTTCGAAAACACAGTGCGTCGTCGATTTAGAGGACGAAATTTCATAAGGAGGGAGGTTGTAAGACTGACTTATTATTAATGAAATTTAATTTTCTCTATTTATTATTTTGAAATAGTAAGGGTTGATTTGATTAATGTGGATAGTTATGGGTAAAATCATAAATATTTCAAAATAAGCAAGTGGTTATAAAATATTCATTGTTGTCGGGGAATATTCGTTTGGTCGTGGAATATTAAATCTTGTCGGGAATATTAAATGCAATGGTAGTAGTGACCGTGTATGGCCCCCATAGCGGAAAGCGATTGGATGAAGAAAGCGACAAATATAAGTTGTTTAAAAATAGCAGGCGTAGTTATTCAGATTATCTTTGTTAAAATACTCGGTGGTTAAAACACGGTAGTTTGCGGTATTGCACCGATTATTGATTCTTACGTAAGAAGGCCTTACTCGATAATGGTTCTGATAATTCTTATTCGATATTTTATTGATTTAATAATTTTTGCGTTGATATTTTATATTCTTTGTTGTTTGATAATTGTCATTTACGGTATTTTTCATTATCGAAGCGATAATTCATATTATCTGAATAATATTATTAGATAACATTATTAGCGATGTCTAGAAAGTTACATAAGGAGAGGTTTGGTCACTAATTGCGCGCGATGAGGAGAAATTCTTATTGGAAAGCCCCTCTTTCACAGGAGGCTGCTGGTTGTCGATATTGTGATTACGTAATATTATTTGTGAATAATTAATTATTGATTCATATGATGAGAAAATATTGATTTTATGTGGATATAGATGGAAAATTTTTAATGTGACAATTGTTGAAAATTGAAATTTTATCTTTTACGATAAAATAATTCATTTAAATATATTATTATATTTTAATAATATAATAATGGTGATATTTTTACAACGAATGTGGGATATATGAGTATCTGAGGAGGAAGAGTATTTTTGTTGCAATAAATGTTTAAAACATGTTAAACATGTCGGTGGACCCCATTTATTGGTGAAATTTGATTATAGCTTTGTAAAATCGCTTGGTTTGTGGATTTTGGTCAATTTCTATTTGGAATTTGGAAAAACTTTCTTACGCAAAGTTGTGAAATTGAATTTCCTATAAAAAATTCATGAGATGAATTTTTGATAAAAAGGGCTATTTATTATGAATTATTGAAGTTTTGAAGCTCAAAATAATTGATTTTGGAAGTTTAAAATATTTAAAATTAGAAAAACGTTTTTTTTTTATTTTTTCTAGAATGTGGCATGTGTTTGAAATTTGAAATCAGATTCTAAGAAGTGTGCGTGCGTAAATTTTATATATATATATTATTATATTTATATTAATTTTTTACGCTTTTTGGTGTTCTAAGCGATTTCTATAAATAGGGTCTTGGGTTAGAATTGAAAATCACACGAGCTGAAGTTTTCTCTCTCTATATTATCGGCGTATTCTTGTGAGTATTTTGAGTATACTTTGAGTATTCTTTATCGGTGTGAGTTCAAGTCATGCTTTATATCAGGTGTTTCGATAGAAATCTTAATCTTTCGAGGTAAGGGATATTTTTTTTTAAGTAATGATATTATTTCTTGATATCATTATTTGAAATATTGATCTGAAGTTTTTTATCAAATTTGGAACTTTTCATGTGTGGAGATTCTTATTCACGTATTCTGAGTTCTTATTCACGCACATTATCTGAGTTCTTATTCACGAATCGACATGACTATTATATTCATGAAAAATGAAAAATTTTTTTTCTTTTGGTGTCTAAAATATCTATTATGGACTTATTCACGATACTATTCAATTTAAAAATAAAATTTCTTCTTTGATTATCTATTGATGCTTTGATTATCCATGTTTTGATCATTCTTGAATTTTACACCACTATGATTATTTTTGAGGTATTTTGGACATGGATAAAACAAAATCTGAATCCTTAATCCTTAATCCTTGTCATTTTGTTTCCTTTGGATTCGTTTCTTTAAAATATTTTTCATCATCCTCGGTCTTAAATGATGATATTATTGAATATCTTTGGCTTGTAGTGCAAAGATGAATGATTTCTGAAGAATATCTTTGGGCGTAGTCTGAAGATGAGCAGTGTTTAGATGAACATGACCCGGTGATGAATATCTTTGGCACTGTAGTGCAAAGATGAATATTTGATTCGAGATATATATTGATTGATGTTACGGGGATAAAAGATGAGCGATGAACTTTTAAATTCATACATAGAGAGATAGTAGTTTGCATTCTCTACTTAACTCTTCTAATGAATTATTTATTTCATTGCGAATATTGATTTAAAATTTGTTGTCTATTGTATTACTATTAGATTTTTCCTGTTGAAGACTAACGATAATTTGTTGTATATTATCTTAGTCGTAATATTCTTTCTTGGGCTAGTTGAGCTCACCCTTTTCCTTTTTGTTCCATTTTTCTTCTCGGGAGGCGAGAATATAAGCGATGCAGAGTGGGGTATGGAATGAAGGTTTTAGAGAGAGTTGTTTAGTAGTCCTCACCATTTTGTAAAATAATGTATCGATAAATGTGATGAGGATTTATTTGAGTATAGATATTATACAGAAGATAATATTTGTATTCAAAACTCACAGATTTCTTGTTGTAATAATAAAGTTGTAGTTGTTTACGTATGTATGTATTTTGACAACTCGGAATGGGTGATGTATACCTATTTTGGGGCGAACTTATTTATCAAAGATTTTATTGATTCAATAATTGATGTATTGATATTTTATGTAACGACCCCAAAATAGGTCCATTCCATCCAACCCATTCTGAGTCGCCAAATATATGGTACGGAAAACAACCACAACTTTATTACAACAATTGTCGTGCAAAATACAACAACACATATCTTTGTGAGTTTGGATACAAATATATACCAACCTGTATGTACGTCACAATGACACCTTACATAAAGGTATAGTCAAAAACTGTTTTAGAAATTAGAATCTTTGGGAAGTGCTCAAGGAAACCTTCGTACATGGGAGGCCATGCTTTTAGGTTATGGTAGATATCATATGGCCACCGAATTATCCTTGGTTGACCCAATAGACCCCAAAGAAAAACGAGAAGATTACTATCATATTCTTCCCAATGGTGAGTCTTCTCTTGACACATCATTATCTCCACTGTCTCTAATTTGGTATTATACTCCAAACAAATTCCAAGATTATATAGGTAGTGCTTGTAAATATACTCAGCAAGTGGATGAGCACAACCATGTCTTATGATGACACGAGGTTGTATGTCATTAGACATCTTGTATGATAGAGGCAAAACACCCTTCCAAGTTAAATTCACCTCACCCTCAACATCTATAGACCACCATTCTATTCCCTCGTTATCCCCCGCTCGACCCAGCTACACTTTTATTACCTGAAAGGAATTGTGAAACAAAAGGGTGAGCACAACTAGCTCAGTAAAGAATATTATGACTAAAGATAAATAAATTATCAATAGTCTTCATCAGTAATAAATCAGAGATTTAGAACATATGGTAGATGATAAAACTTTTCAACCATAGTTGCGTGAATGAGAAATCCATTAGAAGAGTCGAATAGACTATAAAGTCTATTGTCTTCTCCACGTTAAAAGTCCACCAACAATGTTTTATCCCTGTAACATCAATCAACAGTTCCTTTCCACAATCATATGAATAACTTATAATCATAATTGTGATTCTAAATTCCTCTTCTCATCCGGAATGAAGATAATTTTCATCAATTGTCTTTACGAAACATCAAATATCATGGTTATACCAAATCACGATTCATGTTCATAATCATACTAATAAATTCATCTTTACACCACGGGCCAAAGATATTCATCACAGTTCATCTTTACACTACAAAGCTAAAGATATTCAACAACAGTCATCTTTGCATTACTAAACCAAAGATATTCATCAATAATTCATCTTTACACTACAAAGCCAAAGATATTCAACAACGTGTCATCTTTGCATTACGAGCAAAAGATATTCATCAATAATTCATCTTTGCACTACAAGCTAAGATATTCATCAACAAGTCATCTTTGCACTACTGAGCCAAAGATATTCATATATCAAAGAAATACATAATCATTTGGAAGTTATATAACAATAATTATAACCGTGTTGATCAATTCACCTTTGCACTTAAGCTAAAAATATTCAATTGTAAATTCAATGGTCATGATCATATACCAAATCAACAATTCAACTTTTTTACCTTCTTGGCCAAAGAGAACCTATAGTCACGATCATACCAATAATCTACCCATCTTTACACTCAAGTCAAAGAGAAATATTATCATTAGGGTTATAAGAATGTTATATAAAAATAATATAATCAAAACATGGTTTTAATTTCAAAAGTAAGATTCATAAATCAAGCGATAATTTGGTCGGAGAAGAAACCAATTTGTCGTGAATAGTACTTCGTATTTCATACATAAATCGTATATCGTCATGTAAATAACATCGACACGAAAAGATAAAGTTTCATAATAAAATCCATATCAATATTTATAACGCCTTAATCCAACTGTTATAAAATCACTTAATAATATCAAAATCTTAATATTCTAAATATTACAATAATATTTAATAATTTTTAAAACTTATAAACAATTTAATTAAATTGTTTACACTTTACTAATTAATGCATTTAATCATCATAAAATGCCAAACTCATAAGATTTCATCACCAATAACAAAACCCTCATCAAAAATCTGCATATACCTATATATATGATTCTCAAGCCATAAAATCATATTTTCTAATTTTCTTACTTCACATAACATATTTAATTTATTTACTCATAACTAGAACATTTTCATGAAAAATACCAAATCAGTTTCAAAAATATTTCTTTTCTAGGATTTAGTATAACATAGTCCCATATTGAATATATATTTTTCTCGAAATTTCAAAAATTTATTTACTATTTTCATATGGCCAAAACCATAGAATATTTAAACATTTATCATAAATTATACTTTTATCCAAAAATTCTGAAATTTACACGGTATACTGATATTATATAGATGTACTCCCAATAAAAATTTCATCAATTTTGGAGTTAATCACAAGGAGTTATAAACAGTTACTTTTAAAATAGTATTTTCTCATAAAATCCATAACTCCTAATCTATACATCCAAAAATAGCCATTTTTGGACACAATCTACAAAATTCATCAAAATATTATTTTAAATTTTTCCAGAATTTTTGAAGGTTCAGAAAAATTTCGAAACTAAAAAAAACATCATAACCCTTAAAATCCCTTACTATCCCTTACCTCAAAAGAAAAGCGATCTTTGGAATGTGGGATATAATTTGAAGCGAACTTATACCGTATAGCAACACTCAAGATATCTAAAATACTCAAAAAATACGCTCGATAATAGAGAGAGAAAACTTGAGTTTCGGTGTGATTTTCAATAATAACCTAAGCAGCCTATTTATATAGAAAATGCTTAGAACACCAAAGTAGAAAATTTATTAAAATATTATTATATATATATAATCTTCATGCACACCTTGGACAATCTGATCTCAGCTCTTTTTCCATGCTAGTGGGTACACCTACCTTGTTAAAAACGTTTTTCTTTTAAAACAAATTTAAAACTTTTGAAAAATAATTATTTCGGAGCTTCGGAACTTCAATAATTCATAATAAATAGCCCTTTTGTCCGAAAATTTGAATCTCGCGACTTTTTATAGAAAATTCAATTCTCTACAACTTTACAGAAGAAAGTTTTTTCAAAATCCAAACAAAAATTTACCGAAATCCACAAACGGGCAATTTTACAAGCTATAATCAAATTTCAGTCAAGAAATGGGGTCCACCGACACACAAAACATGTGTTAATCATTTAATGCCACAAAAATACTCTTCCTCATAATATACTCACATATCGTACATTCATTATAAAAATATCACCGTTAATATATTATTAAAATAATATATTTAAATGAATTATTTTATCAGAAAAAGATAAAATATTAATTTTCAACAATTGTCACTTTAAAAATTTTCTCCATCTATATCCACATAAAATGAATATTTTCCTTATCATATTAATCAATAATTAATTATTCACAAATAATATTACTGAGAATCACAATAATGACAACCAGGCGGTTCGGAAAGAGGGACTTTCAATAAAAATTTCTCCTTCTTGGTAGTGATTAGGTGACCAAACCTCTCCTTAGATAGAACTTTCTAGACATTGCCAATAATGTTTTCTAATAATATTATTAAGATAATATGAATTATTGCTCGATAATGGAAAATACTGTGTAGTGACAATTATTAAAACAACAGTAAAATAAAATATCAACGTAGTAATTATTGAATCGATAAAATAAAATATTGAGCGGTAATTCTCGTAACAATTATTGAGTAGTGCCTTCTTACGTAAGAGTCAATAATTCAAAAATCATGCAATACTGGTATCTTTCTTTATGCAACAACGCAGATTACTTTACTTTACCCAAGGGTATTCCAATGATGTTAGCAGTAATAATTACGCTTATTATTTTTAAAAACTCCTTTTTGTCGTTTTCTTCATCCGACGGTTATTACATTATGGGGCCCATAAATGGCTTCATACCGTCGTATTGAATATTCCCACGTAAAGAATATTCCACGACCAAAACGAATATTCCCAAACAATAATGAATATTTTATAACCACTGCTTATTTTTTTGAAAAATTATATATATCACCCTTAACTTTAACTTTTATCAATTTAACCATTTCTTGAATAGTAATTATAAGAAAAATTGAATACTTTTATTTCATAAAATTGGGGCCTTACATTTTATATTCTTTGTTGTTTGATTGTCATTACACGGTATTTTCTATTATCTGAGCAATAATTCATATTATCTGAATAATATTATTGGATAACATTATTGGCAATGTCTAGAAAGTTACATCAAGGAGAGGTTTGGTCACCTAATTCATGCGCCAAGAAGGAGAAATCTTTATTGAAAGCCCCTCTTTCGTGGGAACGCCGCACGGTTGTCAATATTGTGATTACGTAATATTATTTGTGAATAATTAATTATTGATTCATATGATGAGAGAAAATATTGATTTATGTGGATATAGATGGAGAAAAATTTTAATGTGACAATTGTTGAAAATTGAAATTTTATCTTTTTACGATAAAATAATTCATTTAAATATATTATTATATTTTAATAATATAATAATGGTGATATTTTTACAACGAATGTGGGATATATGAGTATACGAGGAGGAAGAGTATTTTTGTTGCAATAAATGTTTAAAACATGTTAAACATGTCGGTGGACCCCATTTATTGACTGAAATTTGATTGTAGCCTGTAAAATCGCCAGTTTGTGGATTTCGGTCAATATCTGTTTGAAATTTGGAAAAACTTTCTTCTGCAAAGTTGTAGAGAATTGAATTTCCTATAAAAATTCGCGAGATTCGAATTTTCTGATAAAAGGGCTATTTATTATGAATTATTGAAGTTCCGAAGCTCCGAAATAGTTAATTTTTGAAGTTTTAATTATGTTAAATAAGAAAAACGTTTTTTAAAAGTTTTGTGAGGTGGGCTACTTGTATTGAATGCTGAATTCAGTTGATAAAAAGTGTGCGTAAGAATTTAATAAATATATATTAATATTTTATTAAATTTTCTGCTTTGGTGTTCTAAGCAATTTCCTATAAAATATCAATGCAGCAATTATTGAATCAATAAAATAAAATATTGAATAGTAATTACTGTAACAATTATTGAGTAGTGCCTTCTTACGTAAGAATCAATAATTGATGCAATATCAGTATCTTCTTTGTTCAACAACGCAGATTAGTGTGTTTTAACCATAGGGTATTCCAACAAGATAATGGTGAATAACTACGCCGTTATTTATAAACAACTTATATTTGTCGTTTTTCTTCATCCAATCGCTTTCAAGTTATGGGGCCCACAAAAGATCGCTACCGTCTGCATTTAATATTCCCCGACGATGCGAATATTCCACGACCAAACGAATATTCCCAAACAATACGTAATATTTTATAACCACTGCTTATTCAAATATTTGCGTATTTTACCCATAACTATCCACATTAATCAAATCAACCCTTACTATTTCAAAATAATAAATAGAGGAAAATAAATTTCATTTATTAATAATTTGGGGTCTTACACATTTACTCTACTGTTAACATTCTCAGTTGACATTCTTAAATACTGTCATAAAATAAGGGTTAATTAAACAAATTAACAAATCACATAATACCCCTATATTATGACCGACCAACAAATAAGCTTAGGTAGGACACGCTAGCGAAGGATTTACTCGTCACTCCCCTCCTAGTTCTATTCCCCAATCTCCGCCAGAGATCATCTCTCTAAGCTCTGATATCAACTGTGACGCCCCCAAAATAAGTCCATTCCACCCAACCCATTCTGAGTCGCCAAATACATGGTACAGAAACAACTACAACTTTATTAATACAAATGTCGTGCAAAATACGACAACACTTAAACTGTGAGTTTAAATACAAATATTGTCTTCTAGACAATATCTACACGCAAATAAATCCTCATTATTGATACTTTATTTTCTTGAATATAGTAAGGACTACTAAAACGACTATCTAGAACCATCACTCCACACCCCGACTAGTTCTCGCTATAATCTCGCCTCGAGAAGAAAAATGGAACAAAAGGAAAGGGTGAGCTCAATCTAGCCTAGTAAAAATGTTATGACTAAGATAATGTATAACAAATTATCGTTAGTCTTCAATGATGAAAAATCGATAGAAGACAATGAGACAACAAGTTTGGGATCAATATTTGCGGTGAAATAATAATTCATGTAAGAGTTACGTGAGAATGAAATCTACTATAATCTATGAATTTATAAATCCATCATCAATATTTTATCCCTGTAACATCAATCAATATTCATCTCAAATCAAATATTCATCTTTGCACTCTGAGGCCAAAGATATTCATCGATCAATATATTCATTTCAACACCTGTTCATCTTTGCACTACAGGCCAAAGATATTCATCAGTCGGTCATATTCATCTCAACACCTGTTCATCTTTGCACTACAGGCCAAAGATATTCATCAGTCGGTCATGTTTATCTCAACACCTGTTCATCTTTGCACTACGGGCCAAAGATATTCATAAGAAAATCAACTATCTTTGCACTACAGGCCAAAGATATTCAGTTATATCATCATTTAGGACTGAGGATGATGAAAAATATTTTAAAGAAAACGAATCCAGTAAAATAAAAGAACAAATATTAAGGATTCGTACTTTAAATAACCCAAGTTCGAAAATACTTCATAAATAACCAGAGTGGAGTAAAATTCAAGAATGATCAAAACATAGATCCAATCAAAGATAGGAATCATAACAGATGATCTTGGACACAGAAAAGATAATTTAATTATTCTGTGAATAGTGTCGTATTCGTGAATAGTGCCGTATACGTGAATAGTGCCATATACGTGAATAGTAACTCCGACACCAAAAGATAGAAATTCCATAAAAAACATCTTCACGCTTCATGAATAGTACTCGTGAATAGTAACTCGTGAATAGTAACTCGTGAATAGTAACTCAAGAATAGTAACTCGTGAATAGTAACTCATGAATAGTAACTCCGATATGAAAAAGTTCCAAATTTGATAAAAAGTTCCAACCAATATTTCAGCATAATGATATTGAAGAAATAATATCATTTGAGAAGAAAATAACATCCCTTACCTCGAAAGGCAAGATACTTCTAGTTGAAACAGGATATAGTCTTTGAAGGGAACTTGTAACCGTCTAACAATACTCAAAGTATACTCAAAATACTCACAAGAATACGCTCGATAATATAGAGAGAGAAAGAGAAAACTTGTTTACGGTGTGATTTTCAATTCTAACTTAGCCTCTATTTATAGGAAAATGTTAAGACGCCAAGCGACTTAACTCGCAACTCGATGGCTTTACCGCTACTATTCCCACCCACCACATTTGAAATAAAATTCAGCACATTTCTTCACCAACCACAAGTGGGGCCCACTCAATTCTAGAATTTTCCACCAAAATCAATTATAAACCTAATTTCCGAATCAGTCATCTCTTAAAATTCATAACAAATCATTCGTTCATTTTTAACGGTTCAAAATTTGTGGACATATACTCAACTTATGTATGTATAACATATCCAAAAATTACAACGATCCAACGGTCGGATTAAAAATTATAACTCATTTAATATATCGTTAAAATAATCGATTTGATTTTTAATACCTCCATTACGACAAAATTAACCGATAAAACACCTCAACATTAAATCATTCAATTATAACCACATAAAACAAATAAATCCATCATTTATATCCACATCAAATAAATATTTTCTTATCATATAAATCAATAATTAATTATTCACAAATAATATTACGTAATCACAATTATGACAACGGTAGCCGCTCCTCAGGAAAGAGGGGGCTTTTCAGATAAGATTTTTCTCCTTCTTGCGCCGCAATTAGGTGACCAAACCTCTCCTTGTGAGTAACTTTCTAGACATTGCCAATAATGCTATCTAATAATATTATTTAAATAATATGAATTATTGATCCGATAATGGAGATAATAATGCGGTGACAATTATTGAACAACAATAATATAAAATATCAACGCGCGATTATTGAATCAATAAAATAAAATATTGAGCGAAGAATTCTTGTGAAAATTATTGAGTAGTGCCTTCTTCACGTAAGGATCAATAATTCAACAATACTGCAATACCGTGTCCCATCTCTTGCAACCACGCCAGACATCGTATTTTAACCACCGGTATTCCAATGCGGTCTTAATTCAGTAATAACTACGCCGTTATTTTTAACCAACTTATTTTGTCGTTTTTCTTCATCCAATCGCTTTCAGTTATGGGGCCCATTACATGGGCTGTATTGGTCATTTAATATTCCCGACAAAGATGCGAATATTCCACGACCAAACGAATATTCCCAAACAACAATGAATATTTTATAACCACTTGCTTATTTTGAAATATTTGCGTATTTAACCCCTAACTATCCACATTAATCAAATCAACCCTTACTATTTCAAAATAATAAATAGAGAAAATTAAATTTCATTAATAATAAGTTGGGGTCTTACAATAAAGTTGTAGTTGTTTCTGTACCATGTATTGACAACTCAGAATGGGTGATGTATACCTATTTTGGGGGCGTCACAGTTTCTCTCTCTAGAGTTTCAGTGAATTTTTGAGAAATATTGAAGGAATGAGCTTTATTTATAGAAGAATGGATTGATAAGTAACTAATTCATGAACGGTCCAGATTGATTTACTTTAAACGGACGGTCCAGATTGGCTTATAATAAAATATAATATATTCTATTTATTGTGACGCCCCCAAAATTAGGTATACGTCACCCATCTTGGGTCGCCACTTACATGGTACATAAATTCAAATACAACTTACTAATATAAGCATGCGGTGTACAATACGACATAAATCGTGAGTTTGAATACAAATATTGTCTACTAGATATTATACAAACTCAAAAGGAGTCCTCATTACAACTATTATCACACTATTTCACAGAATAGTGAGGACTACTAATGCTATCCTCTGGACCATTACTCCGTTCCTCGACTCGTCCCAACTATGTTCTCATTTCCTGAAGAAAACGGTGAAAAAAGGGTGAGCTCAACTAGCCCAAGAAGAAATATTATGACTAAGATAATGCGAATAAATTATCATTAGCTTCTTCAAATGATGTTAAACCGATAAAATACAATAGACAACCGGTTTAATCTGCAGTGAATATGCAATCCATTAAAAGAGTCAGTAGAAAATAAAGTCTACTATCTTTTAGGTTTTAAAAGGTTTTATAAATTTATATCACTAAGACTCGGTTTAATGAATAAACCACAATATCTAATCATCCCCGTACCACGGTCAAGGATTTTCATCAAATTATCAATGGTCATGACTATATCGAATCACCCCGGTCATAATCATACCAAAAACTATCCATCAACTGCATTACAAAGCCATCGAGGACTTTTATCACATCATTTATAACAAGCCATGATTATCTTAGAATGATCCCTAGTCATAATCATACTAAGTTCATCTATGCACGTAAGCCAAAGATAACATATTATAACATGAGGATGATGACAATGACATAATAATTCAATAAAACAAGTTCAAGAATTATTTTATCCAGAATTAAGTAACGCCCAAATTGTCAACAAGATCTTTGTTTTGTAGAGTAAAATTCAAGAATGATCGGAAGAATATTTCCATGAAAAGATCTTTGGATAAAAACGCAAATATCAAGATTATTCTACTAATTTCATGGAGTATAGAAGTCAAAGTTTTAACTAACTCGGTATAATAAAGAATGGAATAACAAAGGAAATCACCGTGCATGCGCAGCTTAGATAGACAAAGTTATTCCAACGAGAATAATAATAACGGAACCGTGTCGGGTGAAATTCACACCGATGAGGATGATCCAATGAATAATAAATCTTTGAATAATAATAAACAATGGAACCGAGTCCGGTGTAAAAAACACGACGCATGGATATTCCAATGTAATAATAAATGCGGAATAATAAACAATGGAACCAGTCGGTGTAAAACACACGTATGAATATTCCAATGTAATAATAAAGAATGGAATAATGAAGAAGATCACCAAGTATAGGGGATTCAGCGTATACTGAGTTATTCCAACAGAATAAATAAGAATGGAATAATATAAGATTTCACCAAGTATAGGGTATGCCGCATATAAAGGTTATGTATAGGGTATGCCACTTTTTACGAGTTATTCCAATGAATAATAATGAATGGAATAATGTAAGTTCTCTTCATGAATAAGAAAGAATAACACCCACTTTTAGTACAACAAATAATATTCCTACCTTAGAAGAACTAAATATTGGCAAAGTGAAGTAGCGAGAATACTTTTCTTCTTTTCTCTATAGTTTCTCTCTCAGAGTTTCAGGTGAATTCGTAAGAAAATAATGAAGGAATGATCTTCTATTTATAGAAAAATAGAATGCGATAATTAATCCATGAAGCGGTCATTGATTTACTTTAATCGACGGTCCATATTTAAAGCAAAATCTTTTAAATAAAATATCATATATTCTATTTATATAAAAATATTTTACTATGCAAAACACTATGCAACACTATAAAAAACACTACGCAACACTATGCATAATAAAATATAATATATTCTATTTATAGAATAACTTTAATAAAGTATTCATTTTATATAAAAGATGTTTTCGTTTTATTACGTTAATAATACTGAATAAAACAAAAGCGTCATTATCGCTATAATAATTCATATTATTAATCGACAATAATGGAATCAAACCGAGTGACTTCTCACATAAGCATCAATAATCAATACTGGTGTACTACTTGCAACCACACGTGACATCGCATTTACTTTTACTACCGACTAGTTCAATAGTATCCATGGTAAAACTTCCATAGTTATTTCAATAAAATATTTTTGTCGTTTTCTCAATCCGACAATAATTACATTGTCATGGTCCCAATTAATGATTGAGTAGTTGTGCGAATATTCCTCGCTAAACCAAATATTCCCCAACCAATCGAATATAATATAACCACTTGCATATTTTGCAAAATTTATAAATACTACCCACAACTATAATATTATCTTAAATTCACACCATAATATTAAAAATTATTTAAATAAAATTTAAAATTTTATTGATAAAATCTCAGGGTCTCACATTTATAATATAATAAAACGAATAACTTTTAAAAAGATTTTACTATGCAAATACTATGCATAATAAAATATAATATATTCTAATTATTATACAATAAAACGAATAACTTTATAAAAGTATTCTATTTTATATAAAAAGATTTTACTTATTAGCTAATAAAAGCGAATAACTTTATAAAAGTATTCATTTTATATAAAAAGCTTTTCATTTTATTACATTAATAATACTAATAAAACAAAACTTCATCATCATTATTATTATTCACACTATTAATCGACTGTGTCGTTCCTGGAAAGAGGGGCTTTCAATAAGGATTTTTCCCTATGTAGTATGATTAGGTGACCAAACCTCTCCTCGATGAACTTACGGACATCGTTAATATTGCAAATAATAATATTAATAACTCTGTTATCTCAAATCCACACCAAAATTTTGAAAAAAAATATTTTGAGAAAATTAAATCTTTATTCGTAAAATCTGGGGTCTCACAGCTGATCCTCCTTGCACCATCGGGATCTTGTTTACCACTCAGGGTGAAACAAGTATATAAGGAAATTTGTCTACTATGCGGGGTAGAACAAATATATAAGGACATTTGTCTACCATGCTGGGTAGAACAAATATATAAGGACATTTGTCTACCATGCGGGGTAGAACAAACCCATGAGGACACTCCTGCCGATAAGGCTACCATCGAATGGTCAGCGAGTCCACCCCGTCCTCCTTACACCGATGAAGTTTTCCTACCACGAAGGGCCTGACAAATTTATAAGGACCACCTGCCAAAAAGGCTACCATCGAATGGTCAGCGAGTCCCCCCCGTCCTCCTTACACCGATGAATTTAGTAGGTGAGCTACCTGAAAGTAGTATGCACACAAGCCAATCATGTTTGATGATAAAGCATATACTTTATAACAATCTTATTCATTTATTAATAAAAAGTATTAATTTATTAAAGGCTTTTAATTATCTACATGATGTTGTTTTATAATATGTGATAAACCCATAGTTTTAAGCAATGCTTTTAGAATAATGATGATGATCATTCTAATGAGATCTAAATTCTTAGAAAGCTTAAAGCTAAAATAGTTCCCAATCATTGGATTACTAAATTGGGGATTAGTGAATCCGGATAGATTGGTACATACGTTGCTTGCTCATTGAATGAGGATGATTGATCTCATGATCATTTGTGTGGAGACACTAAAGCAAGTATGTAGGTGCTTATTAGAGAATAAGTTCTTTGAACGTGGCTCGCTAAGGAATACCTAATGGAGTTTTACTTGCTGTCAATAGAAATTCTCAGTAGTGATAGTAGTACAAGTGATCCTTGGACTTGAGATCATCATAGTATCTTGTGTATGATGAGTTATACTTTGACTTATTCCTTAAGACCCTTAGGGTATATCAAAGGTATGCTTGGGTATAATAAGTTATACATAGAGATAATGTATGATCAATAAAGAATCTACCACTTCTAATAAAAGAAGAGAAATGTCCTATGTGATTCGATAAATGACAACCCGGTAGTCCTTGGTTTGGCAAGAATGAAATTAGAAAGGAGTTTCTAATTTGCATTATTTGGAGTTGTGCATTTAAGGATCGAAATACATATAATTAAATAAAATAAGACTTGTGAAGAATTCCATGTCTTATATTTAATTGGGACATTGTATGGTGGAAGGATTGAATTGTCACAGTAACTATTTACTCAAAGGTTCTTTTATGATTAATGTTGAAATCTATATTATCCGGAAAGTCGTTGAACGCTAGGAGAGGCTTATCCTATTGTAGAATAAATATTATTTATTTAAATAAATTAATTGTTTAATTTATTTATTTAAATAAGATTAGAATTGTTCTAATTAATTTATTCACAATAGGTTTAATATGGAGAACCTAAAAAGGGTCACACCATAAAAGGAAGAATAATTATTTAAGAAGTTAATGACATAATCGTAATAATATGTTATGTATATTTAATTTAATCTATGGTGATAGAATAAATTAAATAGTTTAATATTTATTATTTAATATTTTAGAAATATTAAATATAAATTAATAAGAGGAGTCTTATTAATATTATTACAATTATTATTATTATTATTTTAATTTTTAAAAGAGTTTAGGAATTAATTTAATATAAGTATTTCATTTATTCCTAATTGGATTAGGAAGGAAAATTAGTTAAAGGAGTTTAATTAATTATCCCTAATAAGATTAGGGGGAGCCCTTTAATTAAAAGGGTTTAATTAAATAATACCTTATTTTTTAATAGGGTTACTTGATATCTTTATAAGAAGAGTCTTATATCAGATATCAAGACGACGTTATAATTCCAATGGTTGGAAAGTACGCTCCTTTTCTATAGAGATAGAAAAACTAGGGTTTAGCCAAATACCCATCTTCTTGAATCTTTCTTCTTCCTTGGTGGATCACCTCTAGAGGCCAAACACTTGGGTGGCTAACGTTGAACAAAGGAAGGAACCAAACCCGGTGGATTTAAGTTGAACGCGAAAAAGATTGGAGGTGAACTTGTACCTGAGGTAGCTCGGATCTTCAAGGGTATGATTCTTGTTCTTTCTTTTTCGTTTAATTACTAATTTTGCATAAAGGGTGATCCGGGTATATGGTTTGTAAAATTTTTAAAACTCTGATTTTTACACGTTTCCGCTTATTTATGCAATTTGATTGCGTTCATGAATATTACAAACCTAACACTACCGAAATCTTTCTGTGCTGAATCCCCAGTTCTTTCAAGAATATTTCAAACTTCAATCCCACAAACTAATATTCGTAGCTTCCTAAAAAATTGTAGGTCAATGATATCCCTGCTGAATGATCACCATAGATGCCCTCATGAACTTCCCGAAGAGCATACTCTGCTTCTGCTGAAGTACTGCAACGGCTTTGTCGGACTCTTCAACTTCTCCTTAACTATCATCATCTTCAGAAAAGAAATGTTCGACCACAACATCAACCGACCGTGAAAATATTATCGAAGTGTTCAAATTTCGTAAGAGCGCTTTCTCAGACCTTTGGTGATGAGCCCCAGCAAGAACACTCAAGGCAGGGTGCCTTCTTTGTATTCTCGGGTGAATGTCCTCTTGAGCTGTTCCTTCATCTGTATGTGTCATAGTTTCGAGAACCTCTAGGGTGAGGTACCATCTTCGGATGCTCAGGAGTATGTGTGCATTTTGTGTGTTGAATTTGAACCTGACAACTTTCTCAGATCGATTGTAGGAGTAGAATACTGTCTCTGCACACGTCATCCATGAACTCGCTTCGCACGATTTGAACATAAATCTCCTCAAAGCTTCTTCTGAACGGCCCGGCCCTTTCCATCCTAACCTGCAACTTTGGAATAATTTCTCCGAAGACAAGTACCCACAGGGCGGTGTGCCCTCATTGGATTCTCGGAAATGTGACCTCTGGATCTACTTCGGTGACGAGGACTTTCGTTGTGGCGAGAACACTCAAGGCGAAGTGCCTTCTTTGTGTTCTCAAGTGTATACTCTCTGGATCAATTTCTTTGTCTACTGCGACCATAATCCCGAAAACCGATAGAGAGAGATACCCTCTTCGGATGTTCAGGAGTATGGTTCTTTGGTCTTCTTCGGTCATGAGGATCACCTTCTTTCGGCCACCGCCATCCAAGCATCGCGCCATTTATATCCTCCCTCCGCTTTCATTTATATCCTCGTTCCGCTTCAAGAGAGAACCTAAAGCTTTATCGCCTCGTGTGCCATCTTCGCCACTTGGCAACTTGCTTTTGTAAATCCGACCACTTCCGGTCGAAGTTCTAGGCGGGGTGCCTTCTACTCGCCTTCGGCCATGATCACGCTCCTTGTCAGCAACAAAGACCAACCATCTTCAGGTTTCACCATGGGCTCTTGAACGAGAACCCCCTGATTCATATTTGGAAGTCGTCCCTTCGGTATCGGCTGTCCCTCCGGTGCAACAGTTCTACTCCTCATCATCTTCCGACGTAGAACAACTGAAAAGATTTTGATTGAAAACTCAAGGACACTAGAACACCCCCTCCTTCTAGCGCCAATGTTAATGCCAAGATCTTCTGCCACGTCCCAATCACGTAAGACGTCCTGATCTTGCACAGTAAACACGATCAACACCAAAAGCTTGAAGGCTTCGACCGTCGGGGGAGTACAGGCGATCACAAGGTTAACAATGGAGGATAAAAATATCTAATGTCTTAAGAGAGATAAAATTATCAGTTACGTGTGTGTATGACTTCCTTGCTTTGATATACTACAAGATTCGGTTTTTTGTGCAACCGACCCTCCTGACACCACCTACTGCAGGTAGCTTACCTGTTGATCCCATCCCCTTTGTCCACCGCTAGACGACTGTCCAATCCTCATTAATGCGATGTAAGATATCAGTCAACCATTATCTTTGTCATCATCACCGGTCAAAGATGTGGATATTTAAATATCTGTTGGGTCAGCCCACCGACCCGACCCAACAAAGATGACCTAACTGAAATGACCCGGTAGATTAACCAAGTAGTTTGGCCCAAGCCCTTTGGCCCAATGTCTAAAATATCATGGCCCAACAATGCTCAAAGCTAACATTTTCTGTGACGCCCCCAAAATAGGTATACATCACCCATTTTGAGTCGTCAATAACATGGTACTGAAACAACTACAACTTTATTAATACAACATAGAAACTGTGAGTTTAAATACAAATATTATCTTTTAGACAATATCAACACTCAAATAAGTCTTCAATACAATTATTGGTACATTATTTTACAAAAATGGTGAGGACTACTAAAACGGCTTCTAGAACCATCATTCCACACCCCGACTAGTACTTGCAACATTCTCGCCTCCTGAGAAGAAAAATGGAACAAAAAGGAAAAGGGTGAGCTCAACTAGCCCAGTAAAGAATATTATGACTAAGATAATATAGAACAAATTATCGTTAATCTTCAACAGGGAAAAATCTGATAAAATACAATAAACAACAAGTTTCAGATCAATATTTGCAGTGGAAACAATAATTCATAGAAGAGTTACGTAGAGAATGAAATCTACTATAATCTATGAATTTAAAAGTCCATCATCAATATTTTATCCCTGTAACATCAATCAATATTCATCTTGAATCAAATATTCATCTTTGCATTACAGGCCAAAGATATTCATCAGTTGGTCATATTCATCTCAACACCTGTACATCTTTGCACTACGGGCCAAAGATATTCATAAGAAAATCAACCATCTTTGCACTACAGGCCAAAGATATTCAGTAATACTGTGACGCCCCCAAAATAGGTATACATCACCCATTTTGAGTCGCCAAATAAATGGTACAAAAATCAAATCCAACATAATTATACAACTGTCGTGTAAAACATAAACTGAGAGTTTAAACAAGAATATTGCCTTCTAGACAATATCCATTCTCAATGGAGTCCTCATAGACAGTATACAAACTCAAATTTAGTCCTCATTACATTTATTATCACACTATTTAACAGAATAGTGAGGACTACTAATGCTATCATCTGGACTGTCAATCTGTTCCCCGACTCGTCCCAGCTATATTCTCATTTCCTGAAGAGAACAATGAAGAAAGGGTGAGCTCAACTAGCCCAGTAAGAAATATTATGACTAAGATAATGTAGAATAAATTATCATTAGTCCTCAACAATGTTAAACTAATAAAATACAATAGACATCAAGTTTAACTGCAGCGGAACAAGCAATCCATTAAAAGAATCAAGTAGAGAATAAAATCTACTATCTTTTATGATTTAAAACGTTTTCATCAATTTTTATAGCTGAGACTCAGCTTAATAATTAATCCACATCATCCCTTCACTACGAACAAGGATATTCATTAGGGTCACGACCACAAATTATCCATGCACTACGGGCCAAGGATATTCGTGTATTCATCAATGGTCATAATCATGCCAACAACTGTCCATTAATGCACTACGGGCCAATGAGGACTTTTACCACATCATTTGTAACATTACGGTCATGATTATACCGAATAATCCCTGGTCATAATCATACCAAATCCATCTATGCACTACAGGCCACAGATGACTTTCAAAAAAATATAAATATGAGGATGATGACAATGATATAAGAATTCAATAAAACAAGTTCATGAATTAAATTATCCAGAAACTAATAACGTCCAAATTGTCAACATGATACTTCTTTGAAGAGTAAAATTCAAGAATGCTTAAAAGAATATTTTCATGAAAAGATACTGGATGAAGCACAAATATCAAGGATATTCCACTAATTTCATGGAGTATAGAAGTCAAAACTTTAACCAACTGAGTATAATAAAGAATGGAATAACAAAAGAAATCACCATGTATGCGGTACTTCGCATTGACAGGATATTCCAACAGAATAATAAGTAACGAAACCAGGTCCGGTGTAAAACACACAGACAGGATATTCCAACAGAATAATAAAGACGGAACCAGGTCCGGTGTAAAACACATGCATGTGATATTCCAAATGAATAATAAAGACGGAACCAGTCCGATGTAAAACACATGATGTGATATTCCAACCGAATAATAAAGAATGGAATAACATAAGGATTTCACCAAGTATAGGTATTGTCATGCGTATCTGATTATGTATAGGGTATGCAGCAGATATCTGAGTTATTCCAACAGAATAATAAAGAATGGAATAATATAAGATTTCACCAAGTATAGGGTATCGGCACAGATACAAAGTTATGTATAGGGTATGCCACATATACAAGTTATTCCAACAGTATAATAAAGAATGGAATAACAGAAGTTCTCTTCATGAATAAGAAAGAATAACACCCCTTACAGGTACAACAAATAATATCCCTTACCTTAGAAGAATTGGATATAGAAGTAGTGAAGTAGCAGAATACTCTTCTTCTTTCTCTCTATAATTTCTCTCTCAAGAGTTTCAGTGAATTCGTAAGAAATAATGAAGGAATGAGCTTTTATTTATAGAAAAACTGAGAGTGGCTCTTGGTCTTAACGAAGGGTCAAAATGACTCTTGGTAATATTGAAGAAACAACTACTATTTGCGAAGGGGTAATTAACCCTTGGAACACCGAAGAGGCAAATAACTCTTAGTAATATTGAAGAGACAACTACTATTTGTGAAGGGGCAATTAACCCTTGGAACACCGAAGAGACAAGTAACTCTTGGAAAACTAAAAGGGCAAGTTACTATTAAAACTTTAAATCAACGATCCATATTGATTTACTATTATAATTTCAATCAACAGTCTGAAAAATTAGCACATCTCCTCATGGAATAATATTGTACCCAAATACCCGAATGCATAATAGTAGAGTGAATAGTAATCAGGTGAATAGTAACTCATGAATAGTAACTCGTGAATAGTAACTCATGAATAGTAACTCGTGAATAGTAACTCATGAATAGTAACTCCGACACAAAAAAGTGCCCCAAATACTCGATTGAACAATATAACCTCCAGACATCAATTATTATCGAAATAAATGTCAATTTCTACTAGCACAAATAATCTCAACACAATGAAACTATCAAATTCATCTTTAATCAACACGAACTTATCCATCATTAATATCATAACTCACAATATTTAACAACTAGGTTGTTCCCAAGAAAGAGGGGGCTTTCCAATAAGGATTTCTCCCTATTGGCGCGCAATTAGGTGACCAAACCTCTCATTGACAGAACTTCTAGACATTGTAAATATTACAATTTAATAATATGAATAACTTTGTCGTCTCAATTATTGATTTAATAAAATAACATATTATGCACATGATACTGTGACAATAATTGAATCAATAATATGAGAGATATGATATAGCAATTACTGTAGCAATAATGCAGTATAACTGAGTGACTTATCACGTAAGCATCAATAATCAATACCGTGTGCTACTATGCAACCACGCCAGACATCAGTATTTTTTACTATCGGGTAGTTCAACAAGATAATTCGGTAAAACCTCCGCCGTTATTTTCATAAAATATCTTTGTCGTTTTCTAACTACGACAGTACTTCCGTTCACTACAAGAAAAAAGCCTATCTGCGACTAATAATATCAGCGACCGCTGTATTTGGTCGCGGATATAGGTACTAGCGACCGCTATCTGCGACCACTATTGATTCTAGTCGCTAGGTAAGTTCAGCGACCACATGCGGTCGCTGATCGGTCGCCACTATGATTTTTCCTCCTAAAATTTTGGTGTGAAACCTTGGCGCGGTTTCTTTTGCGACTACTCTCTATCACGATCACCGCTGGCGCTAATTAACCATCGTTATTAAAAATCTGCGACCGCATGCAGTCGCAGATGGCGATCGCGGATGTATTTCAATAAACCAGTATCAGTTCATCACTCTTGATCCAGAACAGAAGAAAAAAAAGAGGGAGCGAGAAAAGAAGAGGGAGAAGAGGGAGAAGGGGGAGAAGAGAAGAGGGAGAAGAGGGAAAGCCATTACCGCCACCACCATCATCACCACCACATAATTGCCGCCACGACGCCACCGCCACTCACTGCTTGCCGCCACCATCACCACCATCACAAAGTTTCATAAGAAATCACAAATAATGTCAATCATTTCTTTTTATTATCATTAAGATTACATTTAAACATTGAAAGAAGGATTTTTATTCCACAATTTATGATATATTGAGGTGTGGTGCTACCATCCAATTAAAAGCTTAATAATAAATAAAGTCACTTAGTTGATTAATGTATAATTGAGTATTGTAAACTCTTTTATATGACTCATACGCACTTGTAGTATACACAACTCTTAGAAATAAAAATAAATTTTAACCGAACTCCCATGGATATTGGAAAAAATTGAGTCTGTAAATATGCATGTCCTTGAAATATTTGGACACAAAAATTCACACAGGGAGTAGATGGTAACTTGACTTTGGTTTTTGGTGTCAAAATTTACAGTGCTGTTGACAAAGTTGAGTTTATTTATTTACGTTAGGATCATGTTCTGGTCGAAGTCCGTTAGAGTATCTCCATTAGATGACTATTATGTGGATTATATTTAGTTCATATGACATTAACAGATATCTTTTAGTTTTCAATTCCTCTAATAGATGGACTATTATGTGGATTATAATATAAAAAGATTAAAATAATTAATGAATTCAAAAAATCTCATTTTCCTTCTTCTTCTTCAGTCATCTCTCCCATTTAAATATATTAAAAATTATAGTCCACCAACTCTTGTTCTTTGATATAGTCTTTGTGTCTAAATCGTAAAATTCGATAGACTATATTTAATCTATCTGTTGAAGCAAGATCTGTATTCCTAAATTAAATATAATCTAAAATTTATGCACGTCAACAGTGCGAGAGATGCTCACACCCCTTCAATCTAATTTCCCCTTCGATTTAAAAAAAAAACCATGTCAGATACCTGAAATTTGAAGATTTAATAGAAATTTTTAAGTCACACGAAGATTTAATAGATCATTCTAGGGCCATTGCAAATTACTTATATTATATATCATAGTTAGTATCAATAAAAATCTCACCATTCCACAAAAGGAGTTGTGTTTGTTAAATATTTTTGTTTAAAGAAATCTCCTTTCTTTTAATAATAAGATTATATAATGATATATATATATATATATATATATATATCTTATGTATTTATATACATTGAATAATTCAAGATTTAATATAAACATAAATTTAAATAAATTGTTGTTGATATTCTTTGAAATTGGGACAATTTTGGGCTTCTTATTGTTTTTACTAATATTGGATTCTCCTAAATTGTGCCTTGAATTATAGTTGTGCACATTCATTTTTTGTGTGTTGGGATTATATTTTTTTGAAATTTGTCAAGTATGCATGCCCTCGCAAATGCATGTGGATAATCCATATTATAGGGAGACTCTGCTAATTTTTTTCATATATAAGTCAAATGGCCATATAACTTGAACATGAGTATAACATAAAACATAACTAGGAATTAAGTTTATCCATAATTCAATCAAGAAGAAGGTTCAAAGAAGTTTTCCATAATTCACGGTCGAGAAGATAAAGAAAATGACACACTATTAATATGTATGCTATAAGTATGACTTAGCTTAGAATAGAAAGAAAATGAAAAGTACAAACACAAACACAAGCACCATAACTTCAATCACACTATTAATGAGTTGTTTCTAAAATATCCATACTTGTCTAAATCTTCATATATAAGTCAAATGGCCATATATGCATTCGTGTATATGTGATGGCAATGAGTATATGTGATGTTTTTTGTTGTGTTCAGATATGGACCCTCGAATCATATATAGGAATGCTTAAAGACCATATGTGTTCTATTGTAAACTGTTGGGGATTTGTGTGACTAGTGTTGTTAGATAGTGAGGAGTACATACATTGCCTATAGATAACATGTAAAAATGGTTCCCTAAGTTAGTTAAGGTCTACATGGTGTGTTGTGCAAATTCTTGCTTAAAAATCATTGAAAATAAGCTTTATAGAACAATGAACACTAAAATAGTGAATCACCATACCTGGACCCCATACACAAGTTTCAATAGTCATAATAGGACATAAGAAAGCTACACAAACTAAAGGAACCAAGCCCAAGCCATTTTTGAGCATGAGACTTGTTAAAATCACATTTTAAAGCCAAAAATGGACTGTTTTGGACAATTCATAGTACTACGACCTTAAAGGACTATTATGAGAAGATACCAAGTTGCTTCATACATGCTAGTAATGATTCCCAAACATGGTCATTAATAAAGCCAACAAGAAAACCAATTTAAGCTCTCTTTTCAAGCCTAAAGTGAGCTTTGATAAGTCAAAATGAGTTAGATGATTAAATAAAGTTTGGTGATGCTAAAAGTAACCTTAAGTAACTTAAATATACACGCCTAGACTATCCTAGTGGCCTAGACTATCCTATCATATTGTCCTTTTGTTTACATACAATTACATATCCCGATGTTCTCTATATCCCCACATGTTTATGTACCTTTCATTTATAACTTATACTAACATCCTAAATTTTTATTTATAGATGTCTTACGAACTCTGCAAAGACGAAAAGCGCGGGTTGGGTCTGGCCCTAATCATGTGTAGAAGGTTCCAGCTAATCCGGATGATCGCATTCTTATACAGATCCGTCCTCCTCCAGATAGCACGTAAGTTAAACATCGTGTATATATATATATATATATATATATATATAAGGGTTTTAATATAAATTATTGTATATTGTAGTGATTTTCAAGATAGTAAAATTGTGAAGTGCATTTCACAATTATGCTTACAGAACTGGCCTACGCCAGTGATTACATGGGCGAGCACACCTCTCGCCCATAAGGATGCGATTTGAAATTTGAATTTCGTATATTTTTTATCACCGATAGATAATACATAGTTAATCAAATAATATTGCTTAGTAATATAATGATTTTAATATTATT
Organism: Panax quinquefolius; assembly: GCA_020205615.1. NCBI lineage: Eukaryota > Viridiplantae > Streptophyta > Magnoliopsida > Apiales > Araliaceae > Panax > Panax quinquefolius. Next base: position 27,352,583 of record CM035161.1, read on the forward strand.
ATTGTTATTTTATTTGCGAAATGATATAGATGGGACGACTTACAGCATCGATTATTGAGCACATTATTCGCGAAGTGCGTGCATTTAACTAAAGATAATTTGAACAAGGAACGACAAAAAGCCCCGCACAATCGAGATTGACCATCCAGATGTGGTGAGAAGATATGACGAAGATAGCCCCTGTGGTGGTGCATACATGCCCTATATAGGTGCGAGATGTGTGACCGATGGAAAGTCGAGAGTCGGGTCAAGAGGCGAAGATCGCCACTCGAATAGATCCTCGTGTGTATCGACTACGAGAAGGCAAAAAGGCACGTCGGGGCTATAAGTAGATATCACAAACCGCAACACATTCTTTGCGCCAGTGGTACGTATGTTATGTTTCTGATCATCTTTTGTAGCTAAAATATCATATGTTTACATAATAATATGAGGAAATAAACTATAGGAGTCTCGGTCTCAAGGTCAACCTATCAATTGGTTGGATGTGTATGTAGCCACCAGCGATGGTCTACTGAAGGTATTTCAGATAATGTAATAAGTTCACTTTATCCTAATATGTTGTTTATAAATTGTAATGACCTAGCTTCTTTAGTATTTTTTTATTTATTTTAACTATTTAATTGTTCATCTTCCGACAGACACTTATAAGGGCTTAATGAACTAACGCTATCCTCAAGGCACCCGCGTCTCGTCGATTGATCAAGAATTATGGGAGAGGCGTCCATCATGAAGAAAAAATTATGTCAAGGCCAAGGATAAAGACGACGCCTCGACCATCAGCTGGCACAGCGGCTACTCGCCACCCAGATCTACATAACCATCAAAGTTATCCACCTATCATACTCCTCGCCGATCGTGTGAGAGCGATCTGTCAGATCGTGATCTTCTTCAGATATCTTGGCGGCATCTGCATCTCTCGAGTCCCGATGAGTTCAGCGGAGGCAGAAGGCGGCAAGCAGTGAGGAAGCAGCACCACAACAACGGGAGAGCAGGTATATATATATCGTTTATTGTTTAGCTACATTGTCTTATATGTTTATAGTCTCTCGAAGTCAATGTCTTACTTATATGTAACATATATGTTTTATTACTTTGATAATTACAGATCCTAATTTGGATGATCCCAAGAAAGCGCTAGACTTATTTTTTTTAGATTTTTAAAGCCTTGTACTCTTTTAGATTCATTCTTTGGACAATTGTATTAGTTTATATGGATGTTTTACGATATCGATTATATTGTGTTGGATGAATGTTTTGTATTGTATCGATAAATGTTTATTCACGGATGAATGTTTTGTATTGTATTGGATGGATGTTAATATGGATGCTTATATATATATATATATATATATATATATATATATATATATATATATAACGTGTGTTGGGATTGAAAGCAGGTACAAAGCGTGTTATTTTGGGAAATCAATAAAATAGGCAAAATTTAAAAAAAAAAAAAAAGCATCAACAATCAGACGCGGTCGCTAAAATGTATCAATGATCTTGAATCTAGCGACCCGCTGCGGTCGCTATTATGTCGGTCATGACACGTGTGACACGTCACGACGACAAATGACTCAAGATAAGTCATAATAGCGGCCAGTATTCGGCCGCTAATTGCGATCATTAATAATTGTCATTATTGTTGGTTGGTCCGATGTCCTCCCAATGACCAGATTATCTGCGATTATATATCAAATGACCGGATACGGTCGCAGATAGCCATCTGCGATCGTATGCGGTCAATGATGTGATGATCGTCACGATAAGCCTTTTTGTTGTAGTGGTTGTGGGATCCACCAATGATTGTGCCGCATTGAATATTCCCCGACAAAAAGAATATTCTACGACCAATCGAATATTTTATAACAACTTGCATACTTTGCAAAATTTTCAAATACTACCCACAACTATAACACTATCTCAAATCCACACCATAATATTAAAAAAAAAAATATTTCGAGAAATTTAAATCTTTATTTATAAAATCTGGGGTCTCACAAATATCATCATTTAGGACTGAGGATGATGAAAAATATTTTAAAGAAAACGAATCCAATTGAAACACAAAAAGAACAAGTATTATGGATTCGTATTTTAAACAATTCGAGTTCAAAATACTTCATAAATAATCATAGTGAAGTAAAATTCAAGAATGATCAAAACATGGATACAATCAAAGCTAGTATCCACAATAGATATTTTGGACAAAAACAAAAATTTAATTTTTACGTGAATAAGGTCAGATTCGTGAAATAGTCAGATAACGAATAAGACCAAGTATCGTGAATAAGAACCTTATTACACTAAAAGAAAAGAATTTCACAAGAAAAATCTAACCAATAATCCAAAGATAATGATATTAGAAGAAATAATATCATTTTAAAAAAATAACATCCCTTACCTTTAAAAAGACTCTACTTCTAAATTGTAATACCAGATATAGTCTTTGAAGGAACTTCAGACCAGATAAAGAACACTCAAAGTATCAAAATACTCACAAGAATACGCTCGATAATATAGAGAGAGAAAAGGAGAGAAAACTTCAGTTTCTGGTGTGATTTTCAATTCTAACCTAAACACCCTATTTATAGGAAAATGTTTAGAACACCAAAGCAGAAAATTTAATAAAATATTAATATATATATTATAATTTCCTACGCACACTTTCATAGATTCAAATCATCAGCCAAACAAGTGGTCCCCCCTCACCAAAATCAATAAAAACGTTTTTCTTAATAAAAAAAATAAAAACTCCCAAAAATCAATTGTTCCGGAACTTTGGAACTTCAATAATTCATAATAAATAACTCTTTTGTCAGAAAAATTCGAACCTTGTGACTTTTCTATAGGAAATTTCATTCTCTACAACTTTGCGGAAGAAAATTTTTCCAAATTCCTAACAGAAACTGACCGAAATTCACAAACGGACGATTTTACAAGCTATAATCAAATTTCAGTAAAGAAATGGGCCCACAGACATGTTTAACATGTTTTAAATAATTTTTGCCACAAAAATATTTTTCCTCCTCATATATCCCATATTCATTGTAAAAATATCACCATTATTATATTATTAAAATATAATAATATATTTAAACGAATTGTTTATCGAAAAGATAAAATAACAATTTTTCAACAATTGTCACATTAAAATTTTCCATCTATATCCACATAAAATGAATATTTTTCTTATCATATAAATCAATAATTAATTATTCACAAATAATATTACGTAATCACAATCGATAATCGATATAGTTCACAGAGAAAGAGGGCTTTCCAATAAGGATTTCTCTCATCTTTGAAATTGATTAGGTGACCAAACCTCTTAGACACAATTTTTTAGACATTGCCAATAATGTTATCTAATAATATTATTCAAATAATATGAATTATTGATCCGATAATGAAAATATTGTGTAGTGACAATTATTGAAACAACAATGATATAAAATATCAACGTAGCAATTATGAATCAATAAAATAAAATATTGAAGCGAAGAATTATTGTAACAATTATTGAGTAATGCCTTCCTACGTAAGAATCAATAATTGGTGCAATACTGCGTAATCTTCTTGTGTTTTAATCACCCGGGTATTCCAACAAGATAATCTCAGAATAAACAACTTATACTTGTCGCTTTCTTCATTCAATCGCTTTCAGTTATGTACTACATGCATAAATACTGTCATTGCATTTAATATTTCCCCGACAGTAGTTAATATTCCACTACGACCAAACGAATATTCTCCGATAAAATGAATATTTTATAACCACTTGATATTTGAAATATTTGCGTATTTTACCCATAAATAACCACATTAATCAAATCAATCCTTACTATTTTAAAATAATAAATAGAGGAAATTTAATTTTATTTATAATAAGTTGAGGTTTTATATTTTCCGACAAATTTAGAAAATCAAAGTAAATGAGATACTAATATAAAATAAGTTCTAATTAATAAAAATTTTCAATTTGAGTTTATAAGTTCAATCGATAGCTCAACTTTGTTTATTTATTTTTTAAAAAAAATACTTGACACCACTAAATGATACAAAAGTTTAAATAGTATTTTGCATGCTGTTTAAATTAGCTTATCCGGTTAGTATGAAATTATTTTGTTAATAAGAAAGTGTTTAACTCTATTCTACTCAATTGACCGATAAAATACTAAAAATTAAATTTTACATTAAACACTTCTCTTTTCCACTATTAAGTTCAGTACTCGAATATGTTTTGGTGGACAATATATATATACTAGCAGTCCTGTGATGATTTATTAGGATAAACGGAAAATTCAAAATTATTTATATTTTATTATATAAATATATAATAATAATAATTCTGTAAATATATAAACAAATAATTAGCCATGTAACATTAGTAATATTTATCCAAAGCGATAAATGGACACAATGAGAGAAGCATAAGATAAACAAAAAGAACTTTCAAAGCCCCAAAACACTATTTCAAATTTCAATCCCAAATATTTTCACGTTCTACACATTATGGTAAAACCACAACACCCGCTAAACTCTACTGCTTCCCAAATAGTTCTTCTGTCTGCTCCTCCGCCTCCTCCGTCACCGGCTGCAACAACAACGCCGTGAACGGCATGTTCCCGTACCCATTCCCAGAATAATTCAAACACACCGGAGGTGGTTGACACAGATCCAACCTACAATTTGGCGGCGCCACAGCAAACATCCCCGGCTGGCACATCCCGCTGGAAACCGCAGACACCGGTTGAACCATATTAGAAGAACTCAGTGAAGCCGAGATTGAAACCTGCGACCGCGACGCCTGGAGAACACCGGAGGAAGTGCACACGGGTTCAGCCGGAACCGTACCGGTGCCGGTTGCAGCTATGATCGACGGTTCCGCGTGGCGGAGGAGCCACTCAATCGTCTCCCCATCCGAACGGTGGCCTAGTTCTCGGGTGAGTTGAAAAATACGGGCGGCGCAGAGTGCCGGCATACGGACCCGCCGACCACGGCCATTAACTTTTATATGGCGGTCTTTGGTACTGGAAGGGTGAGAATTAATTGGTTTTTTGGGAATGACCAACTGGGTGGATTTGAAACAAGTGGTGGGGTTAATGGAGAGAGTAGCTGGGGCTTGAGTTGGAGTTGGATTCGGGTTTGATTGGTCGAGGTGGTGGAGGACCATCCCTGAAGAAGCCATTATCGGAGAGAGAAAGAACAGAGGAGGAGAGAGAAAATTAGGGCTTGTAAGTGGAGTGGAATTGGTGGGACGGAGCTTGTGGGGTTGGAATTGACCCCACGGAGTAAGGGTTTATACGGAAGTTTAGGTGGGGTAGAGACGTAGGGTTATTAGATTATAGCAATCTTGGTGTTGTTGGATAATTTTACTGGGCCCATTGCCAAAAAGGTTTTGTGGTACCCACGGTCTATTTCTTTTATGTGGGCCTTCAGCACTGGGAGTTTTTTTAGTTGACTCGCAGCTGGCAGTGTGATTAAGTTTGTAGTCTATATATTTAGGATCTATTAAGTTTATTTTTTGGTAAGTTAATTAATTAATTAATAAAATAATAATATAAATAGAGTTTCGCATGCGTGTCAACGATCAATAAAAATATAAACTATTAGAGAATCTCTTAATATAAAAATATTAGCGACAAAATGTTCACAACAGTCGAAAGCTTAATGCAACAAAGCCGTGTGGGAAGGCCCACCACATGTAGTGAACTTATTATTATAATTGTATATGAAAAATGAATATCGACTATTGGTTAAAATTAATAATTAAAAAGGAAAGAAACCAATTAACGGTACGGATTATAATGGAATAGTAGCATTTTACAAGAATCGTTACTCCAAGTCTTTAGAGCATTTACATCAGTTTTTTTAATAGATTTTTAATCTCTATATTTGAAGAATATATATCAATAAATCAGTATCTAACAGTTTTTTTATTCTTATATAATTATCTATTTTAATCCTGATTTGACTCCTCAGAGTGAGGAAATCAAAAGAGTGTTTCTTATTTATGTAAAATGACATTTCACACCTTATTTATTATGATTTTATGTTGGTTAAAGGATCTTATCTCACTTAATTGTTGATTTGGGTATGCCTATCAAATTCACTTATTTTTATATTTTAAACATAGGATTTAGAGGAGAAAGAGAACTATAAAAAAATTTAAAAAATATTACTACTAATTATAAATTTTATTATTTTATAATTAAAATAATGTTGTTTTAGTTCTCATAAACACATAATGATCGTTGCACATTTTGATTTCTAGCAATATTTATTTTTAAATTAAAATAATTACAATTTTTAAATTCAAACAACAATTACTTTTAAATAAAAAATAGTTACAACGTTCAAAACATGACTGTTAGAACTTTCAAATTTTAATTTTTAAATTTTAATATTTAAGGAATTAATATTAGGAACCTGCTGGGTAGATAGTGAAAAAATTGAATCCCTATCCTACAGAATGACTCAATAACACTGCAGTGTAGGGATAAAGATAAGAAAATTGTTATGAATACTGTTAAGAACACTAATATTTGGAGATTTTATTTTTTATGCAGTAAATAATCAAGTCCATAACAAGGCGATGTGCCTAAATATCACATCTCTGACCCTAATTTTATATCAATTTTTTTCATATCTGACTATATTTTCTATCAATTTTATTTCATTTTGTTTGGCTCCTATTTTATTTTGAAATAGAAACAATCTAATACATAAATTCGGAGGAGTAGTTTGGTCTTATCAATTTTCAAAGCCTTTTTGCTTCTTCTTTTTAAAATGCTCTTCAACTTTTAAAATAATTTTTATTTTATCTTTTTTAAATTTTTTATTTAATTTAATAAATTTTATAAATATTTTTGTTTTGTGTTAGCGAATGCTGGTATAAATAAACTATAGCAAGTCACGAAAATTGTCAGGGTACAAGTCTTGTTCGGGAATAATTTATAAGTTATTTTTTATTATTAAGGTGTCTGGTAATCACTTATTTTTTGACTTATAAATTGAGTTTTCAGTCAAAAAAAATAAGGAACTATTTGTTAATTATTTTAAAATGACTTATAAATCATTTTAAAATAAGTTATTTTGACAAAATTTAATGTCTATTTTGTCCCTCTTTTTATTAATGTCTGTTATAATTAGATCATACACGCATACGACAGTAAAAAATTAAGATTTACGTGTTTTCCCAATATGGACAGTCCACGAGAGTGGCATTATTCTTTAGATTGATTGAATGTATTATAAAGCTTTACGATATGTAGTATTTATAACTACTATTTATATTTCAACCCTAATTCACATTATAGCCTTACTATCCTCATAATGTCCTTTTATAATCAAATCAAGAAACTGATGTTCGCCGTCTGGCGCAACCCACACTTTTTTTAGACTGTTAGCGGCGCGCCCCGTGCTCGTGCTCCAGAACTTAGTTCGCAGACCTTGGCGTGCCTGCACTCCAAGAAAGCCGCTTCCCGCCTCCTCGAGCTCTAGAAATTTTGTTCTCTTAACGCCTCGGCACACACATATACTCTCGCCGCCTGGTGCACTGGTGCTATTTTTAAAAAAACTCAGATCTGATCATGGGGGCTCCGTCCCTTCCCCCAACCCCGATCTTTGGTTCAACCCTGTATTAATCTTTTTTCAGTAGTTTTTAAGTTATGAGTCATAAGTTTCAACAATATCTTTTTTAGTAATCTTAACATTTATTTTAACTTATAAGTCATTTTGAATCGAACAATTTTATAATTTATTTTAACTTAATTTTTGACTTATAAATTAAATTGACGCCGAACGCTTTTATTTATAAGTTAGAACTTAAAATAATTTATAAATCAACTTATATTTTAACTTATAAGACATTTTAAAATAAGTTTAGTTAAAAGTCGGGTGCAGTTCGTTTGTCATAGCTTTACCCCCCAAAGGAAAAATATAAGAGCCATTATTTGGGCTGGGCTTCTGGCCTTCAAATAAGAGGGGGAAAAAGGACATAGCCGTAATATTCAAATTTAAGCGGGGCAATATCGTGCAGTCGGCCGATGAATTAGAAGAATCTCATCCGTTCAGGTTTCAAATTTTGAGGTACAGAGAGAGGAGCTCAAGTCATCTATCAATTTTTACAAAACCCACTGAATATGAAGAAGTCGGAGCTGAAAAGAAGACTTTCATAATATATATATATATATATATATATATATATATACACACACTGTATATGCATGAATGGAAGCATCAAACATCTTGCTTTCTTCACAATTTCCTCCTCGAACCCAGCTTAAACGGTTTCCTTCAGGTAAATATTATTGATTATTTTTTGTAGCTGTACATGTTTTTGTTTATGCTTCTACGTTTAGGTGATGAAGAGTATAAAATTGGGGTTATGAAATTTATAGTTTCTTCCTTTTTAGTGATTAATAATGGGTAAGTGGTGGCAAGTTTTTTAAGTGCAATAGCTGCTTGAAATTTTCGTGTTCAATCACCAAAAAAAAAACACAATCTTTGGAGTGCAGGGAGTTCTAGAATTGGTATACTAGAATGAGGATTTGGTATACTACATTTTAAATATGTTTGCGCAATTTCAGTAATTGGTGAACTCCTGGACTTGAATTAGTTGAAGTCAAATTGGAAATTTGGAGGCAAAGTGCTAATATGTTTTGCTCTCCTACTTGTTGATGTCATGTGAGAACATTTAAACCTTAGAATACAACAGTTTTAAAAAAGTATTGGAGAGTTGGTCAAGCAGGTCCTTATTGCAATTCTGCTGTTGAGTTGCTCAATTTTTTTTCCAGAAAATTCGCTATAATGTGTTCCTTAAGGTCTTACCATTTATTTTTAGGGGTTATGTTGACCAATAGATAATTACACTCTGCTCAAACTTGTGAATAAATAGTCTGCTCTTATTGTTTCTGCAATTCCTTAGTTAAGTATAGTTATTTTCCTTCCATGTGGTTCTTGGGGAGGTTATGTTTTTTTAATTTTTCCCCCCCCCCCATAGTTTTTTAGTTATGTGTGTTTTGCAAACTAAAAGAATTATGCGATGGTTAGCCTCCTGTATTAATATTTTTTCTTGCATATTTGCCAAGTCCCAAAATCATATGAAAAAAGGAGGTAACCGTTGGATTGAAATAGTGGAAGCCATAGGAATCAAGTACTATGTTTTTTAAGTTATGGATTCCCACAATTGTTTCCTACTCCCCTTATCCCTCACCCCATGCCACCCTTTACCCAAATTTGAAAGCAATTTTGAACTTTAACCCTTATCCCTCACTTCTGAACTTTACAAGAACAGATACATTTTGTTTACAAATTAAAAATGTAGTTAATTCTTTTGTGCATCAAACTCTTCATCTTTTCCATATCATGTAGCCATGGTAACATAGAGTAGTACATTTCTTCAATCATATTAACTTAGTTTGTGGAAAATTATTGTATTGTATTTACTTGTTTCTTCTTTCTGTAGTGGCCGAACTGACATTCACTTGCATAATAAAATCATAACGGTTTTAGTTGTCAGACATTAGGTTAATGTTATTCTTTTTTTTTTTTGCAGCCGTGATGCTTCATGAGCAAGCAGCTCCTGCACTTTCCCCTGTGCTAACTACTTCTTTAGCACTACAATTTCCAACCTCAGTTCTTACTCAGGAGCTGCGAGATGATTTTAAGCCTTTGTTGCACATAAACAAAACTCCCCAGGTGAGATTCTTGGGGTATAGACCTTTACAACATCAGTTTGACATAACTCTTTCACAAAATCTTGTTTTGATAGGGGAGAGGGGAAGGTAGTGACTTTTCCTCATATATTACACTCACTTTACTATGAAAAGCTACTTTTGAATTTGATTTTGGTAAAATGTGATTTATCTTGTGTTGAAGAATTTCAGTTGATATCTCTTTGATTCTTTCCTGTTGAAAGGCAGTTTTGGACGGGAAGCATATGGAAACTGGGTTCTCAGCACATGAAGAGAATGACCCTGTTGATTCTGAAAAATATCTTCAGGAATTTCAACGCCAATTGCTGCACTGGCGAGGTTTATGGTATTTGTAAGCTTAATCAAACTTAAGCTCTATATACGTAAAAGCTTCACAGCCAATCTTTTTCGCATTTTTCTTCCACAATGATTGTTTTTGTGCTGTTGTTCACAGATCACCATCCTTACAGATGGGAAGAATACCATCCTTATCTTCAACTAAGCAGTCCCTTGCAAGTAAAACAAAGATGCTTATGGGTGTGGAACCTTGTGATGTGGTTACCCTTGCTAAGATAACTTTGTCAGCCTCTAAACACGCAGTCTCATTAGCCGAGGACCATAAATCATTTGAAGCTGATCTTGATGAATCCCTTGCCCCAAGGCAGTTCCCTCCCCTTTTATTCTCTTCTTGTTTCATTTGTTTGTTTTTTTTGGGGTTGGGGGGATGACATAGGCAGTTTTCTTTTGACTATGTTTCTTCCCTAATTATTTTCATATTCCCGGAAATGTTTTTTAGAGATTGATATTTTAAAATATTTGTTTAGTTTGGGATCTACAACTCCAGTTGAGCAAGAGAGAATTGTAAGGTCAACACGCCTGTTGGAGAGACAATCTAAAAAGAGGAGGGTGCCAAAACAAAAGGTTTTAGTTCAAGAGACTAGCAGTTCTAAAAGAGCAGACTTGCAAAGAAGTAAAAGTAAGGCATCTGATCTGGATGATCCTCTTCGATTATTCTCGTGGGTTCCAGAATCCAAACAACTATTGACTGCCAAGGAAGAATCTGAATTGATTGTTCGCATCCAGGTATGTATGTTCTCATGTCTTCAAATGCAGGCTATTTAGATTGCAAGATGCTCTAATTGTAGTTTGCATTTTATGATGTACCAGGAGTTGATTAGATTAGAGGAAGTGAAGGGTAGGCTACACGTGCAGTTTGGCCGTGAACCAACTCTGGTTGAATGGGCTGAAGCCGTTGCGCTAAGTTCTTGTGCCTTGAAGTCGCAACTTCACTGTTGTAACAACAGCAGGGAGAAGTTAATATATGCCAATTTTCGATTGGTTGTTCATATAGCGAAACAGTATCAAGGGCGTGGGCTTAATCTTCAGGATCTATTACAGGTGATCAAAGCGATCAACTTTGTGCCCACTTTCTACTTTGTTTCCCATTAAAACTGACTGCGATAACTAGAAAATATGTCAGACTGAAAAGTTACATGCTAGTGACCTTTTCTTCTTTTGTTCTTTTATTTTTTTGGTGGCAAACTGAAAATGAAAAAAACCCATGAGGGGGTGACTTTCAATTTGGGTACAATCCCTTGGTGTGCTACATGGACAGCTAGTATGTATGTATATACATTGGCTTACTGATGATCCAGGGTTAACATGATGGGGGGTCAAGACTTAAGACATCAAAGAGAAAAATTAGTCGGACAGCTAGTGTGCTACATGGACAGCTAGTGCGTAAATACACTGGCGGACCTAATGTTAACATGATGGATGGTCAAGACATTAAAGAGAAAAATTAGTCGGGCAAGCCAAACTTAATACACACACATACACTAGCTGAATATATATGTGTATCAAAATTACGACGTTCCTATAAAATATTAATATTTAGTATTCTTCTAGCGTTACAAAATTTATAGGAGAAATGATAGCAAGATTTGTATGTTTTGGAGTTCACTAAAAGGTTAGAATTTTGGTTTTTACCAAAAGACTAGTGGCCTATTAAATAACACAATTACAATTTGTATATATAGATGTCTATAAGGTTATATGGCTGAAATGAAGGTATTAACCACACTAACAAATTGGCGTCCCTTTTACTCGTACTAGTTTTAAAAGCATATGGAGAGCACCACCAGGCAATTTTAGAAGTAAGCTCACTCAATTATTGAACTATAGGTACAAGTCTAGGTAGGAGTAAATAGGTTACTAAATATGACATAAAGACAGAAAAAATAATATGGAAGTTTGCTAATAATGGGAATGCATGGCAGAGATCTTTTAGTTGTTTTGTCCATATTACTAGTTTTGATTTTGAACTCTTTATATCGGCTTTAGTTTCTACATAAAATATTAGAATCTTATAATAATTCTCTCACTTTCTTGAATAAAAGTTATATACTGAAACAGTAATAGGAATGATGTCATGTGTGTTTCAAAAACTTAGGACAGGTGATTCCCCTTGCCTCATCATAGGTATGCCTTTATAACTTCACAACTGTTTTGTGCTCTCTGAGAATGCAATTACTGTTAGCTATCAAATTTTGGCATAACAATACAATCATGGTGTCTGGTTGCCGATAAGATGCACGAGTAGAAACTGAAAAAGTTGAATTGCAATTTGTTTGGGCATTGAGCGTTATCATTCCAAATTCTCCTTTTGTTCTCTTGGCAATCATAATAAAGTATTTCATTTAGAAATGTGGATGGGCCTGCTTGAGATATCCTCACAACTTCAACTTGAAGTGGAATTTGTTAATCCTTACTGATATTGTTGGTCTTCTGTTGCAGGAAGGAAGCATGGGTCTCATGCGGAGTGTCAAAAAATTTAAGCCCCAGGTTGGTTGCCGATTTGCTACTTATGCTTACTGGTGGATACGGCAGGCAGTTAGAAAGGCTATATTTCAAAATTCTAGGACAATTCGTTTGCCTGTAAGGGCTCTCTTATTGCTCAGTGCTATCTATTTCAACCCAGTTTTGTATTTCAATCCTATATGTTTGTCATGTTAACTGTTGTTCAGCTTTTTCCATAACTAACACATTCCAAAATTTCAGTTTATGTAACATAATCTCAAAAGAGATGTTGACCATAGTATTTTTTATTTTGCGATTTTGTCGTGAATATGACAAATGGATTATGCAGGACAATGTATATGGCCTCCTCAATAAGGTTACAGAAGCAAAGAGGCAATGCATCCAAGAAGGACATCATTGTCCAACCAAAGAGCAAATTGCAACTCGTGCTGGAGTTACAGTTGATAAGTTGGAAAGATTGCTATATTCAGCTAGAACACCTCTTTCAATACAACAGCATGTGTGGACAGACCAAAATACTACTTTTCAGGTAACCTTCTTGTAACCATAGTGACATCCCGGTAAGAACTTAAAATTAATGTGTTAATAGAAAATGCTGAAGAAAATGTCTCAGGGACATTACGCAAGGGTCTGTTTCAGTGCCGTAGTCATGCTACATGTTCCCATCAAGAATTAGTTGGAAACCGGTCCTTGATATCAAATGTATCATTTTTAACTTTCTCATAACAATTTTTATTTCTCATAACTAGGGTCAAGCCTAGTGTTAATTAAAATGTCCTCTGTAGAGTCAGGAAGCTAATGTTAAAAACATTACCAGCAAGAGATGCACAAATTAATTGGGAGGAATTCAAGACTAGATTATTTGGCTAAAATAGTGAATAACTTTTTCTAGCATATTCTTTTTTGTTATCTGATAAACTCAAGGCTATTTGGGGATGTTTTGGAGCAGAGTACATGAACATTAAAACTATAAATAAGAAATATCATCGAACTGGTATGGACACTTATGCAGAGACCCGTGCTTTTTGGTCATCTGTCTGACTCTAAGGCTTCCTTGACAGTTCTAGAAGTACATCTCTCTCTCTCTCTCTCTCTCTCTATATATATATATATATATATATATATATATATATATATATGTTATATCTAAATACATGTTATGATTTCCTGAAGCTTTGCCTACGGATCTCAGAAACTAGACACAAGACACTCACACACGATGCATGTACACTTCATATTGTGATGCTTACAAAATCTTGGAAGAACGTGTTGACACACGCCTCAAAAGATTTCTTACAAATCTTAAAATAGATTTTTACACCACATGCATGGTAAACTGAGTCCATGTTTCCAATGATTGTTGGTTTAGGTCACAGTTGTAAAGAAAGAAAGAAGTTCATTACAGAGCAATAATTGCCATTCACATTACGTTATTCTGAAAAGGTGTTTTTTTGAGTGTCAGTTGCCACATGCTACTTTTAATTCAAAAGGTTGATTTTTGTTACATATTTGTCTCGTATTGTCTTGTGTCCTTGCCATTTCTAGTTTGATGCTTCTTATGTCTATGAATTTCTATTGTGCTCATCTAGGTTATGTGTATCTGATCTAATTCATTCTAGGTTTTGAACTCATAAAGAAATTTATATTCGTTATATACCCTCATTTGAAGAGCATCCCTTGGTCTTTAGTGGTTTAGACCTAGACTTCAGATCAACTTTGTGTGCTCTGAGACTTCTTCTCCCCAAGTATGTCAGATAATCTCCTCCTGATTGGATATCTTTCTATTTCCATTTTAATGAGTTGCCAATCTAGGGCCCTACTTCAAATATAGTGGTGAATAAACACTATTTACAGCTGTAGAATGTCTTATTATGCCGGTATTTAAATTTATTACGATAAAGAGCAATACATTGTTTTTATTTTCACAGCAAATCACTGCCGACACGGCAATTGAGACCCCAAAATCGAGTGTGGAAAAGCAGCTCATGAGGCAGCACGTCCGCAGCCTACTCAGCATTCTTAGTCCCAAAGAGAGGAAAATTATGCGGCTGAGATATGGCATTGAAGGCGGTAAATCAAAATCACTCTCTGACATAGGTGCTGTTTTTGGGTTGTCTAAGGAAAGAGTCCGGCAGCTGGAGAGCCGAGCATTATACAAACTGAGGCAACGTCTGGGTAGCCAAGGCCTGGATGCCTACGAAGATTTGCTTGTTCAGCCTTGATGCAGTTCACTTCACTAGTTTAGGATTTGGACTCGGTCAAGGGCAAAAGAGGAGCACTTCTCTAAAAGATGGAATGGAATGCAAGCCTGTAATGTACATATTACATCTTTTCTTTTTGTCCGTCTCTCAATCAATCAAAAAAATGATTTTTTTTTTTTTTTTTTGGGGTTATAAAGCACATGTACCAATCTAATTTTCATTGCAGTTTCTAATAATTTATTCAATTTCTTATTTATTACTACTGCTTTATTTATCTACTTTCATCAAAATCATATATGCTCATAATTAGGTGAATCATCAAAAAAATTAATAATATTTTTAATTATACAAATAGTATTACTATTTACAGAAATTATTAATCTCATTTTAATGACATCAATTCTAAATTTGAAAGTGTCTAAAATTAATTTTATAATGTCAAATTTACTCTTTTAGTTTAGAGGGAGAGTAAATTTGTTCTTTAATTTTGTGAAAAAAATACATTAATAAAATATATTACTCCTACCTACTAACAGAAAAATAATTGGCAAATGGACATTACTTGTGTACCAGCCGGGAATCGAACCCGGGTCTGTACCGTGGCAGGGTACTATTCTACCACTAGACTACTGCTGCTTTGTGAAAATAATTGCTATTATACTTAATAAAAAATAAGAAATCTGAAAGTTAAGGATTTTAGCTTTTATTTTTGTGCGTTTAGTTCATAGGAGTATATATGCAAAAGTTTTGAAGTTAGATTTAATTCTCCCTCACTGCCAAAATGAGATTCGTGAGCTCTCTTTGAGTGTTACAGTTTCATAATATAAAAAGAAAATTAGAAATAAATCACATATTAATTAAGGTTATTATTCTCACCAACACAACTTTTTTTTCCCTTTAATTTTTCCAATGACATAATTTAATTTAAAAAATTGATATTAGAAAAGAAATAGGGAATTAAAATCATATGTAAGTACGTACGGGTGTATGACAGCCTCAATTTGGGGAGGAGGGGAGTAATTAGTTTCACATAGACAACAAATAAATAAAATGCCATTTTATCTAACGATCCCTGTGAGTTTTTTTATGAATGGAAAGTGAAAGTTTTTTTTTTAAAAAAAAAAACAAGAAATTTTCCATTGTCCCTTCCTTCCGAAACAAAGTTGACAAATATAGTTTAAACTAATTTTTCTTGTTATCTCTAGAATTTATGGATTTAACAAAGAAGAAACAAACTTGCAAATTTCTAGAGGGAAAATTTCAGATTACTTTTTGCAAAATTAATTGATACTTGCAAATTACTATTTATGTAAGAAGAACTTGTGAAAATATCAAGTTATTTTTTAAAAACTTGAATTCGCCTTTTGTTATTTTAAATCTAATTAAGAAAGTAGCTTCAATAGTCCATGTAAAGTTAAATCTTGAGAATAACAAAAATTATATTAATAGAATATTATTTCACATGTATTTTTGATATTTATATATAGTATGTGAGATCTCTTATATGTACGTATAAGAGAGAATCATGTAAAATATGAATTCCATTATAATGTAAGAAAAGTAAGTTTTGTCTAGCTAGACTACAAAGGAAAATTCAATTAATATAATCCTACTATTCCTAGTGGACCTAGTCCCTTCCACACATTCGGCAGCACATTTTTGTAAGGGTACAAATATATATCTAATAAAACAAGACAAAGATATGAGCTTAGCTTAATTTTTATATGAAAACCACTAATCGATCGATCACAAATAAATATCTACGAAGAACTCTTAGAACATGCGAAAGGGTATGGAGAGTGATATGTATCTCCGTCTGCCTACCTCGCGAAAGTCTTATGATTCTTATTTTTCATGTCCATCGGCTAATGTAATTTTTCTATATACATTTACTAGTATATATATTAATATCAAAATATAATTTGACAAATATCAACTCCTAGCTATTTGTTGTTTTCTTACTATATACATTTACCAACTTCATTCATGTTTTAAATAATTAAAATCTAAAAATATTAAATAAAACAATCGACACATACTAGTTTGATTAAGTATTACAAATTAATTGAAATTAAAATATCACACTATATCAACATGGTCATATTCAAAATTATCCATCAATTTCAACTAAAAATTAAAATTAAAACTAACTGACAACCGCTACATATAAATTACAAATCCCAACACTGCAATATGTATATAATTAATATTCTCACTTAAGAAACAAAACAACACCAAGCCATGTCTGATAAGGTAGGCTCTCCCGGAAGCTTCAGGCATGGAGTCACCGGCAAAGAACAATCTTTCGCCTTATCAGTCACCTCTCCGTCCGTCCCAACCGACAGAACAGCGAATTTCGACTTGTCCGTCGATTCCGAACACAAAGCCAAAGCCGTTAAAGTTTTCTCATTTGCCAATCCACACATGAGAACATTTCATCTAAGTTGGATTTCTTTCTTCACTTGTTTCGTATCCACCTTCGCCGCCGCACCCCTCGTTCCGATCATCCGAGACAACCTCAATCTTACCAAAAACGACATCGGAAACGCCGGCATAGCTTCCGTCTCCGGCAGCATTTTCTCTAGGCTTGCAATGGGTGCAGCTTGTGACCTCCTCGGTCCCCGTTACGGCTGTGCATTTCTCATCATGTTGGCGGCTCCCACCGTCTTTTGCATGCCGTTTGTATTGTCGGCCGGAGGATATCTGGCCGTCCGATTTATGATCGGATTCTCTTTAGCGACGTTTGTTTCTTGTCAGTATTGGATGAGTACTATGTTTAATGGACAAATTATTGGTCTTGTTAATGGGCTGGCGGCGGGGTGGGGGAACATGGGTGGTGGTGCAACGCAGCTTATCATGCCTTTGATTTACGAAGTGATCCGGCTAGCCGGAGCGACGCCGTTTACGGCTTGGAGGATTGCCTTTTTTGTCCCTGGATGGTTACATGTAATAATGGGGCTTTTGGTTTTGGTGTTGGGACAAGATTTGCCTGATGGTAACCTTAGTACACTACAAAAGAAAGGAGATGCAGCAAAAGATAAATTTCCCAAGGTTATTTTCTTCCTCAAAACTTAATTCACTTTAGTTTTCTGAAGTGTCTAGTTTATGAACACAATTTTCTTGCACAAGCATTCTTAAACCACAGATTAATGTTCTTAAATCTTTAGATAGATGGCTGAAATTAATCTGGTTTAATCAAATCTTAAATGACACGCGGTTAGTGTTACGGTCGGGTCTCATATCTTGAACTTTCATGAATTTTTTAATTGTATTAAATCTTTAGAGGGTGTCAAGTGATCTGATAATAGTCGACTCATGTAATCATGATGCATCATTTAATATATACCAAATGGTACTCATTATATACCCTTTTAACTATATTGTCAACAAAAAATTTAATAATTTTTTTTCGTAAATATAAAAATCTTTAAAAAGAAGGAAGAAAGTTTATTAAATATTCTTTGTGGGATGATTTCCATGCATGCCACTCGTGCCGAACAAATTATGCTTAATTCGACTGCATAAAGCGAAACTCGAAAATGTTTCTGAATGAACATCTCATGTTTCCTTAAAACTATTGTCATAATGAAAATAATATCAAAATCTATAAAATTTGGGTTCACAGGAATTTGCAAGTATGACTAATTTATTTGCTCTGTTCAGGTCCTCTGGTATGCTATCACAAACTACAGAACATGGATCTTTGTCCTTCTTTATGGCATGTCGTTGGGTGTAGAATTAACTACTGATAACGTCATCGCCGAGTACTTTTATGACAGGTTCATCCTCCTCTCATCTAAATCTCTTCATAAACCCATGCATTAGGTGCTTGTTTTGTATTGTCGGGTTTGATGCCTTTGGACTTCAAATAAAATAAATTATTTTAAGTAAACTGCATATATATATATATATATATATATATATATATGAATCAAATAAGAACTCAAATGTATGCATGCATGTAATATTTTTTGTGTAGTTTAATCTCAAGCTCCACACAGCCGGCATAATTGCAGCCACATTTGAATGGCCTTTATAACCTGGTCTCCCGTCCCATGGGCGGACTCTCTCATCGATCTAGCTGCATTAGGCGCTTCGGCATGAGGGGACGCCTCTGGAACCTCTGGATATATCCAAACCTTGGGAGGAATATTCTGCATATGTCTCCCGGTCGAGCAAATTCTTTCTCTCTCTCCATTTTATCAATGATATTATTTTCCCTTGGCGCACAAGCCGCGTGTGGAGCTACATTTGGCATCATTCCCTTCATTTCTCGACGTTCACTAGGCGTTATCTCGGGCCTAACGGGTGCTGGCGGCAACTTCGGATCCGGGTTAACACAATTATTGTTTTTTACAAACTCGAGATACTCGACGGAAACAGGGTTGTCTTTGATGGGGATAATGATCGTGGGGTGCACCCTTGCCACGACGGTTGTACATTTTCCCCAATGGGGGAGCATGTTCCTGGCGGCATCAACAGATGAAAAGAAGAGCAAGGAGGAGTATTATTATGGGGCGGAGTGGAGTGAGGAGGAGAAGGAGAAGGGGTTGCACCAAGGAAGCCTTAAGTTTGCCGAGAATAGTAAGTCCGAGCGCGGGAGGCGTGTAGTTTCTGTGCCAACCCCGCCGACTCTTTCCAATATCTAGTGTCGTAGTAATATATAATATGAGTTGGAGCAATAATAAAGATTTATTACAAATTAAAAAAGTTTAATTACAAAATTAAAGTTAAAGTTATGGTCTTGTGAAAAAGCTATAATGTCTTTGTATTTGTCTTAGAAACTAACGTAAAAATATTATTTTTTTGAGGTAAAATTATATATTTTTTCCGTAATTATTTAAGTTGTTTATTAGTTTTGTATTAAAGTGAAATATAAGAGTGAAGTAAAAACATAATCAAGTGCAGTATTTGATCCTCTCCCTTCTAATTTGGGTAAAAATTAATCTATATCGTGCCTCTCATATTTCGGTGGGCAGAATGATTATATAATTCTATCATGCACAACACTGCAATGGTTGGTTGCTGACAATTTATCAAAAGGAATAGATAAGAGTCCGTTGACTGACAAAGGAGTTGGGAGACTCTCATTTGTTAGCGGCCCAAACTTTCACTTGGTCCAATGGGCTTCATTAATTTACTTTTATAGCTAGGATTAATGTGGTGCATGGACAGTCGATCGGATCTATCTGGTAGAGAAAGTGCAGGTGTGAGCTGATCGGGTGGTTCCCCTAATTGCCACCAAGCTGTGAACTGGCGGCAAACAACCACAGTTATTATGAACAGTTTCGGGAAAAAAAATCATTGCATTTTTGTAATTATGATAACATGACTAATTTTGGATGCATGGCAAATGATCTGGCCCTTTTCTCTTCTATTCCTTTTGTCCTCGCCCTCTAAATCAATGCCTAACCAACACAAAAACGTGCATGTTTACTATCTACTTAGTTATTATACATACATATATATATATATATACATATATATATATATATATATATATATATAGTAACTTTCACCTCTACCAATATATATAGTAACCGCTGTTGCTGCTACTTCTATATACACAAATAAATAAAGAACCATAACGTACTGTACATTTTAGCAGAAGAAGAGAAGATCAAAGTAGCTAGCTAATATATAGCTTCTATATAAATCAATAATCATTTATGGAAGGAGCCAATGATGAAATTAGCAGCTTACAATTTATAAATCAGCACGGCGGGGACCATGCCGCCGCCGCCGCCTCCCCGAACGGATGCAGATCATCTTTCAGTGAGAGGTGTGGGCATCTGGCGAAGAAGCAGCGGGCCAAATTTTATATTCTCCGACGCTGCATAGCAATGCTTGTGTGTTGGCATGAGCGGATCGACTGACCATTGTTATATTAACCTACGTAACAAAATGAATTTTACTCTTTTTGTTATCATATTTTATGTAGGAATTAATGTACTTAAATTAAGAGTTTTTTTTTTTCAATTATTCAGATATTAGTGTAGTCTTATAGTTAATTAATGACAGTTGTATAATGGTGGGTCATATATATTTTAGATCTGGTTTTTTCTTTTTGGATGATTTGGCTGTTTTTGTAATTAATATTAATTTTAAATTATTGCTAGAGTTTCAAGGATATGTTCATGAAGTGTATATATATATATATATATATATATATGAGGTTATTTCGTAAACAAATTAAAATAAATCGCCCTTATGTCATTCATGGAAGAAGCCAAAGAGGAAAGCAATAAAAGCTTAATTCTTTTACATGTCAACTGCACAGTGTATATATATCTATCTATAACTGTTATAAAACACCCCTATGATGCAATTTAAAATGTATTCTGAAAACTAAGTGCAAAAAAGTTATACGAATACATTTTTTTTCTTTTTCTTTTCTTGTGTGTGTGTGTGTGGAGTTTTTCAATGAATAAAAAGAGAAACAAAGTTGTAAATTCTTATAATTAAGTACTAAGATATATAGAAACCAGGTATTAACTTGTAAAGAATAAATGTTTTAATCTAGTGATAATGTCTCTTTTTTTTTTTTGTTCTGTGCAAGATCAAAATCCTCATGTCATTTTGTGAGTCCATTGGTATAAAAAAAATTAAATGTATTTTTAACTTTGTGGGTCACTAAGAATAAATTTATAATTTTTTTTATTCTTATTTTTTTATTTTTATTTTCTAATATACGTGCAAATTATAGTTTGGTATAATTTATTTACAGCTAATTTTGTAAATTGATAAAGACTACTCGGTAGTCGGTACGGTGACTAAAATAAAACATTGAGATAGCTAGCTCGAATTGAATTAAGCCGCCGGAAAATGTTCCGTTATTGTGGTGTACATGGCCGGCCGGACTCAATAATGACGTCGTAGACGACCGTCTTTTCTTGTGACCTAAATCTTAGTATATTTTACTTTTTTGTTGAACGTACAAGAGAAATTAAACATTATTTTGCACATAATGAACAAATTTAAGAAGGCATAAATATTTTTAAATAATAATTTTTAATTTGGTGGGAGATGACATATGGTTTAGTATGGTACCACCAGAGTGACGAGTGATTTGTCATGTCAGTCAAATTTTAGCCAAGACCGACTATATTTTATCACAAAATCACTAGACATACATGTACAATTAATATTAAGTATATATTTTAAAAATAAAAATTTGATATTTAATAGTGATGACATGATAATAAAATTAAATAAATTATATTATTTTATATTATCAATAAAAATAAAATTTCTCTTATAAAATAATTTAATTTTTAACAAATAAGACTTATAACATGAAGGTCCTAGTATAAGTGACCCTTTTCTTAAAGTATTTGATTCTTTCTGCCCCTTAATTTTGTTTTAGAAGATTTTTCCAAATTGTGTCATGGAATGCAAAATTTCGCCAAGTATGATATGATTGATATGTACTCTTTCTGTTTCTTAATATAATATAAGTCGTTTTAAAAATTATTTTTTTATTTTAATATAAGTTGTTTGAGTAATTTTAAATAAAGATTAATTGTTTAGCTTTTTAATATTATTCTAAGTAATAAATATAATTTTAATTTTTTCACTACTTTTTGTTTAATAAATAATACTTTTTTTTTAATATAAGGACAATATATATAATTAATATTATATTTAATACTATATAATTATTTTTTTAATATTTATACATAACTCTAAAAATACCTATATTAAAAAACAGATAGAGTAATAAATTAAAGTTGAATAGATTAGGAGTTAGCCGACAGTAGGAATCGCATGTCAAAAATAAAAGTAGAAAAATTTTAAAAGAAGAAAGAGAGTAGAAATTTTTAGGAGAAAATGACTTGAAATGAATCATACAAAAATCCATACTTGGGTCCCCCGGCTAAAACCTTTTTGTCTCCATTTTTATTTTTATTTTTCTTCCCTCGCTTATTGAATTTTGTCAAAATTTGATTATTAAATCAAATAAATGAATTCAAAAGGTATAAATTACTACATCTTTAAAAACAAATAATTTTAAAAATATTATTATTATTTTAATTTTAATTTTAATTTTAATTGTGATTTTATATTTATAAAGTGTAATAATAAATATTTTTTTATTTCTAAGTAAAACAACAAATTTAATTTATAATTATATTTATTACAAAAACTAGTTATTATATGAGACTCGAATTCGAGCTTGAATTTAAAATTCACGTTGAATTCTAATCTCACGAGTAGTTTGAATATAATTTGATCCGAATTGGATCGAATTTGAGTAATAAATATTTAAGTCGAATCGGATCTTAATAAAAAAAATTAAATACAATTCGAATTCGAGTCAAATTCAAGTATGAATTTAACATTTTGAGCCGAATTCGATCAATTTTACTTTGATTTGTTTACCCCCTTATCCACAATGATGAAAGTAATTTTATTAGATTTAGGAATTGGGAGTTGGGACCCACATGAACAATAATGAAAGTAGTTTTAAGATAAAATTTATTTTTGGGAATTGGGAATTGAATATTGGCGTGGATAAATTTCTATATATATGGGATTCCCAATGAAATCAACTATATAAAAAATAAATTTCATACTAACCCAATGAACACGTTCGTATCTGACTCCAACGTTGAATTGCGTTTGCGGTGTCGAACATAAATCTGTGCAAGGGTCAGACTTCTCCCACGTGAAAACACACGTGTGGGGACACCAATGAGGAAATCATAGAAACCTGTCGGAAAATGGCACTACTAAGTACTACCGGAGTATATATGGAAGGAATTGCCAGAATCATAAAAATCTACATAATAAATTAAGCTGAAATTATAATTAATTCTTATTTATTTTACGTAAGTCTTAATTATAATTTAGTTAAAGCCTTTTGTAGTAGTACTTCCCGCCAAAAGTATTTTCCCCTCCCCTCTTTACAAAGTAGTTTTTCCTTTTTTTTAACCATTTTCATTCTTTATCAAATTATAAAAATCCAATTCCATTAGTTTTTACTTTTGCGTCTCACTAAAATTACAGTCGGTAAAATCTTGATTAAAATATTAATAGTACAATTAATAAAACTTAATGTATTTGACAAAATTAACTTTCCGCTAAATCAATTATACTAGTAATTCGCTCAGAATTAAGGGAATCAAGCAGTCAATTATAAACATCATCACATAGTATAAAGTTTTGGTCAACCCGATTTGGACGTAGCTTTTATTTAATAATAAGATTTGAATTGTACGCACGCACTTAAAAAAATTAACTTTTTAGGTGAATATTTATTAATATATTAGATTTTAAAAGGCAAAAAAAATATTAAAATATATTTTTAAAAGTGTCAAATGCAAACTTACATATTCTAAAAGTAAATAAATGATTCTTATTTCAGATGAAAGTAGTTTGTGACGATTAATAAAATTACAAATTGAATATGAAAAATATAAGCTTGGCTTAGGTCTAGTAATTAGGAATCCTGCAGTATAAAAAAATACTTTAATTACGTATTATTATATATGTAAAGTAAAATTTTAGACTTTAGTGCAGCATATTATTGATAGCTATGAGTTAATTTCCATTAGTAAAAGATTTTAAAAAACAGGCGCAACCGGAGGTACATTTCCTCATCTCTCAAACCAAATGAAGAAAATTAAGCAAATAGAAATATATTCATTTTTATTCGAAACATTACATGTTAGGTTAGTTTGTAAACGTTTAACCTAACATGTAAAATTTGTAATAAAAAAAGGAATAGTGCTTCGTCAATTATTTCTTTTATACTTAAAAAAAATAAGAAAGCATATGTTTTCAATGGACAGGATATGGGGTGGGGTGGGGTGGGGTGGGGTTGGGTTGGGTTGGGGGTATCATAATTGATATTTTTACCATCTAGGGGGGGCATGATACGATGTGGTGCTTATGAATCATTTGATTTGAAAAATTAAGTGCTTATGAATCATTTGATTTGAAAAATTAAGTGCTTTTTTTAAGCTTAGAATAATAGTATATTATGGTAACATATGGTATGGTAATGGTACCCCAACAAAACACGTCTCAATAATGCTTCCTTAAGTTCCAAAATAAACTCAATAATGTTGGCCAACAGAACAGGAGATGTTAGCCACTGGCATAAACCCAAAGTTCGGGCTGAGTAATTACCAATGGATGCATTTTTAATCCCATTTTACAGGGAAGCAATAGAAATACACTATAGAGCATAAATTGAAATAGTAGTACCAATTCGACGTAAACAAAAAGTAATAGTAACAAATAAATAAAGATGACCTAACTATACAGGTCATCTTCATCGGCTCCACCAGCGGAAGTTGCAAAAGGATCAGAAGCAGTGGCTGCAGCACTAGTATCTGAAAATCGGAATTCAGAACCAAACCCTCTAGACTGCTGCAATGTCTGGGCAAATGCTTGATACTTGCGAATATCAGCATCACTCACACTCCTGCGTGCATATTTCATCGACTCTTCAAAGTGAGCAGCCTTGATCTCTGCTACCTCGTCTTCGACATCCTCCTCCATGGCCTCAGGATTCTCACTTCTCCTCCTCTCCTTCTCAATATCCTGCAAACATGAAAGCCAAAGTTAGTATAGTTTTTTTACTTTTAACTTAAAAAGTAGACTTTCAACAGAGTAACCGATTTATGAATAAATTGACTGATATTATGACGATACTAGGTAGCATATATATAATTATGGGAGAAGTTGATCGTTAAAATGATAATAGATACAACAGAAGTACAAGCTATCAAATCTTTTTTTAGATTGGAATCCTTAAAAGAGGTATATGGGATCATATGCCATTAGCCCATAAGGCCCCTTCAGTTCCACATACAAATTGGCTATGCTAAACTCCAAAACCCCCAAGTAAAACTTGAAGATTTACCAACCAACCTTATATCCCTATAATCACCTTGTGGCACAATGAAATTTCTATAATACGCCAATTCAGAAGTCACATTGAAACAGAGACTGCAATCCCCTTTTTTTGCCATTTTGTCAGAGCAAACCGCGTACATATCAAATTCCGGACACACGTAAAATCCATAATGCAAGTGTACAATAAATAAAATGACCTCTATTATAATGACAAGAGAGTGGTTCCATAACATTTCTGACATGGCATGAAACCATTTTCCCCAAGATGAGCTAATAAATTCTTTATAGACATTATTGAGAACAAAATTGCATCAAAAAACTTACTTTCTCAATGTTCTCCCTGATGGCATACTTGCATGCACGTTGGCATATTTCTGTAATATCAGCACCACTGAAGCCTTGAGTGTATTTTGCAAGAGCTCTCAAGTCAACATCTTTAGAAACTGGAGATTTCCTGAGGCATGACTTGAATATTGAGTGGCGGGAATCCTCATCTGGTAAAGGGATATAGATCAATTGGTCAAGACGACCAGGACGCAAGAGTGCAGGATCAATTATATCGGGCCTGTTGGTGGCGCCAATTATGAAAACAGTCTTCTTGGCTGACATGCCATCCATTTCAGTCAGGAGCTGATTCAAAACCCTATCAGCAGCTCCACCTGCATCACCAACACTGCTTCCCCTCTGAAAAAAGTAGGAAAAACTGAGTAAATTGAAAGCAAAAAAGTACATAATACATGAAAATCACATTCAAAAGCAATTTAGCAAACCTGTGTGGCAATTGAGTCCAATTCATCAAAGAATAGCACACAAGGAGCAGATCCACGAGCCTTGTCAAATATTTCCCGTACATTGGCCTCACTCTCTCCAAACCACATGGTAAGCAATTCAGGCCCCTTGATACTGATAAAATTTGCTTGACATTCATTGGCAATAGCCTTAGCCAACAAAGTTTTCCCACATCCAGGTGGCCCATAGAAAAGAACTCCCTTCGAGGGCGACATACCGAACTTCTCAAATTTCTCAGGATGCTCCACAGGATACTGAACAGTCTGAAAGACAAAATACATATAGGTAAACAAGTTTATTCATAAAAGAAAAACAGAGTGTACTGTTAACAGAAATTAATATATATGGCAGAATTCTGAAAGTCAAATCACCTCTTGAAGCTCCCTTTTAACATTCTCCAGGCCTCCAATATCTTCCCAACTAACATTGGGCACTTCAACAACCTGGCCCAACAGAAAACTCATGATCAGCCACAACTAAACATTTAAGAAAGAGAGAGAAGAAAATAACAACATACGGTTTCTCGGAGAGCAGAGGGATTGCTAGTCCCAAGAGCAGTATGGAAGTGTTCGTTAGTAACAGCCATAGAGTTGAGTATCTCTGCATCAATGGAATCATCTTCCAAATCAATCACGTCCATCTTCTCCCTGATGCATTGAAGTGCAGCCTCAGTACACAGAGCCGCTAAATCTGCACCTACATATCCATGTGTGTCCTTGGAAATTCTTTCTAAATCAACCTGCATAGCCAAAAGCAATATTAATGTACCAAAATCTTGAAAAATTATACACATACTTAACTAAATAATAAGCAAATTAGGGGTTTGAACTTACATCTTCAGCAAGTTTCATGTTCTTTGTATGGATACGGAGAACCTCAAGTCGCCCAATTTCATCAGGAACGCCAATATCTATCTCTCTATCAAATCTTCCAAACCTCCTCAAAGCAGGGTCAATGCTATTGGGACGATTTGTAGCACCCATAACAATGACATGGGCACGGGATTTAAGTCCATCCATAAGTGTCAACAGCTGGGAAACAATCCTTCTCTCAACCTCTCCGTGGGTCTTCTCTCGCTTGGGAGCAATTGAATCAATCTCATCAATAAAGATAATGGATGGAGCATTCTTTTCTGCTTCCTCAAATGCTTTCCTGAGATTGCTTTCACTCTCCCCAGCCAACTTTGACATAATTTCCGGTCCATTTATACAAAAGAAAAAAGCACCAGTTTCATTTGCAACAGCTCGGGCAATTAAAGTTTTTCCGGATCCAGGTGGTCCATAGAGCAAAATTCCTTTTGGTGGCTTTACTCCTATAGACTTAAAGAGTTGTGGATGTCTCAACGGTAACTCCACCAGCTCCCTAATCTGTGCCATCTGTTTACGGACACCACCAACATCATCATACCCAACCTCATCCAATCTATCCTCATCCTCCCTTCTCACAGGCTCTCCCTCACAAAAGATTTCAGTGTCAGGGGCAACCACACAATACTCAGCAGGGTCTGTCTCAATAACCTTGAATTCCACACTTCTCATACCTCCCCTTACAAGAAACAAGTCGCCCTTCCTAACGGGGCGATATGCCTCAAGGAAATAAGCTGCGGAATATTACAAACAATGGTTTAAAACTAATGCACAGCACCATAATATAAACAAGGGCAGTAGAAACCTAAATGCTGAAAGTAACAAATAACTCTTTACTAGACCAGGAAAAAAACTACCAACTTGCCTTCAAGCTATGCCAACTGATTCATTATACTTTCCCCTTTTCTACATCAAAATCATATTACCAATTAAATGCATTTTTTCTCATGAACCACAAAACCACTTCATATACTACTGACATTTGAACAACAAAATTTTATAGCCCAATGGTGAAAGATAGTTTGGGAACTTTTTTAGAACAAACTACTTATGTATGGCTTTCCCATCAAATATTGAATAACTGTTCAAGCGCTCTGTGTCTACCAAACTTTATGTTCATAAATTGTAATCTTAAACACAATCCATTCTGGCAGTGGCAGTTTTTTTCAAACAAAGTATCACATTTTTTATGATTGTATAAAATAACACAATGTCCTCTTCCAAGTTTATTGTCGTAATTCCATTACCATGCCATTGTATAAAATAACACAATGAAACAAAAAATAGGATTTCAATGCATAAAATTACACAATGTCCCCAAAATTTTCAAATTAGAGGTAAAAAAATGTAACAAAAAGATATACTTCAAATTTGTAAATTTTGCAAATAAGACTCTTTTTGTGGAATGAAGGGTAAGGGCTTTCGCCAAAATTAAAATATATATAAAAAATTAAAATTGATATTAAACTAGGAGGGGGTGGGCAGACAGAGAGAGGAGATTGTAACATTGAAACTTACGTTTCAGATAAGCATCAAAAAGATTTCCGGTTACCCCTTCAATAGTATCATCCACAGGAAGAATGTGAACACGCTTCCCATACTTGACATCAGCACATTGATGCACAGAAACTACATCTCCGAGCCGAACCCTCAGGTTTGATCTAACAACCTTGTTCATCCTAATCTTTGGTTCATCACAAGTGTCATCAGCTAGGGCAATGCAGATTGTATCTTTCCTTTTCTTGCCCTGAAGACAAGAATGTACAAACATAATTAAAAATAAAAAAGTGGTCAAATAATAAATCCATAGCATAGTTATTAATTTATTATGAGAGATGTTCCACAAGAAGTAAAATGACTACTAAAAAAAACCTTTCATCTGTAGCTATGTAATTTTTAATATATGCAACCTATAGTAAACCTATTAAGCACATAAATTTCCCGTGGGGGAATGGCAGATTGGCAGAATGAGATCCACCTATTGCACCCCATACCCGAGACCAAATTCTAAACCTATAGTTGACTTTGATGCTTATCACAACCAAATTCTAAACCATCAGAGGAGCACCCTAAAGGATGGCCCATGATTACATAAGTGAAAAATTCTAAACTAATCAATCCTTGGAACAAAAATTTGTGGTTGGTTGCCACCTCATGAAAAAATTCATGATAACTTTCATAATAGCTCAATTACTGCAAAATTGAGGTGCATTTAGATTTCATGTGTATAATCTAACAGCCATGATCGAAATACTTTTCAAAGTTCATACCTTTTTATTAATGTATATAACCCAGATTTACCAAAAAATTCAAAATATAAAAACTTAAAGACGTTGCTAAAGTTGGTATAAAAGAACCACAGAGATGAAAAACCCCAAGTAGAAACAATAGAAAATACCACATATCAAACCAAAACCTTTACTTTTACTAACCCTAACATACTCCCATATGCCAAAACCTAAAACTCATTCAAACTCAACAAATAACAAGCAAATTTATACATAGACAAAAAAATCAAACCTTGATAAGGATCGTGTCACCGCGAAAAAGCTGAAGCTTCTCCATAGTCTCTGGGTGAAGAGCAACGACCGAATTGTCATCGTTGATTGCCTCGTCAACGACTAGCCGATTCGCCGCCTTCTTCCGCTCCAGAATCGCAGTACTGAAGTCCCTCTTGGTTCCCTTACTGCACAACATTATCATGAAAATAAATCAAATGAATCAAAACGAGGAAAATAAAAAACATAGATATAAAGATCTGAGGAAGATGAGGATGGAGGGGCTAACAGGTCAGATGATTCGGGCTGGTTACTAGTACTCATGCTTGGCTTGGATTGGATTGATAAAAAAACAACCAGGGAGAAGGTCCTTAGATGAGAGAGACAGATAGTGTTCTTGTTTGGGATGGAGATCTGAAAATTTGGGGGATCGGGTTATATAAGTGAAAATTAGCTCCGTTTCTTGTCCTTTTCTTTTTTTAATTATTGCTACTTTGCTACTTAGTTTTTAACCCGCGCGCTTTTGTTTTCCATCCGAATTCGGAATTACTACACAATCTTTCCTTCCTAAATCCTACTAGGGGAGTATAAATTATGAGTAATTATTTTATAAATATTTTATAAATTGTTGATGTGTCATGATTTATTTTAATTTTTTATATGGAGTTGAATATTTTATTGAAGTAATTTGTTGATCAATATATTGAGATAGAAGTATATCACATTAATAATTTGTAAAATATTTACGTAATAATTTTAAACATTATTCATAAATTATTATTTTAATAGTGACAACATGGTTAAATGTTTATTTTAAAATTATTAATTACCCTGATTAAAATTTATGATAGTAAATGTAAAATATTACATTATTTTATAGGCAATATATATTTTACATGTATTTTATATATTTTTGCATTTTTTCTATATTAACATATAGTGAGTTCTACTTTCATGTGAAAAATCAAAAATACTTTATAAAATATTATTATTATATATTATAATTGATAAAAAGACAATTATTTTTGTAAAATTTGACTTATCATTAAATCTAAACGTTCTTTAAATCGTTACGACGATTGCCTCTACATTTTTTATCTATCTACCCAACAACCTTTTCTTACAAAAATAATGACAGAAGAAAAGAAATAATATTATGTTATAAAAAAAATTTTAAGAATTTTTTTTATGTTTAATGGTTACTATTAAATTTATTAAGTATTTAATAATTTATAGTGTTTCATAATTATAAAATTGTGATAGTAAAATATATTGACTTTATTCCATCACCCGTGATTACATTGTTTTTGATAAGTTTAATACATTTTGATCAAAAGAGTGACAAAATTTAATTATATGTCTCCATTTTAATCAGCCAATAGAAGATACTAGATGGATGGCTCAACTGGGCTGGCGCCTGGCAGGGCTGAGTCAAGTTACGCGGCTTCCGAACGTTTTGACCTGTGACGGGGGAATCCAATCGAAACTTCCAGAATTGAACCGCCCACGTCACTAGTACCCTTTTACGTTGCTTGTTGACCTGTAGTTTGTATATGCTATATATGCTATGCTGCTTCTCTATTGCTTTGCTTTAAAGAAATACTATAAAACTGTTATCTCATCCGTATCAAAAGGAAAATGCTGAATTTAATCCCTTAATTATCATTCAAGTAAGAATATTAGTAATCTGTATCCCAATCCTACTTAAAATTGGAAATTGAATGATAAATTTTAATTACCATCTGCCAAGAATGGAAGAAAATAAACGATAAATTGAAGAAGATACAAAGAAATTATGAAGAAGAATTCCTTTGATAATTAAATTAAATGACGGTGGTAAAGAAGTGGAGTTTGAAGATAGAAAGAAAATTTTACTAGCGGTCGGTACAAGAAGAAGAAGAAGAAATATTGAAACTTTACCATCTATCTGCCAAGAATTTTGATTTTGATTTTGACATCACTAATAAAGTTTTCGAAATTCTTCTCCGAGGATCCATCAGTCACACATGCACTCTCAAGCGTGATTCTCACTTTTTTCATCTCATTCCTCAGCTTAATATTCAAGTCTTTTCCTCTCATCAGGCTATCGATCTTTTCCGACACTTCCTTCCTTGTAATCAATTTCTGGTCGCAAAGATTTATACCGAGTTTCCAATCATCCACCACTAATTTTCTATTAGTGAATTGATCCGTCAGCAAAGGGAAACAAATCAACGGAACGCCACACCACATGCTTTCCATTGTTGAATTCCATCCGCAGTGTGTTAAGAACCCTCCGATCGCCGGGTGTGAAATTACACCAATTTGATGGCACCATGCCACAATCAACCCTCTTTCTTTCACGCTATCCTCAAACCCATCGGGCAAAATGTCAGTATCATCAGAACTCACAATATCTGGCCGAAGCACCCAAACAAAATCCACTTCACTAACTGACAGCCCATGGGCTATCTCCACTATATCATGTTTACTTACATGAGCATAGCTACCAAATGAGACGTACAAAACTGACCCATTGGCCTTGCTGTTGAGCCACTGGCTACAGTCCGACTCCGACCACAGGCTCGTCGCTATCTTGGTCTTTTTAAACTCGTTAGGGAAAATGGGTCCAATTGCATAAATTGGCTGCTTTTGATTCAGAGCTGAGAGTGTTTCATGCTCGAGCTCTTGCACAGTGTTACATATAACAAAATCAGCTCTCTTCACATCCTCAAATGCCTTGTAAATGATCCGATGAACCACAGTCGTTATATCACTAGCTTGGAGGTATGACATTAGGTCCCGAGGCTCAATTGCTTGGACTCCAGGTATGTAGCCAATGGTGTCCACCCGATTATCTAATCAAAATCATTAAAAATAAGATTAATTAGTATTATATAACTAGTAAATACACAAATTTTTGGAATTTACTGGTACAAAATAAGCTTAAAAGTCGGTTACAATGGAGAAATTAATGTTCCTAAAGTTGTAGGAGTAAATCAAGGAGGATGGAAGTGGAAGAGTCAACGTACCACTGGAAGCAAAATGACCATTTTGCCTGAGGAGGTCAAGGTGATAATATAAAGTGAAGACCAAGGCAGGTTCTGTCCAAAACGAAACATTGACAAGGTTATACTTGCTGGCAATGCTCGAAGGCCATACGAAAAAAGTGTCGGCAATCAAGCAACTGACCGGAGGGTTACCGGAGCACACCAATTTTCCGACGAGTTCATCCACATGGGAGGAAGAGACCTGCAACAGAGACTCTTGGTGTTGGTCATGGTTGAGAGACCGATCGAATTCTAGCGGCAGGCCGTCGCTCACGGTGGCGTAACGGATGTCGAGACCGGATTCACGCGCTCCGGCAAAGATATCTCCGGCGTCGGTGCTTTGAGCTTTGGAAATCTGCTGGTGGATGGAATGAGTGTTGACGAAGGTGATGGTGAAGCCTCTTGAGGCAAGCTTAATGGCGAGATGTACGAAGGGGATAACGTGACCTTGGAATGGGTATGGAATCATAATTGCATGAACTTTCTGCTGATTCTTCGCCATTGTTGGTTGTGAATGTGTTTGACCGGAGAAAAAAGGAGATCTGAATTGAAGACTCAAAACTGGTACTAGACAACTTTATGGTGGGGTTTTAAACTTTTAACTTTGGCAAGCACTTGGATCAAGAAAAATGGGTTGAATTTTCAGTTATTTTTCGTATTTTATGATGAGTAATGTTACATACATAAATTATTTTATACTCCTTTTGTTTCATAGTTATAGGCTGATTTTTCATTTTGAGATGTTCCAATATATAGGCTACTTATTATTTATAAAATTTAGTTGGTTCATTATTTTATTTTTATGCTCTTATAATAAATATTCAACCATTTTTTTTTAAAAAAAAACAACCTTTAATATCATTATTTTTATCGCGCATTTAATGTTGTTGTATTCTCAATAAAAGAATTCAACTTTTTGCGCTTTACTAGTTTAATATATTTATGTATAAAAAGCAATTATGTATCAATAATTAATGAAGTTAAGAGTTCCAATGTGATAAGTAAGTGTAATTAATTTATTCATTAATTCCATTTTAAAGGGTATATGTGAAAAATTTCATTAAAATTATCACTTAAATTAATTTTCTTAAACTATGTCAAAAAGAAATCATTTTTATAACTATGGGGACGGGAGGAGTAAATATTTTATAAAGCTGGCGATTGAAAGATACCCACTTTAACATATTGATGAATAAATTATTTTGATGTAGTTTCTTGATTCCAATTGATATGTTAAGGTGAAATATACCATATCAATAATTTATAAAATATTTATAAAATAATTTAAGTCTCTAGCATTATTCTTTTATGATATGGACCCCTATTCATTTGTTGTCCGACCAATCGATGTCTACAAATTACTTCTATCAAATAAATTCATGATAAATTATGTTTTCAATATATCTATCATTAAATTAATTATTGATATTTTTTGAGGGTTAGTGATAAAATTGTTATTTTAAATTTAGACGAAAATTAATTTGATACTCAAAATTTGAAAATCTTTTAAGTATTTTAAAATAACAAATATGTTCTTTTTCGTTCGAATAGACTAATTTTTTGTTGGAGATTGTGTCACATGTAAATTTTTTTGTATAATACGATTTAAATGTAGACATACATTTATTATGATTTTATACAACACTTCAAAAAATTATTATAATTTAAAATTAAACATTAAACGACCAATTAATTGAATAAATGGAGGAAGGGAGAAGGCTCATAAAGAGGAGAGAAGAGATAAAAAAGCGAGCAGAATTGAGAAAAAAAGAGAGAAGTCCCAAGGAGAGGAGAGAAAAATGAGAAGGAGAAGAGGAGAGAAAATAAGGAAGAGAAAAAAGTTTGAAAAAGAAGAAGAAAATAAAAAAAAAGAAGAAAAAAGAGAGAACTTATTTGATTTTTTGAATTTGTTGTTATTTTGTAATTATTTTTTTATAAGTTAGTTATGATCTTGATGTTAATTTTGTCTTTTTACCATTGATTTTTTATTTATTTAATTTGTTTTTATTTTAGTTTTTTCTTTAAAGAGACTATAATTTTAATATTAATTTTTTTATTTATTTTGTATTTATAGATTTCATAAGAATATTTTATTTGTGTATGGAGGTAATGTGTCACTCAAAAGGAAAATTATATTTATATTTAATTTATTATTTATTGTCATTGATTTTATAAATAATGTTAAGATTTTATTTTTTATTTTTAAATGTTGAGAGTGTTGTGGATTGAATATTTAGGCCCGGATGATACGATGGGTCATAGTCCACGTGGAAGAATTTTACCCTGCGTAGGAACCTGTTTCGGCAGTCAATGATTTTAAGGAATCTAAAATTCCTAAGTATATTTGATTTCCAACTCTTAAAAAAAGAGTCCGGATACAATTCGATTTCCTTTTCTTAAGAATGTTGACTTTAATCCCATTAAAGTATCTTACCTAATGAGGAATCCTATTCCTATAAGGGGGAGGACTTGGAGAAGATGGTGTGATCACTATAAATACACGGCTACACCCTCATTATCAGGTACAACTTTATTTTAGTGCACTAGAGCACAAAGTCTCTATTGTTAATCCTTATTCAGCATGTACTTATTCTCAACATCATTATCCCCCCGCAGCCCAAGTCGTCAAGCTTTTCGGTGTAACTTTATTTTTGTGCAGGATTTGACGCGTTTTGGTGATTGAAGCGCGTGAACAAATCTCAGTGTTAACATTAGCGCTACAAGGAGAGGCCTTCTAGTGTTGCTAATTTTCAATCACACCAGGAGTTTTCTGGGTGGAATCATGGTGAACAGCAAGAAGACAGTCTTAGCCCGTGACCAGTCTACGACAGACCTTCCTCTTCATCACCCAAGAGGTTATGCCAAAGTGTTAGGGCCATCAGTGTCAGAACGGTTGGGGTCTCAATCCAATTCAGTGTCCCACTCAAATACAGTATGATTGTCGAGTGTCTTTAATGTAAGACCCCAACTTATTATGAATAAAATTAAATCTTTCCTCTATTCATTATTCTAAATTAATAAGGTGTTAATTTGATATAATGCTTTGGTTATGGGTGAAATGTGCAAATTTTATAAAATAAGCAAGTGATTATAGAATATTCATTTTTGTCGGAGAATATTCTTTTGGTCGTGGAATATTCTTTTTGTCGGGGAATATTCGTACGACGGTGCAGCCATTCGTGGGGCTCATAACGAAATAACTGTTGGATGAAGAAAATGACAAAGTATGAGTCTTTATGAATAACGATGTAATTGTTACCGTTAACACTGTTGGGTTACCTAGTGGTTAAAATACTGATATATATGTGGTCAGACAAGAAGACACCAGTATTACACAATATTATTGAATTATTGATTCGTGACGTAAGAAAGGCTTTACTCAATAATTTTTATAGTAGTTCTTATTCAATATTTTATTTTATTGATTCAATAATTCTTTGCGTTGATATTTAATATTATTGTTGTTTCAATAATTGTCACCGCACAAAGATTTCCCATTATCGGATCAATAATTCATATTATTTGAATAATATTATTAGATAACATTATTGGCAATGTCTAGAAAGTTACGTCTAAGAAGAGGTTTGGTCACCTAATAATTGCGCCAAGAAAGAAAAATCCTTATTGAAAAGCCCCTCTTTTCTGGGAACGGCCTGGTTGTCATAATTGTGATTCTGTAATATTACTTGTGAATAATTAATTATTGATTTATATGATAAAGAAATATTTATTTGATGTGGATATAAATGATGGATTTATTTATTTTATGTGGTTATGAATGAAGGAATTAATGCTGAGGTGTTTTATCAGTATTTTTTTCGGAAGGGAGGTATTAAAAATCATCCGTTTGTGGATTTCGGATATTTTAGGTTTGGAATTTGGAGAAACTCAAAGCTACAAAGTTGTAGAGAATTCGATTTCGTGTGGAATGGACATAAAATTTGTATTTTTCTGATAAACGGGCTATTTTCTATGAATTATTGAAGTTTCAAAAAATAAAATGATTTTTATTAATTTATGGGTGGGACCCACTTTTGGGTTGGTGTTGAATACACATGGACTGCTATTTTTTTCTTCCAAGATGGCATGCTTGATTTTTCCAAAGGTGTGCGTAGAGAAAAAAGAAAGAAATAATAATATTTTATTATTTTAGTCTCCTATGGCGTTTTAGCATTTTCCTATAAATAAACGCTTAGGTTAGAATTGAAAATCACACCAGAAATAAGTTTTCGTTCTCTCTAGATTCTCGAGCATATTTTTGTGAGTATTTTGATACTTTGAGAGTTGTTGTTCGGTACAAGATTCTTTCGGCTTTTTATCCGATATTACGATCGAAATCTGCAGTTATTTTGAGGTAAGGGATGTTATTTTCTTCTTAAATGATATTATTTTCTTCAATATCATTATGCCGAAATGTTGGTGAACTTTTTAATCAAATTTGGAACTTTTTGTGTCAAGATTACTATTCACGTATACGGCACTATTCACGAATACGACACTATTCATCGAAAAATGAAATTTTTTTCTTTTTCTCCAAGATGTCTATTATGGTTATTATCTTTGATTGTATCTATGTTTTGATCTTTATTTTGAATTCTATTTCACAATTGGTTATTATGAAGTATTATTGATCTTGGATAAACCGCTATATCTGAATCCCTAATATTTGTTCTTACGTTTCTTTGGATTCGTTTTCTTTAAAATATTTTTCATCATCCTCAATCCTAAATGATGATATTCTTGAATATCTTTGGTTTTGTAGTGCAAAAAAGATGAATGATTAATCGATGAATATCTTTGGCCGTAGTGCGAAGATGAGCAGTGTTGAGATGAACATGACCAACAGGGGTGAAATAAATGAATATCTTTGCTTTGTAGTGCAAAGATGATTATTTGATTAAAAGATGTATATTGATTGATGTTACTGAGAGGATAAAATATTGATGATGGACTCTTAAATCTTAGAAGATAGTAGAATTAATTTTCTACATTGACTCTTTCTAATGGATTGTTATTTCATTGTATTTGTTGACCTAAAACTTGTTGCTCATTATATTCTATCGATTTTTCCTTGTTGAAGACTAATGATAATTTGTTGTATATTATCTTAGTCATAATATTCTTTTCTTGGGCTAGTTGAGCTCACTCTTTTCCTTTTGTTCCATTTTTTCTTCTCGGGAGGTAAAAAACACAAGCGAGGATCGAGTCGGGTTATGGAGTGATGGTTCTAGAAAAATGTTTTTATCATCCTCACTATTTACGTAAAATAGTGTATGAATAATTGTAATGAGGACTTATTTGGGTGTGGATATTGTCTAGAAGACAATATTTGTATTTAAACTCACATTATGTGTTGTCGTATTTTGCATTGCATACAATTGTATTATTGAAGTTGTAGTTTTGCTTTACGTACCATGTATTTGGCGACTCGAGAATGGGTGTTGTATACCTATTTTGGGGCGTCCATGATTAATATCAAAGCTTAGGATATGGTCTCTGGCGGAGATCGGGGAGTAGAACTAGGAGGGAGAGATGAGTAAATCCTTCACAAAGTGTGTCCTATCTAAGCTTATTTGTTGGTCGATCATAATATAGGGATATTATGTGATATGTTAATTTGTTTAATTAACCCTTATTTTATGGCGATGTTAAGAATGGTTGCTAAGAAGCGTTAACAATGGAGTGTATGAGGACTGTGGAACAACCTTTAGTCACAAAACAGGGAGAGCGTGCAGCAGGAAGACAATATTCCTCCCGTAAACAACACTACCGAGCAAACGATGAATGATGGAATGTTTAGGAGCTTTTTTGAGTTCATGCAAAATCGACGAAGGAGACTCGTGTACAAAATA
This sequence comes from Panax quinquefolius, assembly GCA_020205615.1. Classification (NCBI taxonomy): domain Eukaryota; kingdom Viridiplantae; phylum Streptophyta; class Magnoliopsida; order Apiales; family Araliaceae; genus Panax; species Panax quinquefolius. The sequence goes on from CM035161.1 coordinate 27,391,208, forward strand.
CTAAGGTGGAAATGATGGCAACACGCGATGCATCACAACCCAAGCGATTCAAGGAGTTGGGACCACCGGATTTCGGGGGAAAGCCCGATCCGATTAAGACGGAAACATGGGTCAAGCAAATTACCAAGATATTCGATGTCTTGGGATGCACGGAGGAACAGAAGGTTCCATTCGCCACCTTTATGTTCCGTGGAGAGGCATATTACTGGTGGAAATCTATGAAGCGTAGCCAGCTAGCCGTACTCAACATGTCTTGGAAAAGATTTCAGAAACTATTCAATGACAAGTACTTTCACCGAAAGTATTAAATATATGAAGGAGGTAGAGTTTATTAGGATGGAGAATGAACAACACGACGGTGTCTCAAGATGCAGGCGAAGTTCGTGGAGTTATCCAGGTTTGCACCTCATTTGGTAGAAAGTAAGGAACGTATGACGCGGATGTTTCTGAGAGGTTTAAAACCCGAGATTTAATCAATACCTTATCTCTCATAAATTTTCTATGTATTCAGGATGTTGTCATTGCGGGCTCAATTATTAGAAGCGAGATAGTGAGTATACTCAATGAGGGACCACAACTGTGGTCATACTGGTGACAATAGTCATCGAACGATGATAACCAAATGAGGAGAGGAAAAATACGGACAAAGCAGTAACCACTCTGGTGGTAATCGTGGCCATGATAATAGGAGAGGTGAGTCAGTGGAAATTTTAAAGAGGAGATTCAACAATGACGGAAGACATCAAAGATGAAGACACAAAGACCAACAAAAAAATTCTAGAGGAGGAGATCGACCGCCAGTTAGATGTTACAAATGCGAAAAATAGGGACATATCAGCCCAAACTGTCCACAACAATCCAAGGTATGTTATAACTGTGGAAATGAGGGCCATATAGCTCGAGACTTGTAAGACCCCAGCTATTATAAATAAAGATGATTTTTCTATAAATATTATTTTTGAATATTATGGAATAAATTTGATATAATGTTATAGTTGTGGGTAATATTTATAAATTTTGCAAAGTATGCAAGTTGTTATAAAATATTCGATTTGGTGGGGAATATTCTTTTGTTAGGAATATTCGCATAATACAACGGCTCAATCATTGGTGGACCCCACAATGTAATTATTTTTTGATTGAGAAAACGACAAAAATATTTTATAAAAAATAACTACCGAGGTGTTACTGAATTAAAGCTGTTGAACTACCCGGTAGTAAAAAATGCGAATGTCGCGTAGTTGTATAGTAACACACGATAATGATTATTGATGATGCTTACGTGAGAAGTCACTCATTATATGCTCAATTATTACTCTGATGAATTGTTGCATCATATTTCTTATATTATTGATTCAATTATTGTCACAAGATCATCCTCAGTATAATATGTTATATTATTAATTGAGGCGACAAGTTATAAATGATTAATAATTGTTGAAAGATTAAAATGTGTTGATTAAAAATAAAATGATTTGTGGTAATATTTATTCAATCCTTAATGTATATAAAGAGTCTGTTATGAGACGTTTGTGGTAAGTTTGATTATTTTATGGGGGGGGCATATGTCATCATCTAAGAGTCTCTTCGCCAATAGTAATTACCTTTGTGAATAGTAATTACCTTCGTCAATAGTATTTACCTTCGTCAATAGTATTTACCTTCGTCAATAGTAATTACCTATTCCAGACGTCAAACCACTTGCCGTTTCACATTACAGGCGTCAAACCACTTGTCGTTTCACATTACAGGCGTCAAACCACTTGTCGTTTCACATTACAGGCGTCGAACCACTTTTCTTTTCACATCACCAGTCGTCAAGCCACTTGCCTTTTCACATGGTAGGTGCTAAGCTAGAAATCTTCTATAAATAGAGGCCTAGTGCTTCATTATTTTTCACGAATTCATTCAAGCTATAGAGAGAGAAAGTATAGAGAGAATAAGAGAGAAAGAAGAAGAGTATTTTGTTACTACACTACTGCAGTATTCAATCTCCTACCAAAAGTAAAGGGTGTTATTCTTTCTTATTCATGAAGAGAACTGTTGTTATTCCATTGCTTATTATTCTGTTGGAATAACCTGTATACGTGGTTTACCCTATACTTGGTGACATTCTTCTATTATTCTATTGGAACATCACATGCGTCATGTGTGTTTTACACCAGGACTGGTTTAAAATCTTTATTATTATTTTGTTGGAACATCACATGCGTGTGTTTTACAGGACTGGTTAAAATCTTTATTATTCATTGGAACATCCACATGCGTGTGTTTTACACCGGACTGGTTAAAATCTTTATTATTCTTGTTGGAATATCTTATACGTGTGTTTTACACGGATCTGGTTCCATCTTTATTATTACGTTGGAACATCCCGCTGATTGTGAATTTCACGATTTGGTTTAGATTATTATTATTCTGTTGGAATAACTTTGTTATGGCGCGGGCAATCGCATGCATGGTGATTTCTTTTGTTATTCCATTCTTTATTATACCCATTGGTTAAAACTTTGACTTTTATACTCCATGAAATTAGTAGAATATCCTTGATATTTGCGTTTCATCTAAAGTATCTTTTCATGGAAATATTCTTACGAGCATTCTTGAATTTTACTCTCAAAACAAAGATCATATTGACAATTTGGACGTTAATAATTCTGGATAAAATAATTCTTGAACTTGTTTTATTGAATTCTTATATCATTGTCATCATCCTCATGTTTATATTTTTTTAAAGTCAATACATGGCTGTAGTGCATAGATGGACTTGGTATGATTATGACCAAAGACTATTGATTGTAATCATGACCGTAATGTTACAAATGATGTGGTAAAAATCCTCGGTGGTCAGTAGTGCATTGATGGGCGATTGTTGGCATTAACATGACCATTAATGAATACACAACTATTCTCGCCAGTAGTGCATGAATAATTGTGGTCGTGATACTAAAGAATATCCTCGCCATAGTGCGTAGGGGTGATTCGATGATGTGGATTATTTATTAAAGTCGAGTCTCATTTATAATGATGATGAAAAACCTTTTAAATCATAAAAGATAGTAGATTTTATTTTCTACTTGACTCTTTTAATGGATTGCTTGTTCATTGCAGATTAAACTTGATGTTTATTATATTTTATCGGTTTAACAACTTTGTTGAAGGCTAATGATAATTTATTACGCATTATCTTAGTCATAATATTTCTTCTTTGGGCTAGTTGAGCTCACCCTTTCTTTCCTTTATTCTCTTGAGGAAATGAGAATATAGCCGGGACGAGTCGGAAAGCGGAGTAATGGTCCGAGGAGGATAGCATTAGTAGTCCTCACTATTCTATGAAATAGTGTGATAATAATTGTAATGAGGACTCCTTTTAAGTTTGTATAATATCTAGTAGATAATATTTGTATTCAAACTCACAGTTTATGTCGTATTGTACACGACAGTTATATTAGTAAGTTGTATTTAAATTCTGTACCATGTATCTGACTACCCAAGATGGGTGATGTATACCTAATTTTGGGGGCGTCACAAGACTGCTCTGTAGAAAAACCAAGTTTAGTAGGGATGGTGACTCCAAAGGCTGTCCCGGATAAGTCAAAATCAGCTGTTCTTGGAAGAGCGTTTGTCGTAATTGGCCAAAACGTGAGGAACCCGAACGAGGTGATCACGGGTAAGTTAATCTTGAATTCTTGCGAAGTTTATACCTTACTAGATACCGGTTCTACCCATTCTTTTATCTCTCCTGCTTGTGCTCAACGTTTAAACTTGACTCCGGAGAAATTGGATTTTAACTTATCTGTTGAAACTTCGTTGGGTAAAACCTTCGTTACATCTACAGTTTATAAATCTTGCTTAATCCAAGTTGGCACTATCACATTACCTGTTGATCTTATCTCTTTAAAGATACTTGCTTTTGATGTGATTTTAAGAATTGATTGGTTAACCGCTCATCATGCCAAAATTGATTGTTTTTGTAAGGTTGTTAGTTTTCATATTCCTAACCAACTTGTCATACGAATTCAAACAACTAAACCACTAAAATGAGTCACCGTCATATCAAGCCACAAAGCTATTCATTTATTGAAAAATGGATGCCAAGCTTTCTTAGCCCATGTTATGGATTTGAATAAAGACAAGTCAGATTTGGATAATATTTCTGTTGTTAGAGAATTTCTCGATGTATTTCTGAAGAACTTCCGGTCTACCCCGTAACGTGATGTTGAATTCTTTATTGATCTTGAACCGGGTACAAAACCTATTTCTAAAACCCCATATCGAATGGCTCCTATTGAACTTCAGGTGTTAAAAGTCCAACTACAGGAGTTATTAAACATCGGTTTCATTCATCCTAGTACATCTCCTTGGGGTGTTCCTGTTTTATTCGTAAAGAAGAAAGACGGGAGTATGCGACTTTATATTAACTACCGAGAATTAAACCATGTCACCATCAAGAATAGGTATCCGTTACCTCGCATTGATGACCTGTTCGACCAGTTTCAAGGAGTAAAATTCTTTTCAAAGATCGATCTTCGTTCTGGATATCATCAGCTGAAGATTAAAACTGAAAGTAGTATGCACACAAGCCAATCATGTTTGATGATAAAGCATATACTTTGTAACAATCTTATTCATTTATTAATAAAAAGTATTAATTTATTAAAGACTTTTAATTATCTACATGATCTTTGTTTTATAATATGTGATAAACCCATAGTTTTAAGCAATGCTTTTAGAATAATGATGATGATCATTCTAATGAGATCTAAATTCTTAGAAAGCTTAAAACTAAAATAGTTCCCAATCATTGGATTACTAAATTGGGGATTAGTGAATCAGGATAGATTGGTACACATACGTTGCTTGCTCATTGGATGAGGATGATTGATCTCATGATCATTTGTGTGGAGACACTAAAGCAAGTATGTAGGTGCTTATTAGAGAATAAGTTTCAGCGAGCGTGGCTCGCTAAGGAATACCTAATGGAGTTTTATTTGCTGTCAATAGGAATTTCTGTAGTGATAGTAGTAGTACAAGTAATCCTTGGACTTGAGATCATCATAGTATCTTGTGTATGATGAGTTATACTTTGACTTATTCCTTAAGACCCTTAGGGTATATCAAAGGGTATGCTTGGGTATAATAAGTTGTACATGGAGATAATGTATGATCGATAAAGAATCTACCACTTCTAATAAAAAGAAGAAATGTCCTATGTGATTCGATAAATGACCCAGTGAGTCCTTGGCGGCGAGAATGAAATTAGAAAGGAGTTTCTAATTTGCATTATTTGAGTTGTGCATTTAAGGATCGAAATACATATAATTAAATAAAATAAGACTTGACGGTAATTCCATGTCTTATATTTAATTGGGACATTGTATGGTGGAAGGATTGAATTGTCATTTCAAGTAACTATTTACTCAAAGGTTCTTTAATGATTAATGTTGAAATCTATATTATCCGAAAAGTCGTTGATCGCTAGGGAGGCTTTATCCTATTGTAGAATAAATATTATTTATTTAAATAAATTAATTGTTTAATTTATTTATTTAAATAAGATTAGAATTGTTCTAATTGATTTATTCACAATAGGTTTAATATGGAGAACCTAAAGGGTCACACCATAAAAGGAAGAATAATTATTTAAGAAGTTAATGGCATAATCGTAATAATATGTTAAGTATATTTAATTTAATCTATGGTGATAGAATAAATTAAATAGTTTAATATTATTATTTAATATTTTAGAAATATTAAATATAAATTAATAAGAGAGTCTTATTAATATTATTACAATTATTATTATTTTAATTTCTAAAGAGTTTAGAAATTAATTTAATATAAGTACTCTCATTTATTCCTAATAGGATTAGGAGGAAAATTAGTTAAAGGAGTTTAATTAATTATCCCTAATAAGATTAGGGAGCCCATTTAATTAAAAGAGTTTAATTAAATGATACCTTATTTTATTAAATAAGGTTACCCGATATCTTTATAAGAGAGTCTTATATCGGATATCATTGTGATGACATAATAATTCAATTTGTTGGAAAGACGCCTTTTTCTATCTGAGATAGGAAAAACTAGGGTTTGAGCCAATACCCTTCTTCTTGAATCCTTATTATTCCTTGGTGGATCACCTCAGAGGCCAAACACTTGGGTGGCTGACGTTGATCAAAGGAAGGAACCTAACCCGGTGGATTCAAGTTGAACGCGAAAAGGATTGGAGGTGAACTTGTACATGAGGAAGCTCGGATCTTCAAGGGTATGTTTGTTCTTCATATCTTTTCGCTTAATTAATAATTGTGCATAAAGGGTGATCCGGGTATATGGTTTGTAATTTTTTTTTTTTAAACTCTGATTTTACACGCTTCCGCGTTATTTTTGCAATTTGATTGTGTTCTTGAATATTACAAACCTAACAGTGGCATCAGAGCCAAACCTTTATGCAAATTATTAATTGTTTTAATTTGATATGTATATTGATATGTGTTTAGAACAATTTAATTGGGCATAATTTTATTTTATAAAATTTATTAAAAAAAATAAAAAAAATGCAAAATTTCGTGTTACTTAATTAAGAACAATTAAATTAAGTAAACATGCATGGAAAGAAAAACAAGGAGATTTGTTCGGTTTTTCAAGGGTGTTGCACGGAAATTCAAGGAAATGCTCCAAGTGAACCGGGTGGACTATCACGTGAGATTTAAAGGCAAAATAACAGGAACAAAATTCAGCAGGATTTTTTTTAAAGGATTTGCTTTTAAAAATTTTAACCAACGTGACCCAACAAATTTTTTCTTTCAAGGGTGGTCCCCATGTTTTTCGTGGATAACAAGCTGATGCACGGAATTACACGAAGGACATGCACGGATATAAAGAGATTATATATATAATATATATATTAACGTAATATATATTTATATATATAAATATAATAATTTTATAATTAAAATAAAATATTTATTTTAATCTTAAAATAAAAAGTTTATTTTAATTTTAAAATAAAAAGTTTAATTTTAATTTTAAAATTTAATTTTATGCTAACTAATTAGAGTTGGAATTGGATTCCATGATAACTAATTGGAGTTGAAATTGGATTTTATTTTTCCTAAAATAAAGGAGTTTATTTGTGAATAGGGAAGTAAATCCATCTTTCCTTAAATAAAGGAGTTTGTTTAGATATGAAATAAGATTTCATATTATTCAAAATAAAAGAGTTTATTTGTGAATAGGAAAGAGAATCCATGTTTCCTTAAATAAAGGAGTTTATTTAAATATGAAATAAGATTTCATATTATTCAAAATAAAGGAGTTTATTTGTGAATAGGAAAAGAATTCGTGTGTTTTCTTTAATAATTTTTTTACATGGAATTGGATTCCATAATTAATTAAAATAAAGGAGTTTATTTTGATTAAAAATTTTGATTAAAATAAAATAGTTTATTTTATTCAAAATTGGATAAATTAAAATAAAATAGTTTTATTTTGATTTAAATTTGGATTAAAATAAAGGAGTTTATTTTGATTCAAAAATAGATTTTATACTAACTAAATTTGCCCATTAAATGATATCAATATATATATTAAATGTTTATTATTCATAAGATGAATGTTATTTATTGATGCATATGATGATGTGTATGATAATAAATGGGATTTATTATGGATTATTGACCAATGTGATTGGATTTTATTTTAGTTGGATGCATGAATGTATGGGTTTTTATTAAATGGGAATCTGCGTGACTGCGTCTTCTCTAATTTTTTCTTAATGTAAATTCTAAATCCCTCCTATGTACTTCCCCTTGACTGCTGATCAAGTTTTCTATTTATTTTAAATAGTTTTGTAATAGGAATAGTTAGAATTAATTTTGAAAAATTGGAGATCAAGGAGCAAGGAGCACTTGAAGACCCGTTTGTAATGGAGCCCGGGTTTAAATGTAATAGTTATATTTAAATGTTATTTCTTGCACCCCTAGGGTTTGACCTTTTGGTTCACTTGGTGGCTCTAGTGAACCAAACTAGAATAAAGTCCATAATCAATTCGGGTAGAATATAGTATTCTATATGTGCATGCTTATACTATATATATTATATATTATGCAAACATGCTTCGCATGTTAATTAATATACGCGCGTATTTTATATATATATAATAAATGCCGCTAAACAAGATGAGACAAATTAATAACAAACCCCTCAATTTTTATATTAAGTCCTAAGCGTTCAAAGATATTTGGAATATCGAGCGTAAGCTTTCTTTAGCATGATAAAATTAATAGAGTATTAAATATTTAATATGAGTTTGTTTGTGTCACCACAAGGCAAGTATTAAGTATTTAAGATGTTAATTTATCACATTTGATGCTTATAAAGAAAATTGAACAATATTGTTTTGTTGTGTCACCACAAGGATAATATTTTTCTTTTTGAATATATGGAGTGCTAGGTCGGACTTAACTTGGATAATTTTGATTCGGATGTGCCACCACTTGATCAAAATAATCTAAGAGGCAAAAGAAAAGGAGTTGCATAGTTGATGTAATTGACAAAAGTTGTCTACCTATTTATTTATATATAGTTTGTTGTGTCACCACAAGGCTATATACATTTGAAATGGGATCCTTATTCTCACTTAGCAAATCTTTAATTAGATTTTTGCCGAACTATATAAGTGAGGTAATATAGTTTGAAGAAAATAGTGGGAGATACCAATTTAAAACAAGACCTAAATTATTTTGGTAATTAATAAAAGAATGTATGTTAAAATGTTGTTAATTACAAATTCATTTACTGAATTTTACAATGTCTAAAATTACTATCATCACTGCGAAGCATATTAGATGCTAAATTAACTGGGCCAAATTAAGCGGATTGGTTAAGGAATTTGAGAATAGTTCTCATAGTTGAAAAGCTATCTTATGTCCTTAATACGCCTATCCTCGCAATGGTTGCAGATAATGCCTCCGAGGAAGAGATTGCTACTTTTAGAAAATGGCAAAATGATGCACGATTGGCTCAATGCATCATGCTCGCATCCATGAAAGTAATGAGCTTCAGGCGTAACATGAAATTATGGATGCTCTACTATATTCCCGCACATCAAGTAGTTGATGGTGAGGAAAGTAGGGCCCGATAGATATCAGATATCTATGGAGCTCTTCCGATCTAGAATGGCCAATGGCACTATAGTACAAACAAAAAGTTCTTAACATAATCAATTTGATTGATCAAATAAGACAACTGGTTTTGTCATGGATGGAGAGTTGAGCCAAGATTTGATCTTGCACTCACTCCCGGACTCTTTTCACAATTGTTGTGAATTTTTCATATAAACAAGCTAGATATCAGTCTCGCTGATTTGCTTAACATGTTGAAAAATGTTGAGAGTCACTTTCCAACCAAGAAAGACCATGTCTTACTGGTAGGGGCCAAAGGATCTTCTGAAAAGAAGAACGATTCAAAGAAGGTAAACAGAAAGGCGTAAACAAAGGATAATAAGAAGAACAAAAGCGATATGGATGGAAAAGGAGTTTGCTACCACTGCAATAAGCCTGGACACTGGAAAGAAACTGCGAGAAGCATCTTGCAGAGGCTAACCAAAGAAGCTTAGTGAAGTTTCGGTTACAATACAGTTTTTGTTCATGATTGAAATAAATTTTTCTTTAAGTCAAGGTTCTACTTGCGTATTGGATACCGACTTTGGTTATCATAAATATAGATTTATGAAGGGACCAAGCAGAAGTAGAAAGCTAAACAAATATAAGTAATCCTATGTGCGGAAAATGTAGCAAAGGTTGCCATATTAGCCATAGAAACTTATAGTTTAGCAATGCCTACGGGTAAATCTATTAAGTCAATAAGTTGTTATTGTATTCCAGTTCTTATTAAAAATATTATTTCCATTTTATTGTTGGACAATGAAATCTTTGGTATTATAATTAAGAACAATTGTTGTTCTATTTATAATAATAATATTTCGTATAGAAATGAAAGATTACTTAATGGATTTTGTATACTTGACTTCGTGTGAAAAATTATTTTGTAAATTGAACAAATTAGTATAAGAAAGGAGATGATCATTCAAAGAGTTGAATGTGTGTATTTCTTGAAATACAAGTTTGAATTATTTGAAAGGTTCAAAGAATTCAGAAGTGAAACAAATTGGCAATGTATTAAGATTCTTTGATTAGATCAAGGAATAAATACTTGTGCAATAAGTTTCTAGATCATCTCAAATGGTTTTCTCATAATGGACACATCCTGATACGCAATAATTGATTGATGTATCTGAAAGGAAAAATCATACCTTGTTGAACATGGTACGGTCCATAATGATTTTACCGACATTCCAGTATTCTTCTAGGGTCATGTCCTAGAAATGGCTGCATATCTACGAAAATGGTAACTTCAAAATCCGGCCCCAAGGCTCCATAAAAGTTATGGACAGGGAGGATTCCTAATCTTAAGTATGTTAAGATAAGGGATTGTCCAACTTATGTGAAAAAGGTTTCAAAGGATAAGCTTGGGACAAGATTTTATAAGTGTCGATTTGTGGGACATCCTAAAGTAAGTTTAGGGTATATGTTCTATAATTCTACTTAGCAAAAGGTGTTTGTTACGAAACACGTTGTCTTCTAAGATAAAGGTGTTTATCATTAAAAGCGGCTAGTGGGAGGATAATAGATCTTGAAAAGTTCAAGAACCACAAAACACTATAAGTCAAATAAGAGGAACTTTGTAGATAGACCTATTGTATACCACAAAGAATCGTAAATGCGGAATAAGATAGAAGATACCTAGGAGGTATGGATTCATCATGGATGATGATGATGAGGTACACATCATAGAAGATGATGATCCGGTTATATACGATGAGGTAAGAGTTCTAGTGTGTACAAAAGGGATAGTGGGGATGGCCGTGACATTCCTAATATTATATGTTGATATACTACGGATAAGGAATGACATACTAATGCTACAATCAAGTAATGATAAAGTTGTCTAAACATTCCTCCATGAATGGTTTTGGGAAGAGTATCTTAATTGGGGATAAAATCTATATAGATAGATTCAACGGGATGCTCGACTTAACCCGAAGGAACGATATTCATTTGATGCTAAAGTCGTTTGGCATGGCAAACTCAAGAGATGTCTCATGTCGATGAGTCATGGAGTGTATCTCTCTTAATAGTCCCCACAGACTCACGAAAAGAGAGGTCGCATGAATGACAATCATGTATGCAATGAAATGTACGAGACACGATGATGATCGGTCATATTCGGAGAAGTTCACTATGAGTCGGTGAAAACATCTTAAAGTGCTTAACCCAAGCACTAAGGATGTGATCATATTCATGGTGGGTCTAAATTAAAACTAGAGGCTTAACAGACTCAAGTTTTTTGGATAGACCAAGATGATGAAAATCCACTTTAAGGTAAAGCGTTATCTTGAACGGTGGTGCAGTGAATTGGAAAGGTTCCAAACAGCAAAGAGTTGCTGGTTTAGTGATAAAGACAAAGTAAATAGCTATAAATGAAGCTACAAGTTGATTGTTTGGATTAAAAGTTCATCTACGAACTAGGAATAGTTCTAAGTCTCATCTTGGATCTAAACATGTGTTGTGGCACTTTCATTTGATTATTAGAATCATTGAAAGATGGAAATCACTATAGAGATAGTGAACTCTCAAGAACAACATTACATATCCATTAACTAAAGCTTATCCAACAACAGGATAATCGTCACTTAGAAGAAGAGTATAAGATACCATGAAGATTGGCTCTAAAGCAGCAAGTGGGAGATTGAAAGTAGTATGCACACAAGCCAATCATGTTTGATGATAAAGCATATACTTTGTAACAATCTTATTCATTTATTAATAATAAAAAGTATTAATTTATTAAAGGCTTTTAATTATCTACATGATCTTTATTTTATAATATGTGATAAACCCATAGTTTTAAGCAATGCTTTTAGAATAATAATGATGATCATTCTAATGAGATCTAAATTCTTAGAAAGCTTAAAACTAAAATAGTTCCCAATCATTGGATTATTAAATTGGGGATTAGTGAATCCGGATAGATTGTTACATCGTTGCTTGCTTCATTGGATGAGGATGATTGATCTCATGATCATTTGTGTGGAGACACTAAAGCAAGTATGTAGGTACTTATTAGAGAATAAGTTCACTTTGAGCGTGGCTCGCTAAGGAATACCTAATGGAGTTTTATTTGTGCTGTCGATAGGAATTTCTGTAGTGATAGTAGACAAGTAATCCTTGGACTTGAGATCATCATAGTATCTTGTGTATGATGAGTTATACTTTGACTTATTCCTTAAGACCCTTAGGGTATATCAAAGGGTATGCTTGGGTATAATAAGTTGTACATGGAGATAATGTATGATCGATAAAGAATCTACCACTTCTAATAAAAGAAGAGAAATGTCTATGTGATTCGATAAATGACAACCCGGAGTCCTTGGCCAAAGCGAGAATGAAATTAGAAAGGAGTTTCTAATTTGCATTATTTGGAGTTGTGCATTTAAGAATCGAAATACATATAATTAAATAAAATAAGACTTGTGATAATTCCATGTCTTATATTTAATTGGGACATTGTATGGTGGAAGGATTGAATTATGCGGTAACTATTTACTCAAAGGTTCTTTAATGATTAATGTTGAAATCTATATTATCCGGAAAGTCGTTGATCGCTGGGAGGCTTATCCTATTGTAGAATAAATATTATTTATTTAAATAAATTAATTGTTTAATTTATTTATTTAAATAAGATTAGAATTATTCTAATTGATTTATTCACAATAGGTTTAATATGGAGAACCTAAAGGGTTACACCATAAAAGGAAGAATAATTATTTAAGAAGTTAATGGCATAATCGTAATAATATGTTAAGTATATTTAATTTAATCTATGGTGATAGAATAAATTAAATAGCTTAATATTTATTATTTAATATTTTAGAAATATTGAATATAAATTAATAAGAGAGTCTTATTAATATTATTACAATTATTATTATTTTAATTTCTAAAAGAGTTTAGGAATTAATTTAATATAAGTACTCTCATTTATTCCTAATAGGATTAGGAGGAAAATTAGTTAAAGGAGTTTAATTAATTATCCCTAATAAGATTAGGGAGCCCATTTAATTAAAAGAGTTTAATTAAATGATACCTTATTTTTATTAAATAAGGTTACGATATCTTTATAAGAGGAGTCTTATATCGGATATCGATTGACATATAATTCAATTTGTTGAGAAGATGCGCCTTTTCTATACTGAGATAGGAAAAACTAGGGTTTGAGCCAATACCACTTCTTCTGAATCCTTATTATTCCTTGGTGGATCACCTCTGAGAGGCCAAACACTTGGGTGGGCCGACGTTGATCAAAGGAAGGAACCTAAGTTGGGGTGGATTCAAGTTGACGCGAAAAGGATTGGAGGTGAACTTGTACCTGAGGAAGCTCGGATCTTCAAGGGTATGTTTGTTCTTCATATCTTTTCGTTTAATTAATAATTGTGCATAAAGGGTGATCCGGGTATATGGTTTGTAAATTTTTTTTTTAAACTCTGATTTTACATGCTTCCGCATTATTTTTGCAATTTGATTGCGTTCTTGAATATTACAAACCTAACAAAAACTGAGGATATTTCAAAGACTGCCTTCAGAACTCGGTACGGGCAATATGAATTCTTAGTCATGTCTTTTGGATTGACTAATGCTCCTACTGCTTTCATGGATATGATGAACCGAGTATTCAAGGAATATTTAGATTAGTTCGTTGTTGTCTTTATTGATGACATCCTCATCTATTCCAAAAGCCGTGAAGATCATGAGCACCATTTGAAGCTGATACTTGAAAGGCTTCATGAAAACAAGCTTTATGCTAAGCTGAAGAAATGCGAGTTCTGGCTTGAGGAAGTAGCAATCCTTGGGCACGTGGTGTCAAAACTTGGAGTATTTGTTGACCCGGCGAAGATTGAAGCAATACAAAGTTGGGAGCAACCGAAGTCGGTGACCAAAGTACGCACCTTTCTGGGCTTAACTGGTTATTTTTGGAGATTTGTGGAAGAATTTTCTCGAATCGCTACTCCATTAACTCAGCTGACTCGGAAAGATATAAAATTCATATGGAGCGAGGAATGTGAGAAAAGTTTCCAAGAGCTCAAGAGGAGACTCATTTCGGCACCTGTTCTAGCAATACCATCTGGTTTGGATGGATTTGTCATCTACAGCGATGCTTCAGGCAAAGGGTTAGGATGTGTTCTCATGCAACATGGGAAAGTCATAGCCTATGCCTCGTGACAACTCAAAGAATATGAGAGGAATTATCCTACTCATGATCTGGAGTTGGTAGCAGTCGTATTCACATTGAAGATATGGAGACACTACTTGTATGGGGAGAAAGTGGAGATTTATACGGACCATAAAAGCCTCAAATATTTTTTCACCCAAAAAGAACTCAACATGCGGCAACGACGTTGGCTTGAGCTGTTGAAAGACTACGATCACACTATTCAATATCATCCTGGAAAAGCGAACGTAGTAGCTGACGCATTGAGTAGAAGATCATATGCAAGTACGAGTGCGATATTGTCAACACAAAGGCCCATTTTGTATTACTTGCAAAGGATGGAGATAGAATCAAAGACTCCAGGAACCCACGTGATGATTGTGACGCCCCCAAAATAGGTATACATCACCCATTCTGAGTTGTCAATACATGGTACAGAAACAACTACAACTTTATTATTACAACAGGAAAACTGTGAGTTTGAATACAAATATTATCTTCTAGACAATATCTATACTCAAATAAATCTTCATCACATTTATTGATACATTATTTTACAAAATGGTGAGGACTACTAAATAACTCTCTCTAGAACCTTCATTCCATACCCCAGACTGCGTATTTTCATTTATATTCTCGCCTCACGAGAAGAAAAATGGAACAAAAAGGAAAGGGTGAGCTCAACTAGCCCGGTAAAGAATATTATGACTAAGATAATATACAACAAATTATCATTAGTCTTCAACAGGAAAAATCTAATAGAATACAATGAACAACAAGTTTTTAAATCAATATTCGCAGTGAAATAATAATTCATTAGAAGAGTTAAGTAGAGAATGCAAACTACTATCTTCATGTATGAATTTAAAAGTTCATCGCTCTATCTTTTATCCCCTGTAACATCAATCAATATACATCTGGAATCAAATATTCATTTTGCACTACTGTGCCAAAGATATTCATCGATTGGTCGTGTTCATCTAAACACTGTTCATCTTTGCACTCACGTGAAAGTAGTATGCACACAAGCGATCATGTTTGATGATAAAGCATATACTTTGTAACAATCTTATTCATTTATTAATAAAAAGTATTAATTTATTAAAGGCTTTTAATTATCTACATGATCTTTGTTTTATAATATGTGATAAACCCATAGTTTTAAGCAATGCTTTTAGAATAATGATGATGATCATTCTAATGAGATCTAAATTCTTAGAAAGCTTAAAACTAAAATAGTTCCCAATCATTGGATTACTAAATTGGGGATTAGTGAATCCGGATAGATTGGTACATACGTCGTTTCTTGCTTTCATTGGATGAGGATGATTGATCTCATGATCATTTATGTGGAGACACTAAAAGCAAGTATGTAGGTGCTTATTAGAGAATAAGTTCCTTTGAGCATTGGCTCGCTAAGGAATACCTAATGGAGTTTTATTTGCATGTCGATAGGAATTCTGTAGTGATAGTAAGTACAAGTAATCCTTGGACTTGAGATCATCATAGTATCTTGTGTATGATGAGTTATACTTTGACTTATTCCTTAAGACCCTTAGGGTATATCAAAGGGTATGCTTGGGTATAATAAGTTGTACATGGAGATAATGTATGATCAATAAAGAATCTACCACTTCTAATAAAGAAGAGAAATGTCCTATGTGATTCGATAAATGACAACCCAGTAGTCCTTGGTTAAGGCAAAATGAAATTAGAAAGGAGTTTTAATTTGCATTATTTGAGTTGTACATTTAAGGATCGAAATACATATAATTAAATAAAATAAGACTTGTGGTAATTCCATGTCTTATATTTAATTGGGACATTGTATGGTGGAAGGATTGAATTGTACGGTAACTATTTACTCAAAGGTTCTTTAATGATTAATGTTGAAATCTATATTATCCGGGAAAGTCGTTGATCGCTAGGGAGGCTTATCCCTATTGTAGAATAAATATTATTTATTTAAATAAATTAATTGTTTAATTTATTTATTTAAATAAGATTAGAATTATTCTAATTGATTTATTCACAATAGGTTTAATATGGAGAACCTAAAGGGTCACACCATGTAAAAGGAAGAATAATTATTTAAGAAGTTAATGACATAATCGTAATAATATGTTAAGTATATTTAATTTAATCTATGGTGATAGAATAAATTAAATAGCTTAATATTTATTATTTAATATTTTAAAATATTAAATATAAATTAATAAGAGAGTCTTATTAATATTATTACAATTATTATTATTTTAATTTCTAAAAGAGTTTAGGAATTAATTTAATATAAGTACTCTCATTTATTCCTAATAGGATTAGGAGGAAAATTAGTTAAAGGAGTTTAATTAATTATCCCTAATAAGATTAGGGAGCTTAATTAATTAAAAGAATTTAATTAATTAAATAAAACCCAATTCCTTAATTGTTAAGGTGGGTTGCCCACATCTATAAATAAGAGGAGTCTTATTATGGGTGAGTGGGTTGTTGACTTTTTTCAACATATCTGATATAATTCCAATTGTTGGGAGAATACACCTTCTCTACATAGAGATAGAAAAACTAGGGTTTGAGCCAATACCCCTTTTCTTGAATTTTCTTCTTCGGTGGATCACCTCCTCAGAGGCCAAACATTTGGGTGGCTAACGTTGATCAAAGGAAGGAACCAAACCCCGGTGGATTCAAGATTGAGCGCGAAAGGATTTGGAGGTGAACTTGTACTGAGGAAGCTCGATCTTGAGGGTATGATTTTATTCTTTATCTTTTCGTTTAATTAATAATTATGCATAAAGGGTGATCCGGGTTTATGGTTTGTAAATTTTTAAACTCGATTTTTTACGCCAGCACTTTTTATGCAATTTGATTCTGCATGCATGAATATTCTGAACCTAATGGTGGCATCGAGCCAAACCTTTATGCGAATTATTAATTGTTTAATTTGATATGTATATTGATATGTGTTTAGAACAATTTAATTGGGCATAATTTTATTGTATAAAATTTATTTAAAAAAAAAAAAAAAAAAACCGAAAACAGTGAACTACTTTTTTCGGTAATCAAAGGTTGCAATGCACGGTTTTTTAAAAAAAAAAAAAAAAGACCACGTGATTAGCAGCAAGGAGCATGATTCCTGAAACATGTAATTTTGGTAACTTTGTACCACGCACTCACGGAAATATTATATATATATATATATATTATATTACGAATATTTATATATATATATATATATATTCTTAATTATTATATAATTAAAATAAAAAGTTTATTTTAATTTTAAAATAAAAGGTTTATTTTAATATTAAAATAAAGGTTTATTTTAATATTAAAATAAAGGTTTATTTTAATATTAAAATAAAAGGTTTATTTTAATATTAAAATATAAAGTTTATTTTAATTTTAATAATTTTATAATTAAAATAAAAGGTTTATTTTAATCTTAAAATAAAAGGTTTATTTTAATATTAGAATAAAAGATTTATTTTAATTTTAAAATTAAATTTCATGCTAACTAATTAGAGTTGGAATTTGATTCCATGATAACTAATTAGAGTTGAAATTGGATTTTATTTTTCCTAAAATAAAGGAGTTTATTTGTGAATAGGAAGTAAATCCATCTTTCCTTAAATAAAGGAGTTTATTTAGATATGAAATAAGATTTCATATTATTCAAAATAAAAGAGTTTATTTGTGAATAGGAAAGAGAATCCATGTTTCCTTAAATAAAAAGTTTATTTAAATATGGAATAAGATTTCATATTATTCAAAATAAAGGAATTTATTTGTGAATAGGAAAGAATATCCGTGTTTCCTTTAATAAAATTTTTTTTACATGGAATTGGATTCATAATTAATTAAAATAAAAGAGTTTATTTTAATTAAAGATTTTTTTTATATATATATATATATATATATATATATATATATATGGAATTGGATTCCATAATTAATTAAAATAAAGGAGTTTATTTTGATTAAAAGTTTTGATTAAAATAAAATAGTTTATTTTATTCAAAATTGGATAAATTAAAATAAAATAGTTTTATTTTGATTTAAATTTGGATTAAAATAAAGGAGTTTATTTTGATTCAAAATAGATTTTATCTTAACTAAATTTGCCCATTAAATGATATCAATATATATATTAAATGTTTATTATTCATAAGATGAATGTTATTTATTGATCATATGATGATGTGTATGATAATAAATGGGATTGATTATGGATTTATTGACCGATGTGATTGGATTTTATTTTAGTTGGATGCATTAATGTATGGGTTTTATTAAATGGGGTCTGCGTACACTCGTCTTCTCTAATTTTTCTTAATGTAAATTCTATCTCTCTCTATGTACTTTCCCTCGGCTGGCGATCAAGGTTTCTATTTATTTTAAAATAGTTATGTAATAGGAATTTTAGAATTATTTTGAAGAATTGGAGATCGAGAAGCGAAAAGGCGCATGAAGACCCATTTGTAATGGAGCAGGGTTTAAATGTAATAGTTATATTTAAATATTATTTCTTGCACCCCTAGGGTTTGACCTTTTGGTTCACTTGATGGCTCTAGTGAACAAACTAGAAATAAAGTCCATAATCAATCCGGGTAGAATATAGTATTCTATATGTGCATGCTTATATTATATATATTATATATTATGCAAACATGCTTAGCATGTTAATTAATATAATAGCGTATTTTTATATATATATAAATGCGCTTAAACAAGATGAGACAAATTAATAACAAACCCCTCAATTTTTATATTAAGTCTAAGCGTTCAAAGATATTTGGAATATCGAGCGTAAGCCTTCTAGCATGATAAAATTAATAGAGTATTAAATATTTAATATGAGTTTGTTGTGTCACCACAAGGCAAGTATTAAGTATTTAAGATGTTAATTTATCACATTTGATGCTTATAAAGAAAATTGAACAATATTGTTTTGTTGTGTCACCACAAGGATGATATTTTCTTTTTGAATATATGGAGTGCTAGGTCGGACTTAACTTAGATAATTTTGATTCGGATGTGCCACCACTTGATCAAAATAATATAAGAGGCAAAAGAAAAGGAGTTGCATAGTTGATGTAATTGACAAAAGTTGTCTACCTATTTATTTATATATAGTTTGTTGTGTCACCACAAGGCTATATACATTTGAAATGGGATCCTTATTCTCACTTAGCAAATCTTTAATTAGATTTTGCGAACTATATAAGTGAGGTAATATAGTTTGAAGAAAATAGTGGGAGATACCAATTTAAAACAAGACCTAATTTATTTTGGTAATTAATAAAAGAATGTATGTTAAAATGTTGTTAATTACAAATTCATTTCTGAAATTTTACATTGTCTAAAATTACTATCATCGCGAAGCATATTAGATGCTAAATTAACGGGGCAAGAATTAAGCGGATTGGTTAAGGAATTTGAGAATAGTTCTCATGGCTGAAAAGTTATCTTATGTCCTTAATATGCCTATCCCTGCAATGGTTGCAAATAATGCCTCTGAGGAAGAGATTGCTACTTTTAGAAAGTGGCAAAATGATGCACAGTTGGCTCAATGCATCATGCTCGCATCCATGAGTAACAAGCTTCAACGTCAGCCTGAAACTATGGATACTCCTACTATATTCCTGCACATCAAGTAGTTGATGGTGAGGAAAGTAGGACTGATAGATATCGAGATATCTAAGAGAGCTCTTCGATCTAGAATGGCCAATGGCACTATATAATGCTGGACAAAAAGTTCTTAACATAATCAATTTGATTGATCAATTAGGACAATTTGGTTTTGTCATGGATGGAGAGTTGAGCCAAGATTTGATCTTGCACTCACTCCGGACTCCTTTCACAATTGTTGTGAATTTTTCATATGAAACAAGCTAGATATCGGTCTCATTTGATTTGCTTAACATATTGAAAAATGTTGAGAGTCACTTTCAACCAAGAAAGACCAAGTCTTCTTGGTAGGGGCAAAGGATCTTACGAAAAGAAGAACGATTTGAAGAAGGTATAAATAGAAAGGCAAAAACAAAGGATAATAAAAACAAAAGCGATACGGATAGCAAAAGAGCTTGCTTCCATTGCTATAAGCACGGACAACTGGAAAGAAAGCTGCAAGAAGCATCTTCTTTGAGGCTAACCAAAGAAGCTTAGTGAAGTTTCGGTTCATAATCGATTTTTGTTCATGGTTGAAATAAATTTTTCTTTAAGTCGATGTTCTACTTGGGTATTGGATACGGCTTTGGTTATCATAAATATAGATTTATGAAGGGACAAAAGCGAAGTAGAAAGTTAAACAAAGATAAGTAATCTATGTGTGAAAAATGAAGCAAAGGTTCTTTGCATTAGCCATAGGAACTTATAGTTTTAATCTTCACAGGCAAATCTATTAAGTCGATAAGTTGTTATTGTATTCCAATTCTTGTTAAAAATATTATTTCCAATTTATTGTTGACATGATGAAATCTTTGGTATTATAATTAAGAACAATTGTTGTTCTATTTATAATAATAATGTTTTGTATAGAATGGAATATTACTTAATAAATTTTGTATATGACTTGACTTACGTGAAAAATAATTTTGCAAATTGAACAAACTAGTACAAGAAAAGGAAATGATCATTCAAAGAGTTGAATGTGTGTATTTATTGAAATCTGAGTGTGAATTATTTGAAAGGTTCAAAGAATTGAAGTGAAACAAATTGGCAAAGTATTAAGATTCATTGATTAGATCGAGGAATAAATATTTGTGCAATAAGTTTTAGATCATCTCAAATGGTTTTCTCATAATGGACGCCTCGAGATCTGCATGATAATTGATTGATGTATACGAAAGGAAAAAATCATACCTTGTTGAACATAGTGCGATCCATAATGATTTACCAACATTCGGTATCCTTACAGGATTATGTCACAGAAATGGTCGCATATCTACGAAAAGGTAACCTCAAAATCCAGCCCCAAGACTCCATAAAAGTTATGGGCGAGGAGAATTCTAATCTTAAGTATGTTAAGATAAAGGGTTGTCAACTTATGTGAAAAGGTTTTGAAGGATAAGCTTGGGACAAGATTTGACAAGTGTCGATTTGTGGGACATCCAAAAAGTAAGTTTAGGGTATATGTTCTATAATTCTACTTAGCAAAAGGTGTTTGTTGTAAAACACGCCTTCTAAGATAAAGGTGTTTATCATTGAAGGGGGCTAGTGGGAGGATAATAGATCTTGAAGAGTTCAAGAACCACAAAACACTATAAGTCAAATAAGAGGAACACGTAGATAGACCTATTGTACCATGCAAGAATCGTAAATGCGGAATAGTACCAAAGATACCTAGGAGGTATGGATTCATCATGGATGATGATGATGAGGTACACATCATAGAAGATGATGATCGAGTTACATTCGATGAGGTAAGACTTACAGTGTGTACAAAAGGGTCGATTGGGGCGTCGTGAAATTTCTAGTATTATATGTTGATATACTACGGATGAGGAATTACATACCAATGCTACAATCGGTAAAGATAAAGTTGTCTAAACATTCCTCCATGAATGATTTGGAAGAGTATCTTAATTGGGGATATAAATCAATATAGATAGATTTAAGAGGATGCTCGACTTAACCCAAGAGCGATATATTCATTTGATGCTAAAAGTCGTTTAGTATGGAAAACTCAAGAGATGTCTCATGTGGATGAGCGATGGAGTGTATCTCTTAATAGTCCCCACAGACTCACGAAAAGAGAGATCACATGAGTGACAATCATGTATGCAATGAAATATACTAGACACGATGTTGATCGATCGTATTATGGAGAAGTTCACTATGAGTCGGTGAAAACATCTTAAAGTGCTTAAGCAGGCACTAAGGATGTGATCATATTCATGGTGGAGTGCGAATTAAAACTTGAGGGCTTAACGGACTCAAGTTTTTCGAGACGAACAAGATGACGTGAAAATCCACTTTAAGGTAAAGCATTATCTTGAGCGATTGGTGCGTTGAATTGGAAAAGTTTCAAACAATGAAAAGAGTTCTTTGGTTTAGTGATAAAGACAAAGTATATAGCTATAAATGAAGCTACAAGTTGATTGTTTGGATTAAAAGTTCATTCTGAGAACTAGGAATAGTTCCTAAGTCTCATCTTGGATCTAAACATGTGTTGTGGCACTTTCATTTGATTATTAGAATCATTGAAAGATGGGAAATCACTATAGAGATAGTGGACTCTCAAGAACAACATTACATATCCATTAACTAAAGCTTATCCAACAAACGGGATAATCGTCACTTAGAGAAGAAGAGTATAAGATACCCGTGGCGATTGGCTTTAGTGCAAGTGGGAGATTGAAAGTAGTATGCACACAAGCGATCATGTTTGATGATAAAGCATATACTTTGTAACAATCTTATTCATTTATTAATAAAAAGTATTAATTTATTAAAGACTTTTAATTATCTACATGATCTTTGTTTTATAATATGTGATAAACCCATAGTTTAAGCAATGCTTTTAGAATAATGATGATGATCATTCTAATGAGATCTAAATTCTTAGAAAGCTTAAAACTAAAATAGTTCCCAATCGTTGGATTACTAAATTGGGGATTAGTGAATCCGGATAGATTGAATACATCGTTGCTTGCTTTCGTTGGATGAGGATGATTGATCTCATGATCATTTGTGTGGAGACACACTAAAGCAAGTATGTAGGTGCTTATTAGAGAATAAGTTCCTTTGAAGCGTGGCTCGCTAAGGAATACCTAATGGAGTTTTATTTGCTGTCAATAGGAATTCTGTAGTGATAGTAGTACAAGTAATCCTTGGACTTGAGATCATCATAGTATCTTGTGTATGATGAGTTATACTTTGACTTATTCCTTAAGACCCTTAGGGTATATCAAAGGGTATGCTTGGGTATAATAAGTTGTACATGGAGATAATGTATGATCAATAAAGAATCTACCACTTCTAATAAAGAAGAGAAATGTCTATGTGATTCGATAAATGACAACCCAGTAGTAGTCCTTGGCGGGAATGAAATTAGAAAGGAGTTTCTAATTTGCATTATTTGGAGTTGTGCATTTAAGGATCGAAATACATATAATTAAATAAAATAAGACTTGACGGTAATTCCATGTCTTATATTTAATTGGGACATTGTATGGTGGAAGGATTGAATTGTGCGGTAACTATTTACTCAAAGGTTCTTTAATGATTAATGTTGAAATCTATATTATCGGAAAGTCGTTGATCGTTAGGAGAGGCTTATCCTATTGTAGAATAAATATTATTTATTTAAATAAATTAATTGTTTAATTTATTTATTTAAATAAGATTAGAATTATTCTAATTGATTTATTCACAATAGGTTTAATATGGAGAACCTAAAGGGTCACACCATAAAAGGAAGAATAATTATTTAAGAAGTTAATGACATAATCGTAATAATATGTGAAGTATATTTAATTTAATCTATGGTGATAGAATAAATTAAATAGCTTAATATTTATTATTTAATATTTTAGAAATATTAAATATAAATTAATAAGAGAGTCTTATTAATATTATTACAATTATTATTATTTTAATTTCTAAAAGAGTTTAGGAATTAATTTAATATAAGTACTCTCATTTATTCCTAATAGGATTAGGAGGGAAAATTAGTTAAAGGAGTTTAATTAATTATCCTAATAAGATTAGGAAGCTTAATTAATTAAAAGAATTTAATTAATTAAATAAAACCCAATTCCTTAATTGTTAAGGTGGGTTGCCCACATCTATAAATAAGAGAGTCTTATTATGGGTGAGTGGGTTGTTGACTTTTTCAACATCGACATAATTCCAATTGTTGGGAGAGTACACCCTTCTATAGAGATAGAAAAACTAGGGTTTGAGCCGATACCCCTTTTCTTGAATTTTCTTCTTCCTTGGTGGATCACCTCTACAAAGGCCAAACATTTGGGTGGCTAACGTTGATCAAAGGAAGGAACCAAACCCGGTGGATTCAAGATTGAACTTGAAAGAATTTGGAGGTGAACTTGTGCACAGGAAGCTCGATCTTGAGGTATGATTTTATTCTTTATCTTTTCGTTTAATTAATAATTATGCATAAAGGGTGATCCGGGTATATGGTTTGTAAATTTTAAACTCGATTTTTACACGCTTAGCACTTTTATGCAATTTGATTCTTGCATGAATATTACAAACCTAACAATTGGCATCAGAGCCAAACCTTTATGCTAATTATTAATTGTTTAATTTGATATGTATATTGATATGTGTTTAGAACAATTTAATTGGGCATAATTTTATTATATAAAATTTATTTAAAAATAAAAAAAAAAAAAATAAAAAAAAATAAAAGCAAGTGAACTACTTTTTCGGTAATCAAAGGAATTCGATATACGGTTTTTTAAAAAAAAAAAAAAAAAAAGACCACGTGATTAGCAGCAAGGAGCATGATTCCTGAAACATGTAATTTTGGTAACTTTGTACCACGCACTCACGGAAATATTATATATATATATATATATTATATTACGAATATTTATATATATATATATTCTTAATTATTATATAATTAAAATAAAAGTTTATTTTAATTTTAAAATAAAAGGTTTATTTTAATATTAAAATAAAGGTTTATTTTAATATTAAAATAAAAGGTTTATTTTAATATTAAAATATAAAGTTTATTTTAATTTTAATAATTTTATAATTAAAATAAAAGGTTTATTTTAATCTTAAAATAAAAGGTTTATTTTAATATTAGAATAAAAGATTTATTTTAATTTTAAAATTAAGTTTCATGCTAACTAATTAGAGTTGGAATTTGATTCCATGATAACTAATTAGAGTTGAAATTGGATTTTATTTTTCCTAAAATAAAGGAGTTTATTTGTGAATAGGAAGTAAATCCATCTTTCCTTAAATAAAGGAGTTTATTTAGATATGAAATAGGATTTCATATTATTCAAAATAAAAGAGTTTATTTGTGAATAGGAGAAAGAGAATCCATATTTCCTTAAATAAAGGAGTTTATTTAAATATGGAATAAGATTTTATATTATTCAAAATAAAGGAGTTTATTTGTGAATAGGAAAGAATATCCGTGTTTCCTTTAATAAAGATTTTTTTTTTTACATGGAATTGGATTCCATAATTAATTAAAATAAAAGAGTTTATTTTAATTAAAGATTTTATATATATATATATATATATATATATATGGAATTGGATTCCATAATTAATTAAAATAAAGGAGTTTATTTTGATTAAAAGTTTTGATTAAAATAAAATAGTTTATTTTATTCAAAATTGGATAAATTAAAATAAAATAGTTTTATTTTGATTTAAATTTGGATTAAAATAAAGGAGTTTATTTTGATTCAAAATAGATTTTATACTTAACTAAATTTGCCCATTAAATGATATCGATATATATATTAAATGTTTATTATTCATAAGATGAATGTTATTTATTGATCGTATGATGATGTGTATGATAATAAATGGGATTGATTATGGACTATTGACGATGTGATTGGATTTTATTTTAGTTGGATGCATTAATGTATGGGTTTTATTAAATGGGAATCTGCATGCACTGCCTTCTCTAATTTTTCTTAATGTAAATTCTATCTCTCTCTATGTACTTCCCTCGCTGGCGATCAAGGTTTATTTATTTTAAAATAGTTATGTAATAGGAATTTTAGAATTATTTTGAAGAATTGGAGATCAAGGGCAAGGAGCGTGAAGAAATTTTTTAAATTCAAAGCGAAATTGGCCAAGAAATCCACAAACAGACGATTTTACGAGGCTATAATCAAATTTCGAGTCAATAAATGGGGTCCACCGAGCATGTTTAACATGTTTTAAACATTTATTGCAACAAAAATACTCTTCCTCCTCATATACTCATATATCCCACATTCGTTGTAAAAATATCACCATTATTATATTATTAAAATATAATAATATATTTAAATGAATTATTTTATCGAGAAAAAGATAAAATTTCAATTTTCAACAATTGTCACATTAAAATTTTCTCCATCTATATCCACATAAAATCAATATTTTTCTCATCATATGAATCAATAATTAATTATTCACAAATAATATTACGAATCACAATATTGACAAACCAGCGGTTCAGGAAAGGGGCTTTCCAATAAGAATTTCTCACTTCTTGGCGCAATTGATTAGGTGACCAAACCTCTCCTTAGATGCGAACTTTCTAGACATTGCCAATAATGTTATCTAATAATATTATTAGGATAATATGAATTATTGCTTCGATAATGAAAATCTTGTGTAATGACAATTATTGAAACAACAATGAGAATATAAAATATCAACGCACAATTATTAAATCAATAAAATCTTGAACAATAATTACTATAACCATTATTGAGTAGTGTCTTCTTACGTAAGAATCAATAATTGGTGCAATACAGGTAATCTTCTTGTGTTTTAACCATTGAGTATTTTAACGATGATAACTTGGTAACAACTACTAGTTATTTTTAAA